>CM060855.1:8761433-9202127 GCA_030737835.1 Acorus gramineus | reverse complement strand
AAGTAAAAACTCCTATTCATACTTAGCCAACACATGGCAAATCCAAGTGACCTTCGACATCATTGGTAAGTTCATATGAATACAAGGCATATATCCCACGCCGAACATACTCACATGACTTTCTATGCGGAACACTAAAACGGTGACACGATGATTTTAGAGTGTTGTTATACACAGTTTTTTTTCCAGCTTCATATGTTTGTTAACGTCATATACTCAGATTAACCAGACTTATATAGTTTGATAAAATTTTTTTTACATATTTTACATTGGAAAATTCCAAACAACCCTTCATAAACTACTTGAAATCCATAGAACCCCTTAGCTTTTCTTAAAGTTCATGTGACCCTTTGAAAAAATCTATGTAAATCTAAATAACCCCGTGAGTTAAACTTTCATAGACAGATGATGAATATTATGTCAATATTCCGTTTTGTTGACCCTGAATGAAAACATAATATATACAAAAAAATCCTTTATAATTTGTTAAAAATGCGAAAAACATTCTTTACCCCTCCGGAAGGGTAAAATCATTATTACAAAAGATTTTTGGCATTTTAACACATTGTAAGAGTTTTTTTGTATATTATGTTTTCAACCAAGATTAACGAGAGAATAGCTGCAGAATAATTCTAGTCTGTTAACTAAAATTTAACTCAGGAAGTTATCTGGATTTATATAGATTTTTTAAGGGGGTAATATGGACTTTTGAAAAAATTAAAGGGTAAAATAGATTTCAAACAGTTTACAATGGATTATTCAGATTTTTTTCTTTTTTATATATGCATCAATGTAATTTATTACCATATATTTTTAAATTTTTTATAAAAATATATAACTTATTGTATGAGATGTATTATTTTTTAAAAAATTAAAAAATACGTAGATTGAAATTGCGAGTAGGAAAGAGCGAGATGCATAACATTTTCCTTTCAAAAAAAATGGTAGAGTAGATAAGGTGAAAAGAAGAAATTAAGATAAGCATGATGTCTTGAACTGATGATATGAAGATATCGTCCTCGGATTCGCTCTGGATTTCAGATAGACATGTAACATAAGATATATTGTATCTACCTTGGTTTCGACAATATCAATCAGTGAATCAAAATCGAATTTTTTTAATTACTTTTAATAATGTCCGAGGTGGATCCAGGACATTATTTAAGTTTTTATTTTTATATTTAAAAAAATAAGTGTTTTTAACTTTTTATTAAACTAAATAGACTAATGTTAAAAAAAGATGAAAAATCCATTCAATGTAAATCAAAATGACAATGATATATACAAAAAAAATTATCATAAAGTTTTTATTTTTTTTTGTATAGAGACCGGGATAAAATGAAACAAGTCCCAACTCTCAACTATATAACTAGTCCCAACCCAAAATGTTCTTTGAGTTTGTTGAGTATATATAATGTTTGCATCAATATTTTCAATAAATTCTCTTTTATAATATATATGATAATATTTGAAATTGTTGTTAGAATTTATCTATATATTCAAAGATCTAATTTGTTTAATTGGATAAACTTTGGTGTGTTGAGATTTGATTTATTAAGGGGAGTTGATTTATTAATTAAAATGAGATCTAGTTTTTTTTTTTTTAATTGTTTACAGCAAAACAACATATCATGAATCATAAATTATTTAAGGTCATGATTAGGGGTGTCAAACGGAACGGGTCGGCCCAGCACGGCCCGCTAAGGGCATGTGCGGAACGACACGCGCCGTGCCGTGGGCCGGCCCGTTTGGGTGGCGACGCGGGCTGGGCCTGCCCCCCCGGCCAGCGTGCCGTTTCCGGCACGGCCCACTAGGCCCACGGCACGGTTTGTGCCGCAGGCCCTTCCTCCACTAACGACTAGTCCAACTAGTGATTGATAGTTTTAATAGGTACCAACTTAGTTGGGATGTATTAAAAATTATAGTGATGCAATTATTACTCACCTTTTATGTTATATTAATTTTTTATATTTGTCAATGTATTTTTTAAGAATTGTATAATTTATTTTTATTCATCAATGTACTATTTGTGTATTTTTTATTCATTTTATCATTTATTTAATTAATGTTCAATTGTTCATGTACTCAAGAAATTCAATATTCAATAAAATAAATATTTGTATTCTTAATTTCTTTTAGCTTTCAATTTTCATTAATGATTTATGTATTTTTTTTTAACTTAAAGGAACTAGTAAATTCAACATGGAATTAAATATTGAACTTTAAAATTTTTTAAAAAATGGGCATTTAAATGGGCCGGTCCGTTGGCCCGTCAATGGGCCCGGCCCGTTTGGCCCGCCCGGCTAGCACGACACGGCACGGTCACATAAAACGGGCCGGGCCGGGCCTTTAGCCCGTTAGCCCGGTTGTCTAGTAAGCCAGGCAGACACGACACAGTCCGTTTTACGCCTTTAGTCATGACTAAGATATATAGCTTACAAGCTTAGTGAACCGATTTAAATTCATTCTATTTTACATGACAAGTGAGTTATATTTTATGTTTTTTTACATTAAATCAGATTAATATACTTGATTTAAGATTTTTTATGAATAAAATAAAATCATATTTATTATAAACTACAACATATATATAATAGAAAAAAAATTTAGAAGCTGGGCTTGGCTATAGCCCGGCCCAACCAACTAATATATCCGCCCTGAATAATGTTATGATTTTATTATTTATGTTTTGAGATCTTATACATCTATAGAAGAATTCATTCTCTACCTGATGACTCCCAAATTCCCCACCACGTGCCACACCAAAAAAAGTAATGCGAGATGTAAGAAAGAATGGAATTCTTGAAACAAGCATATGTTAATTTAATAATTGCCCATTATACAGTGATGATGCATTTGTAAATCTAGCATTTCAAGATTACACATTTGATATTGTCCGCTTTTACGTAGACACACGGCTTTAAACACAACACATTGCACATAAAAGATATATTATCACATAGTTAAACGATGTAGACTAAATCATAGGATCATGGCCTCAAGTCACCTTCACCCTTCAAGAATCTATTTTATCAGAATAAATTGAGTAATATATTGTGTGATGATAATCACAAAACATCCTTAGGTCTCATTTTAGCTATATTTGTCTCGGGCTTAACTAATTAGTTATTACTTTTATTGGTTAGCCTTGGTCGCCACAGCAATCAGATTAGTCTTTTGTAGCAAAGCATGAGTAGCTGTCAAAGCTACCTTCAAAGAACTACCTGCTCTTAAAAGAAAGAAAGTGAGATGCATAATAATAATCAACATGCGATTACTAGCGCTTAGCTTGTTGAGACAATGAGATTAATTGTCATTTTTTTTTTTTGTTGAAAAATGTAGAAATAGCTATCATAATTTCATTTCTGATTTTGAAGTGTAATTCTGAAAGAGGTGAAGAGACATAGAGAAAGTACAAGGAAAAGTATAACGGGAATAAGAAACAAAAAATTAATGACCCTGCCGTTCGCTTTTCCTAGTTAGAAGAGATATTTAATCAAGCCAAAAGACCGCTAACATAGAATGATAACTACCTCCTTTGACATTGTTTTATAAAGTGAGACATCCTTCTAAGGCACTCATACACTCAGTATGTTTTGTTGTCAATAGTCCTTTAACCGCAGACACACTTTAATTATTAGTGGAATATATATTATTGTAATATAACACATACTCTATTGGTATAGTCCATGAAAAATTAATTTTTTAAATTTTTTTTAAGAAAATAATATGTACAGGTTTATCTAGGCATATAAGTTATTTTTTTTTATAATAATATGTATTTCATTATTCATTTACATATTTTAAGAAAAAATCAAACCGGTTGAAGGTTGACACAAAGCTGGATGTATCACTTTCCATCATCCTAGGCACACTTATTAGGGGCTATTTGGTAGACACTCATTTCAGCACTTATTCAGCCGAAAGAGAAAAATAAGTACTTATTAAGTTATTTGGTTGACACCCAAATAAGCAAAGAAATATCTCCTCGTTCAGTTAAATTGACCCAAAAATTTTCAGTGGTCCCCTTCTCACTTTTTCTTCCGTTGAACGCCAATCGCAATTTACGGGACTTGAAATGACAGTACTACCCCTGCTACTTATCAGGAATTACGAATGGTATATAAGGCGTTTTTTGAGATCGTCTCTCTCCTCACCCCATTCTTTGCGTTTTTGATCGACTGAAACCCTAATCGTATTCATCTTCTCCCACACCTATCTCTCTACGTCGCGAATGAAGAGACTCCACCTCCGTCACGAAACACATGTTCCCTTTGGCAGATCAACAACCACAGCACCCCTATCATCTCTCCTCTTCGAATCTCCATGGAAGATTGAGTTTAGGAATCATCCGTCGCATCAGGCCATCCTTGTCGCTTCAGGAGGAACCACCCGTTGCCGCAGCTGGCCATACCCATCGAACTAGAAATCGATCCGAGGAATAATTTTTTCGAACTCTGAACCCTAGATTCGCAATTTTTTTTATCTGTAATTTTTAGGGGGTTTGGTTCTGATTCAACAAAAAAGGTTATTATATGTGGCGTTTGTGCTGTGAGGGCTGGAAAGTTGGGATTTATTCCCCAACCACTTTATTTGTTTTCACTCATTCAATCTAACAAATATAGTACATCTAGAGTTAGAGATCAATATGTAGAATGGGAAGAAGAAGAACACCTAAACATCACAAATAGTAGTGCAATAACAACTGCAATCTCTATCTACCTGTTTCATTTTGTGCAAACTATTATTGTTTGACTCCCTTTTCATTTGGAAGGTAATAACAAGTTTTTGAGTTTCCCCTAATCAGACACATCCGAGGTTCTCTTTGAGGGAAAGAAAAAGTGGGTTGTTTTGGATCACACATATAATAAATATATTAATAAAAATATGGGTGAGATGAGATGGGTGTTACTAAACATTTCTGTGATATTAGAAAGAACTGGACAAGAAGACATGACATGATTCTCTATATAAGACCAATCTATTAAATGCTAGGAGCATGATATATAATTCCTCTTGAAAATTTTATGTGCTTCTTGTACTGTTCTACTTGTTTTGGCCAAATAAGATAGAGTTCCTAAGGTACTGTACCAGTTACTCTATCTTAACTAATTTATAATAAAAAGATTATCTTGTGAGCTTTACATGACAGTAAATACAAACTATTAAAAGGTGCCTCATGTTGATGACCTAGTGGTTAATTAAAATGAGACATTTGTCCTGGAGGATCATGTTCACAATATGGCTAAAAATTGTGTAGTGTTCAATTCCTTTGGATAGATTTAATGGCTAAAATTTTATAGTGGTTGAGATAGTGGAGGATGGTAGCGGTTTTTGGCTTTTTTCATGTTTGTAGGGGAGGCTGATAAAGGTGAATCTGATGGTGTGGGTGGTACTTAAAAGTAAAGCTATGTCAATGACCTACATGTATATCATTTGGTTAATTCTATATGCATCACTTTAGATGAATGACAGAGGAAGTGTATATAAATTTGGAGACCTTGTAACATGGATGCTTTTAATTAGCTCAATTTAGTTACCTATAATGATTTCTTTGATTAATACAAGTTGTCCTTTTTTTCGAGCCACTTCAATCTTCTTTTAATGCATTATTCCCTGTTTTAAGTTTTGGTTTTTCCAACTGTGCATGAGGATTCAGTGTCCCCTGTAAGCCATTGATTTTGAAAAATCTTTACTTCCTTGATTTCTTTAAATAAATTTATGGGGGTCATTTTATAAGGTATATTTGTAGGTCCTCTTATTGTTGATATCTATTAATAGTTGTTTCCTTCCAAAATAAATTGGTCTTTGGAGCACTGTAGAATTTTGAAAAAAAACTCACAATGCATTGGTGTTATTCAAGTCTTCTTTTAGATAATTGGATGTGGACAACAATAGTGCCAATTATGGATGACACAGGTGGGAATGGGATAGCTCTAGTTTTTTTTTCTTTCTCATATGATATGATTTGGAATGCAATTAGTGTGGCACCTTTCACCTGTCCATGTTTGTGTTTTTCTTTGTGATTACTATCTTGTTCATTGTTGCTTTCATATTCTCTTTACCACTTGTAATTTGAAGTTGTTTGAACTTTGGATCTCATTGTTCTAAAAGGGAAAGGTGCTTGGTCCTGCTGGATTATAGAGATAAGAACTACGGGCGGTGGTTTTTCAGATGCCCTGCTGGATTGGTATGCATTCTAATGCACTACATGCATTCATATAATAATATAGTATTCTGTGTTTAATTTCTATATTGATTTGTGTATTCGCTTGTATGCAGGACCACCGTAATTCTTTCATGTGGGTGGATACAATGTGTAGGATGGGAGAGGACGAACATAACCAACCGCCAATCCAAAACAAGGTGGAGAAGGATAATTCAGGACCACGGCCGACGGGATTAATGATATTCGGATGTTACACATGCTTCTGTATCATGTTGTTGGTTCTTGTTATCTTTTTCTTACTTTTAATCTTAGCCATCAAGTGATCGTAGCACTTCCATTAACCCACGTTTGTCTGTACATATTCAGTGCCTATCAAAAACATGTTTAGGTGTAGGGAAAATGATGTACAATGATTAGGATATCTATGGAGCAGTCAAGATTGTAACATATTAAGGATACCCCATGTTTGGGAGCATTGAAATCCCCAGAACATGTTATGATTAATCCTTATATGTCAGACCAATTAATTAGTTTGGCTCTTTCTTGTCTATGTGGACTCTTCTTTTTAGAGGAACCAGGTTAATGGGTGCATATTTGTAGTAGTTTATGCAACAGTCAACCTCTTACAAGTGATGTAGTTTATTTTTTTGCTCTCCCTGTTATTCAACAACGGCCTTTGGTTGTGTTTGCAGTCCAAATGAGTCTTTGCAATCTTATGGGATAGATGAAAGTTTATAATTATAAGAGTTCTCGAAATATTTAACTCTAAATTATTTATTTTTCACGTTTATGTATCCATGAAAATATTTCATTGTTTTACATAGGACGATAGTAGTTGATGTATTTCATGAAAAAAAGAAAAAATCTTTATTATTTCAAAACAATCATGTTTTCAGATTTTTAATCAAACATCAAAAAAACATTCAGCACTTATAAAATAGATCAAAATACCCTTATTAATCAATACCTAAAATTCCCATTCCGCTATGTCAAACGCCACCTTATCCTTTCTCTGCCTGAATTAGGAGGCCCAAGCGGATCTGGGCTTAGTTACCGACAATGGGTGGGCATCTTAAGTGGGTTGAATAGAAGGGAAAATGTTATTCAGTCAATTTTGTCAATCAAAACTCAGACTATATATATTTTTATTTTTTTAAAATAATAAACATCATCTAATGAGGTATATGTTTTGATAAAAAGTGTATATTGTTCTATTTTAAAATGAATAAATCCATTTTTAACAAATGTAAGAAAATATTTAACAAAGTAAATGCGTCACTAAATTTTTAACGATGTATATAAGATTGTATTTTGAAATATAATTAATAAATAAAACAAACTGGGTGTAATAACAACAGGTGGCCCGCTGGGTGGATGTCAAATCCCCAAAACCCAGACCTTTATATAGTTGTTTTGCCTGTACAGCATTGCATTATTCTTGGGAAAGGATAGCCCCACTAACCTTTTTTTTTTATCCCACAACCCTATTAACCCCATTACCTGAATTTTGTGAAAATCCTAATCCCACAATTACATGTATACAAGGGGGAAATCCAAGTAACCCCCAGCAAACTACATATAATCCTCTGACTTTTCCTAAAGTCCATATAATCCCTTGAAAATACCTATGTAAATTCAAATAACTCTCTGAATTAAACTTTCGTTGACAGATAATGAATATTTTATGAATATTTCCGTTTTGTTAACCCTGACTGAAAACACAGTATATCAAAAAACCTTATATAATTTGTTAAAAATGTAAAAAAATCTTATGTATATGACGATTTTACCCCTTCGGATAGTTTATAGAACCTTATCAAGAGAGGAAAAATCGTCATTTACATATGATTTTTTGTATTTTTAACATATTGTAGGAGGATTTTGGTATAAAGAAAAAATCTCTATTTGAGGGGGCTTCTTCCTATACCTATGAATTCCATTGGACCCGGAAATGAGACATTGGAAGAATCCTTTTGGTCTTCCGATATCAATAGGTTGATTGTTTTGCTCCTGTATCTTCCAAAAGGGAAAAAGACCTCTGAGAGTTGTTTCATGGATCCGAAAGAGAGTCTTTGGCTTTTCCCAATAAATAAAATAAATCAAAAGCGTATCATGCCCGAATCTAACCGGGGTTCGCGGTGGTGGAGGAACCTTATGTTTTCAACTAAGGTTAACCAGATATAATATTTACAAAAGAATCCTAATATGTCAACGAAAATTAACTCAGGGGGCTATTTGAATTTAGATAGGTGATTTCAGGGGGTTATATGTACTTTATGAAAAGTCAGGGGGCTATATAGATTTCAGGCAGTTTACAGGGGTTTTTTTTGAATTTTTCCCTATATCCAATTTTTTGGTGCTTCTATTCCCACCACCCTCATTTGTTTTCTTTCTCCTCTCTTTTCTCTCCTCTTCCTCCCATCCGTCCTAAGCCGCGACCACCACCACCTGGTCCACCTCAAAGTATTGAGGCAGAAGAAGGGTTGTGGGATTAATAGTTTCAAACTAAACCTAGATATATATTGGATTTTTTTGATAATTTTAGTTGGTGGGATTAATTAACTGGCTAGTGGATCCATCCTTGCTCACCTTGATATGATAGTTATAAGCGCGTGCCTTTTTTCTTTTTTCTTTTTTCCTTCGCATAGATATAAAGTTCTTGCAATAAGCAACGTGTCTCGTGTTATTTCTATGAGTTGTTTGAGTGTAAGCTTCTTGCGTGATTCATAAATGAAACATTCTAGTTTTTGTTGTGTTTCAATTTGTTCTGTCATATCATAGTTAGGTTTTTTTAAATTTCTTAATTAAATCTTCTAAAACTACTTAATCTAGTAAAAGTGTGGTTGATGCAGCGTAAAATACATTTTTCTGTAATGCTGATCACTTGCACGTACTAAGGGATACAAGATCTGCAGACTCTAACATAATTATCTCTCAACTGTAAATTGTCTCTAAAACTACATTTGAAGTTGTAATTAACATTAATCTAATTTGAAATGTTGCGACGACGATGAACTATTGAATCGGTAGTTCTCAAAAGAATCACAAATGGGTCAAGATATAAAAACAACCGATATAATTGTTGGGCAGTGAAAAAGAAAAGTTAGGCCCGCGACGGCCCATATATTGCCCATATGTATGCCCCGAAACACCACAATAAATGTCAACAAATCAATTGAGATTTGGGAATGATATTAAATTTTTTTTATTGAAAAATGATATGTCCAGTCTCCTGTCTAATCATTTTGAATTTTTTAAAAATATATTCTTATGTATTGAAATATATATTATTATAAAATATAAAATATGTAGATAGATAAACCAACACATTTTTTTTTTTAAAAAAAAAGAAATTGTTTTAAGTTATCATACATTGTAATGGTAGAGTAAAAACCATAATATATATTTCAATACATAAGTATACATAAGTATATATGTATTTAGAGTAAAAAAATTCGTTTTCTTACGTGCAGCTTAGTTTTCTAAAATTATTAATCAGTCACTTATCATTCATTCATTAATTAAAACATAAAAAATTCACAATGTAAAACCCTGTATGCACAAAAAAAAAATTCACAAAGTAAAAAAATTCCTATTCATACTTAGCCAACATATGGCAAATCCAAGTGACCTTAGACATTGTTGGTAACTTCATATAAAGACAAGGCATAACCCTCGCCGAACATGCTGACATGTTGATTTTAGAGTGTTGTTACACATTAACTAGACTTATATATTTTGTTAATTTTTTTCCTATTTTTTATAAGAAAAAAATCTAAATAACCATCGAGTTAAACTTTCATAGACAGATGAGGAATATTCTGTCAATATTCTATTTTGTTAACTTTGAATGAAAACATACACAATATACAAAAAAAATTTATAATTTGTTAAAAATATTAAAAACATTATGTACATGATGATTTTACTCCTTCAGAGAGGTAAAATCATTATTCCAAATGATTTTTCACATTTTAACACATTATAAGAGTTTTTTTGGTATACTATGTTTTCAACTAGGATTAACCAGACAGAATAGTTACATAATAAATTTAACTCAAGAGGTTATTTGAATTTATATAAGTTTTTTAAGGGGTTATATAGACTTTTGAAAAAAAATCAGAGAGTTATATAGATTTAAGACAGTTTATCGATTATTCAATTTTTTTTTCTTTTTATATATGCATACATATAATTATTTAAAATACATGTTTTATTTTTTTTTAATAAAAATATATAACTTATTATATGAGATATATTATTTAAAAAAAAAACACGATGAACCGAAATTTGGAGTAGGAAAGAGGGAGACATAACATTTTCCTTTCATAAAACATGGTAGAGCAGATAAGGTGAAAAGAATAAATTAAGATAAACGTGATGTCTTGAACTGATGATACGAAGATATCGTCCTCGGATTCTCGGATGGACACATGTGACATAAGATGTATCGGAGTATCTACCTTGGTTTTGACAATCTCAATCAGTGAATCGAAATCGAATTTTTTTAACTACTTTAATAATGTCATAGGCGGATCCCAGACATTTATTTTAAGATGGGTTAAGTTTTATTATTATATTTTTAAAAATATTTTTTAAAATTTTTTTATTAAATTAAATAAATTTATGCTTAAAAAAGATAAAAATTCAATCACTATAAAATCAAAATGATAATGATATATACGAAAATATAATAAAGTTTTTTTTTTTTTTATAGAGACTAAGATAAGATGAAAGAACAGTCTCAACTCCCAACTATATACCTAGACCCAACATGTACGGCCCATTAAGTCTTTTATAATAAAATTTATTTGAGTTCGTATGATGTTTGCATCATTATTTTCAATAAATTCTCTTATATAATTTATGATAATATTTGAAATTGTTAGAGTTTATCTATATATTCAAAGATCTACTTTGTTTGGATAAACTTTGGTGTGTTGAGATTTAATTTATTAAGGGGAGTTGATTTATTAATTAGAATGAAATTTAGATATTTTTTTATTGTTTACAGCAAAACAACATATCATCAATTATAAATTATTTAAGGTCATGATTAAGATTTATGACCTACAAGTTTAGTGAATCCATTTAAATTCATTCTATTCTACATGACAAGTGAGTTATATTTTATATTTTTTTTACATTAATTAGATTAATATACTTGATTTAAGATTTTTATGAATAAAATAAAATCATATTTATCATAAAATACAATATATATTGGGATTTTTAGTTTTAAGTTCCCACGAACCATTATATTTAGTGATCGATCTCTCCCTTCTTCGTATTTAGGTTTTAGTCCCTAGATTTAAATGATAGTTCCTTTTTAGTCCCTAAGAGAAACCTATCCATAAATTATTTAATTTATTTTTTAGTCCCTATGAGGGACTTATCCATGAATTATCCTTTAAATCGGGAGACTAAAACCTAAATACGAAGAAGGGAGGAATCAATCACTAAATATGATAGTTTGTGGGGACTTAAAACTAAAAATACCATATATATATATATATATATATATTAAAAAAAATTATGACCAACTAATATATCCTCCCCTGAATAATGTTATGATTTTATTATTTTTGTTTTAAGATCTTATACATCTATAGAAGAATTCTTCTTTACCAGATGACTCCCAAATTCCCGACCACGTGCCACAAAAAAAGAAGTAAGGCGAGTTATGTAAGAAAGAATGGAATCATCTTGAAACAAGAATATGAAGATTTTATAATTGCCCGTTATACAGGGATGTTGCATTTGTAAATGTAGCGTTTTAATATTACACATGTGATATTATTCGTCTTTACGTAGACACATAACTTTAAATAAATTATTTATCAAATCAACTATTGTTATTTTTTTATTTTTATAAATCTTTATCCATACTTTATTCACATTTTATCCAAACATCAAAACATTTATTCTTACGTTTACCAACGAGAATAATTCAAAACACAACCAAACACAAAATCACTTTATCCTTATTTATACTCACTTATACTTGGATAAATGTATACCCAATAATAAATCATTTTCTCGTTTCAAACGGGAGCCTAAAGTTATTTCATGTTATTTCACCCAAAGAATATGTGGATCCACTGTCAAATCAATTGTCATCACCTCTTATAAAGCAAATGTCAAATCAACTATCATCATTTTTCACTTTTTATAAATCCTTATTCACATTTTATCCAAACAACAAAAACTTTATTACTGTGCTTTCTAATGAGAATAATTCAAAACACAACGAAACACAAAATCACTTATTCTACTGCTATACCAACTTATGTTGGTATAACTATATACCCCGAAAGAAGTCTTATTCTATAAAAATAAAAAATTTCATTATAATTTTTTTTTTTGGATATTCTAAATTTTATAAAGTCTTTTAAGACACTTATATATGTTTAATATTATATAGAAAAAAAACTTTATGCAAGACATTTATAAAATATATATAACAAGCAATTGAAAAAAACTTTAAAAAGTTAAAAAAATCTAAAAAACAAATCTTGTAAATTTGACAATTTTAACATTTTTTATACCATACTTAAAAAATTTAATAGCATGTAAAATCACTCTCCAATAAAAATCATTTCTTGCATTGATATTATTTTTTAATTTGATGATGGTTATCAAAAGTTTTAAATATAATGAGAGAGAGTTTAAAAATTATATAAAAGTATGTTAATCTTTTTAGTTTTTAAAATTGAGATATAAGACTTTTTTTAATATAATATTTTAAAAAAAATTGATTTGGGTATTTTGAACTTTTATAATATTTTTTTTTTTGTATTTTTCCTAAAAAAAGTACATGTCATTTTTCATTTTTCATGTTTTAAATAATTTATTCCATCACCGTCGAATTGCATACATCATTTAAAAAAAGGAGTAATTAATTAGGGGTCCCTATGATCACCCATATATTATTTTTAGGTCCCCATATATTTTAAGTTTTTTCAAGGTCCCTATGATGTTGAAAAATTAACTCTAGACCCCTCTAGCCTGATGTTGTTCAAAAAACCAAAAATACTATCACCCAATTATGCGAATGTTAACAATGTACTAAGTGTTAAAAGTGTACTTGAGATATTTAATTATATAATAGAGTGTTTATAGTGTACTGAAATAATAGAGTAGAAAGCATTCTATGTATAAGTTAACAATGTACTGAGGAGTATTAATAATGTACTAAAATAGCTGTGTGGGGTACACTTTCTGTATTTTTAAAAAAAATCTGACTGGAGGGATCTAAAGATAATTTTTCATCGTCTTAAGTACCTAAAAAAATTAAAAAAATTTGAAGGACTTAAAAATAATAGATGGACCCCTAATTAATTTCCCTTTTATAAAAAGGGAAAAATCCATATAACCCCCTGTAAACTAATTAAAATTCATATAACCCCCTGACTTTTCTTAAAATTCATATAACCCCCTGAAAGAACTTAGTAAATTCAAATAACCCCCTAAAAAAAATTTACGTTTATTTACAAATGATCGATATTTTGTGAATATTATATTTGGCTAACCCTGGTAGAAAACATAGTATACTAAAAAAACTTACAATGTGTTAAAAATGCGAAAAATCTTCTATAAATAATGATTTTACCCATTCGGATATAATTTTATAATATATCTGGAAAGGGTAAAATCGTTATTTTTATATGATTTTTTGTTTTTTTAATCTATTGTAGTGGTTTTTTAGTATATTGTGTTTTCAGTTAGGATTAACTAAACAAAATATATGTAAAATATTCATCATCGATTAACGAAAAATTTATTTAAAGAATTATTTAAATTTATTAAGTGTTTTTAAAAAATTATAAAAATTTTAAAAGAAGTAAGAGATTATATGGATTTCAGTCCAAATTTAGAGATTGCATGGATTTTTCCCGTATAAAAAAATGTCGCACGTTGCGGCAAAATAAGGGGACGTCAGACGGGTTTGACACGGCGAAATAAAACCCAAAAAAAAAAAAGTCCGAAACGTGGTCATCGAACATTAAAAATTCAAAAATGATCCTTTTTTTTTTTCTGTGCCGTACATATTCGGCCAAAAAGAGAAGAAGCCGCACAAGCTCAGCCAAAACAGAAACAAAACCCATCCCCTGAAAAGTCAAAATTATCGGTTTCGAAATTCGAAGAACACATAAATGCAGGCCTTTGGTCCTTATCCCCGTTTAGGTGTAACATTATTTCCTCCTAATACATGATAATTCATGCAAAATAAGTGATTTTTATTTACTTATTTTTTATAATAGTCTTGTTGAAAAAGCTCATAAATGATCATTTTATTGTTTGATTCATTTTAAATAAATTAAATAATAAATTAATAAAAATATAATTTTTTTAATAGTAATTATGTCATTGTATAAATTGTTTAAAAATAAATGTCAAACATTTGTGTGTGTGATATAATAAATGTGATATTTTTTGTGATGTGTATGAGAGTGTTAGGTGAATTTTTTTTAAATTGATAAAAAAAAATATTTTTATCTATTGGCATAGATAAATTCTGATAAGTAAGTCTAGACCCCCGTGGAATAATATTGAAATTTGTTCCTAACTTATTCAGACATAGCTCTGAAAATTTATTCTCTCAAGACAAATAACTTAGTTTTTCTTATTCCTTTCTATCCCTCTTTATTCCCAGTCGTGCTTCAACTCAAAAGGGGTAAAAGAGTGGAGGTTTAATATCTAATGAACATGTAACAAAAAAAAATGGTTGAATTTATGTTACAAAACTAATGGTGTCGTTTGAAAACATATATTGAAAAGTAGTTTTTAACTTTTAGATACTTTATGCACACCTTTTGAGGGTGTAATGATGATGAATGTTTTATAAAACACAGATTTTGAAGCACTGTAGAAGATAAAATCAAGTAATGATGATACATTTAAACTGATCTGTTTGATAACAATTTTTAATTTTATCTTATAAAAAAAATTTTAAAAACTGTTTTTTTATTTGGTGACCAAAAAAAGAAAAAATTGTTGGATTACTATATTTATCCCAACACAAAAATAAAAATGAAGTCACAGATGACAAGATAGAACGTCAAACGGAATGGATTATATAATAATATTCAAAATTGAAGACGTGTTAGGTATCTGAAAAAGAGAGAGAGACACAAACGAAAACAATTCACTCCATTCAAACGCTCTACGCGTCACTTTCATGGACCCCGCCCCACTCGCAGAACCTTCTCCTCTTCTCTTCTCTTCTCTTCAAAAGCAGAGACCGACAACATCAACAAAAAAAAAAAAAAAACTTTCATTTTTTTCAAAGACACACAGCGACACATTCCCACCCACCCTTTTCCATTTCATTCAAACACAACGAGAAGAAGTCTCTGTCCATTAAAAAGAAATTGAGTGGAGAATGAAAGAATTCCAATTGTAAAAAACTCATGAATTGGGTTCTCATGAATTGCAGCATCTTCGTTTGGGGTTTCTACTGTTGGGGTTGGGAGTTCTTGACCGCTCTCTTGCTCTTCTCCCACCACCACCATTAACATATTCTTTTTTTTATTATTCTTGTTTTGATTGTTTAATTACGAGAATAGGAATAAGAATAGCAATTAATAGTCAGTGATAGATTTGGAAGAGAGATCGAGATGGCGGCGGCGCCGTTTCTGACGAAGACGTACGAGCTGGTGGAGGACGCGGGGACGGACGCGGTGGTGTCGTGGAACGAGGGGGGACGCGGGTTCGTGGTGTGGAAGGCAGTGGAGTTCGCGAGGGATCTGCTGCCAAAGTATTTCAAGCACAACAACTTCTCCAGCTTTGTCAGGCAGCTCAACACATATGTATGTTTTATATATCCATCTCTCCATTCTTTATTTTTTTTTTTTTTATTTTTTTGGGATGTTGATGCAACAATTAATTGTGATTTTGATTATGGGTTTTTTTTCTTTTTATTGTGGGATGTAGTTATGGCTGTTCAGAATTTATGGAAAAAATTCATATGTTAAAACATGTGAGTTGATTGTGTCACAATAAAAATGGACAAGGTTCTTTCAGTTATTATAAGTTTTTTTGGGTTCATGATTAAAGGCTGATAATGAAAAAATTGTACTGTATGTAAATTTTCAACCATTTTAGGGGTGCCAGCATCCCATATTTTTATCTTTTTGTATATATTTTTTTGGTAGAAGTTTGAAATTTTTATGATGAAGTTTTAGTTTTCAATTATATATTTTTTACAAAATAAAAAAAAAAAATGGTTGATAAATTTGAAGCAGAATTTTGAATTCTCTGCTTATTATTTATTTATTTTGATTGATTTAAACCCTTTAGTTCTTTTACATTTGATTTTTTTTATTATGAAGATTCATGAAACATGTTTATAGAACAGAGAAAAGCAGGAATTTCATGGCATCCACGTTGTATTTGGAATTTTATAAAATAATATTTTACATTAATCATTATTTTTTCTCCAAGTTCATCTTTTTTTTTCCTGTTATTTATTTCAGTTTATAGTATACATCTCTTTTGAATCCTTAAGCACATGCATTCAAAAAATTAAAAAAACAAAACCTCAAAATTGTATGGATGGAATTTTAGAAATATATATTTAATAACGCAACTCTTGTCTCTCTACCTATCATTCTTCATAACTTTATTGTACACTATTTAATAAGAATTACTTTATGTTACTCCTCATTATATCCCATTTTTTGGTTACTATTAATGTTTTTTTTAACAAACAAAAAAAACCAAGATTTCTTATTATTCAGTTTTAGTGGATTTGTTTTGCTTATGTCATGGTATAGACTTGTTGATTTGTGTGATGCATGATAAAGCATATTCTAAAGACTAATTAATAATATAAAGCTATCTTATTCTCAAAATCTTGACTCAATGGGGGTAGGGAGGGCATCAGATTCCAGATGGCACAATTTCTTTGAAATATCTGAGAAGCTTACAAAGTCATCAAAAAACACACCTAACTAATGGACCATCATTAGTGGAAAGTTGAGGCTGTCAATTGGTAGTGATTTGATATGTAATTCAACAGCCCAAAATTTTCAAATATCATGGGTTTGCGAAAGCAAAAAAATATTAAATGTCATGCTTGCTTGTATGACAACTTGGTCATAGATGTTGATGTCCTCGTTAGGTGGAGGTCATGTTCAACAGCATCAACAACCAATTCAAAAATGGATTCATATACATGTCAGATATTGAGTATTGAGATATAAGCATACTATACTTACATATTATAAAAACTGAAAAAAAAATATGTTATTAGATTATATACGTAAAAAATCGGATGGTTACCTATTGGAATTCGAATTAGGATGTTGTGTTCTGAATATCCATTTGATAATAAATTTGGAACACATTCAGATATTGACATATACACTGTATTCTATCTGTTTGACAAGCATACTTAAACTGTAATAACTGACAGGGTTTCCGAAAAGTGGTACCGGATAGATGGGAGTTCGCCAACGACTACTTCCGCCGTGGAGAGAAGGCCCTCCTCACCCAGATCCGCCGCAGAAAGTCCTTAGCCAACGCCAAGACCATCATAAAATCCAATATGCCATGCTCCGCCACAAATTTGGACGAGGACAACGGCACGGCTTCCACCTCCACCACCTCCTTCTCGCCCCGCTCACCCAATGTGGGAATGACGGATGAGAACGAGAAGCTGAGGAAGGACAACGAGGCACTCGTCGTGGAGCTCGCGCGTGCGAAGAAGCAATGCGAGGTGCTCCTCCGCTTCCTCGCCAACTATGTAGATGTCGCACCGGAGAAGGTCATGCAAGAAATCAAGCTCTTCAAAGGAAGAGGAGATGAATACAAGAATGCAAGTGATGGTGATGATGAAGAAGATGGAGGGGAGCAGTTTAAGCTATTTGGGGTGTGGTTGAACAGCAATGACAAGAAAAGGAAACGATCAGAGAAGCGGATGAAGATCGAGATGCCATGGATGGGGATGGCCTCTCCTGAGAGGGAAGGGAGTAAGGTTTGCAACTAACACCCTTATTTAGGGTTTCTCTTGAACAACAAGAAGAAGAGTTGAAGTGACTCTTGATAGGTTTTTTATTTATTATAATTACTCTACAGTGATTTTGTTGGTCTGTGAAGATATTAGACCAGAACAGATTTGTGCATCTTGACACGAAAAAGTGTTATTAGTTATGAATCTTTTTTTTAATACAAAGCCAAAGTTGTATGGAATGAATAGAAGGATTTATTTTAATTTAGCCTCATGTTGTTGCTCTCCCGGGCATTTGGAAGGAGCATAAACTACATTGCAGGACTCAAGATCTAACAGAGATATTGGAACTTGACTGAAACTGATTTAATTATATGATCATGGATGAATGTGACATGACATAATAAGATCTCTCTGGTGCAGGTGATATTTGTCATGTTTGAAATATCTTCAAGATTTTTCTGAGTGGTAAAATGTAGAACATCACCAAAGTCAGCTTGACCTGATGGAGTCCATCCATAATGTTGGGATTTTCTCTTAAGAATCAGATTTACAAAACAAATAGAAATGGAGGTTTACGGTTAAGTATATAAAACAATTCGTCGTACTGAGATGCATAACCAAGTGCACCTCATTGATGTCATCTCGGCGTTTCAGACATTAATTTATCAGCTCAATATCTAGGAAAACTTTGAAGTCATCAACCATTGCACACACATTTTGTAGTACATAATAAGCATATCAAATCTTGTGTATGCAACCAGGTGATCTCTATTTCTAGACCGACATAACTCAATTTTAGGCTACAGTAATAGTTACAAAGATATGCATACAAAATGTGGGTACCCAAAAACATTAGAGTTTTCTTTTTCTCTTATAACCATCCAATGGCAATATATGCACAATTCATTTTCTACAACAGAACAGAGCAGTTGATCAGGACTTCATTCACAACATATTTCATCATATCATTAAGTGCTTCTTAAATTCTACTGAAAGCAGACATATATGGTGATGAAAGAGTCGGAGAAACATTGATATGTATTTAATATCAGGTTTACTCACCACTTCGTGAATCATTTCACATTCTGGTTCACATCTCATATTCCTACACTTGATCTGTAAATTTCATCTCTGATTTTGACTACATCTTAATTGCTAGGTTGCACCATTCACCTGCTGGTCCTCAAACATTGAAGGTTTTCATTCAATTCCCATAAAATCAATGTTTTTTTCTGGTTTCATTCTCGGACATTCCCCATGATTCTTTTTCATTGAATCATTTTCGCTACAACTTGCCATCTTTGGATGCCTTCCATGTGGAACTACCTGAAGAGCCAATCAAAGAAGGGACAATTACTTTAACCAAAAAAGGAAAAAAAAGATTGTACACCGTACAGTAAGGGCCAACCAAAATTGTAGGATTTTCGACATTACTTGATCCCTGCTAAAAGCATTCGCAGAATCTGAATGTTTCAATCTTCTCTTCCTTCTTGTGGAACTTAATCTCTCCCCTCCTCCACAGTCTCCTGAATCTTTTTGTTCAAAGTTTTGGCCTGACATTTCTGCAGAGGACTTGATATTGTGACCTTAACTCCCCAAAAGAAATTTTTCAACAACTTAAAGCAATCACACAGTAAAAGAGCTTTCATCTTCTCAGTGCATATAATCAAACATTTAAACAAGAGATGCCACATTCAGAAGACTTTTAGTAAAGGATGCCACATTATTTGATCTAGAAAACATTTAAACCTATTAAGTTAATTTTAATAAGCATATCAGATTGTCACAATAGAGATTTAGAGATAATATAAGCTCAATTTAGAATATATAAACTGATATCGAAACCTGACAATTGATTCATTTATCATCAAGAAAAAGTATCCCTTTTTTTTTGGCAATTTGTAGGACGTGGATCAAAACTGTTCTCAATTTTTTGTGCTCTTGAAATAAATGAACTAGTAATAAATAAGTGATGCATCATTGCCTGGGACACAACGCCTCTAGGGTGTAGCGTGACTGATGAATTTAAAGGGGAAATTTAGCAGTTAAGCCAGCTATGTTTTTGTGGATGTTAAAAGGTTGAATGAGGTCATATATAGCAAAAGATAAGGATGTCAAGGTGTATGTGTGGAAAATCTAGGAAGGATGGGCCTTTTGCTCATACAACTAAGAATGCTGCCTGCTCATGAATCAAAATTGTGATCTCCAGATGACCTCTTCCACAGTTCAAGTAGAACTGATATATCTCTGCCAAATTACGTATTATCATATACCGATTCATTTCTAGTATTTGGTAACTTACATGTTCTATTTGCACTTTTTCACTGCATAATTTAGAACATCATCAGCATCCACGCCGATTTGAAGGTTTGGAGCAGCTTTACAGATCCCATTGCACAATATATTTCTTTCCAAGTTCATTCCTGCTGTGTTTGTTGTCTAATCCTGATAATTAGGTCCATCTTATTGTTTTTGGGCCTTCGGCCTTCCCCACTCCACTACAACTCTAATTTCATCGCCACTTGGGAATCTGAACCTCAGCAAACATTATGGGCTCCAGAACTACCTGATTGTTTTATATCTTATTTAATCACCTCAACTTCGTGGCATATACCTGATATAATACCTTTCTGATTTTGTCAAGCATCCTCATGTCTGCACCACATATCCAAATCTACATGTTGCTAAAATAAATGTAAAAAGTCTACTCTATATAACACAGCCAGCATAGTAGCCACCTTTGTAATATTTTCAGTTCAATTCGAGAAGATGTACTCCCAATAATCACACAGCATGTGCTGAATAATCACACAACAACCTAGAGATACCTCCACTTCATTCGAGAAGATGTACTCCTGATATAAACATCATCAGACAATTTCAACAATTTCCTTTCTTCTCTGTTGTCAAGTCAAATTATTTTGAAGCATCTTCTTGATTCAATCCCTGGGGTTGGCACAAAAGCCTTCCCCCCACCATTTTCACAAGTTGTATTCCATATGTCTTTTCTACCAACCTTTAATCCATTCCTCCACTCCTCCAAGGAAAAATCTATAACTTTAGAATAGTAAACTATCTTTGGTATCAGATAAATGCAGAAGGAATAACTTATACAGTTCATCATGTTTTTAACAGTGTGAAGTAAAATCACAGATGTGTGTGCATTTCTGCCCACAGAATCTTTTCAATTAACGTTAGATGATGACATTGGCTTCAGTTTTAGGCATGTTTCGAGTAAGCCATTTTCAATTTCATGAACATGGTCTCCTAAACTTTAGAATAGTAAACTATCTTTGGTATCAGATTAATGCAGAAGGATTAGCACATACATAACTTATACAGGACATCATGCTTTTAACAGTGTGAAGTAAATCACGGACGTGCGTGCATTTCTTCCCACAGAATCTTTTCAATTAACATTAGATGATGACATTGGTTTCTGTTTTAGGCATGTTTCGAGTAAACCATTTTCCATTTCGTGAACCTGGTCTCCTGAAGGAATTGCTTGATTGAAAATTCACCTTTTTCCAGATGATTGCATGATCCCACATCTGACCCTCTAACAGCCGAAGATGACATAAAATGCTGGACCCAAGGATTTTCAGCAAGCAATTGGTTTTCATTCCGCTGATCTAAACAAGAGGGGTCCCTTTCGAAATCAAGTTTCTTCCAGCAGCCTTTATGCAGAACCTTAAACTACAATGAATAATAATTTCAATCAAAGAAAGAAGCGATTATACCAGGAAAATATGGTCATGAGTGAGAGATGTAGCATTTCATACTTGGCTAGAGGGGACACGACTGCAAGAATTTGATTGTGATGATTCTGGGACCAATGGTTTATGTGTTCTTGACAACCAAGCAAGCATAGATTTTGACTGCCCCCCATGGCTGTATAGTTGATTGACAAAGGATGCTTCTATGGAGTTCAGATACAAGCTGTGCTTTTCATTGGTCCACTCCATGGAAGATGGTTCCGCTACATGAAAACTCTGACATGAAAATAATTCAGATTTTCAAATTCTAAAAGTAATGCTCAGAACACATGAAGGAAAGTACTTGCTGAGTGCTTATGAAAATAATACATTATCTTAAAGAAATTACATGACACAAAAAATCAATTATAAGGGACAATAGACTGATCTGTATATCAGAGTACAACATATTAAAAGAAGATCATGAACTACTTTCCATAATGAAAAATGGATTTGTCTAGTATTATAACACCCTATGATATATATATACATATATATATATATGAACAAAACTTCTCCAAGTAAAATCCCATGTTTTTGAAGCCTAAAATGTGTTTTCGTATTATATGCATCAGTGATAAGAGAGATGTAATAATGAGGAATTGAAGTAGAGTAAATCACAAACAATTGAGAAGACGCAATTTGAAATCACGACAATGGCCTGTGAATGCTGTGGGAAGGAAAAAGAGAATAGCATTAAATATTCAATTGATACTCAAAATATACACAAAAACAAAAACAATTATATCAGACATAATGTGACAATGTAAACTAAAGGCTTAACAAAATCAAATTTGAACAGTGGATGAAGAACTTCAAAGTAAATCAGTAACTTGGCTTGTATTCCATGCCAAAACTGGAATACGTGAAAGACCAAAGTTTCAGACCAGTGCAAAAGTGCTCTGTGAATTGTGATTCTCAGCAACCTTCAATTCTAAACAGAAAAAAAAAAGAAACAAAAACAAAAAGAGACCAACTTTTGCACAATCTGATAATTTATGGAGCGCATCAAATTAGTAAATAACTGTAAAAAGTAGCATTCCGATAAGAAGTCATATATCATGCTCCCAAAAAAATAAAAGCACCATCAGATGTAAAAATAGCATCAACTGAAGAATATTTTCCCCAAATTAATGTTGGTTCCAAGGAAATGATCCAGACCTTAACAAAAATTACATTTAACTATGGTACAACATTTTAGAAGACGATCATCTAAAAATCATGAATATGACCATTTTCAAGCTAGGCACCTGACAAAGAATGAAAAATCTTTCTCCCATAAAGATAGTTTTCCAAATGGGCAGGCATCAGAAAATGGTAAGATGGTACTTTGGAAAGAGGTAGATATTCAAATGCAGGGTGTCCACTTTCCAGTCAGCAAAGTAGAGAAAACCTCAGAATGGTATTCAATCATCGACAAGATGATGCTTTGAAAAGGTATATCCAAAGCCAAACGGGCACAAAATTTAAGGGAAATTCATCATCCACTATCTACAAAACACCACTCAAAAATGATCACCCTCCATATCTCCAAATAAATTAAGATTACATACAACCCTGGTTATAGTTTCACATGCAATTCTCACATAGTTTTGATTTTTCTAAAGTTGATATATCATATACTTTCATAAAATTAAGGCATATACTCCAATGAATTTATTGACCCACTTACAAAAGAAGTGAAAAATTACATGCCTCGTTCCGGGCTGTAAACGGAAATTATGACTAATTTTTTAATTCACAAAAAACCCAAAAAAGAAATCGAAGAACAAATACACCGATGAATCGATACCAAATCTTCCAATATGAGAGCGAATTAATCAAATTGAAGTCATAAAAAACACGAGATACCAATAATACATCCAAATAAACTCCCTTACAAGGGGGAGAAAAAGAGAACATACATATAACACCAAAATCCAAACATTGGGAAACCCAAACAGACAAAAAAAAAAAAAAACACTGAAAAAGCAAACAATTTGAAGAACATCACCTCCTCTTCGGCTCTTACAAGACATCCCTCCGAAGTGACTCCCGAGACCCCCACCGCCGATCCGTCCATCTCCGCCGCCGGATTCAAGTCCGGATCACTGTTCATCTCTCTTGATATTTTCAACAAAAGAACCAAAAAAATATCCAGTTTTTGATCGATTTTATTTGAATGAATGAATGAATGGAAAAACAGAATAAAAAAATAACTAAACATTGGGTGTGGTGAGAGAATAAAAGCGTGAGAGGGGAGGACCTGTGATAGGTCCACGTGGAATATCTTTCCACGTGGCACAACATACGTGGCCGTGGAAGAGCAAAAATATCTCTGGATGTACGAGCACCACTGGATATTTATTTATTTTTTTTCTTTTTTTTTTCCTTTGGGTCGACGGATCGGGTTCAGACCGAGATTCAACCTTATTAGGATCTAATTACACGTGTAATATACCTGACCAGATTTAGATCCGATCCAAGACCGGATTGTTTTATTATTATATGCTCATATATTACAAGACTATTAGTATTCATTGACCCATAATTTTGTTTCTTATTTATCAAGTTACAAGTATAAGTTTTAACTCATTTTTGTATCCATAAGTCCATAACCAAACCCGTAAATCATAACCCATAATCAACCAAACCCACCCGTTGACAAACCTTATTAGTTTATCAACTTTTGAATTTGTATAATTAATTGGTTTGTTGTATGATTTATGTTCATTGTTTATGTTAATATGTTAGTGTTTATTATTTTGAATGTTGTTTAGATTAATATGTACTGTCTATTGTTTTGAACGTTTACTTTGTGACACAAATAATCATTAGCTCTCCCTTTTAGTTCATTGTTTTATTGTTTAAATTTTTATTTACTTTGAATGTTATATGTTAGTGTTTATTGTTTTGAATTGTACAAAAATATATTCAAACATAATGTCAGGATACCAGTTTAGAAAGCTCAAAACTAATGCTTTATACAAAATTTTCCTAATAGAATGATAAGGCAAACAAATTCATTTGCTCTTCCTTTTTTTTATTAACCGTATTCGGACCCGGACCCGACTGGGGTTCAACAGTTCTGGGTCCAGGTCTGGGTCCACATTTTCAAGAACCCGCCGTGTCCTCGGTTGGATCCGGACCCGCAGGGTCTTGTCACGGGTCTGGTCCGGGTCCACCCCGACCCTGCCCGGACCAGACCTGTTGACAGGCCTAGTTGTGTTGTTTTGTTGGTGTTGTGGGTGCTCGCCGGATAGTGAAGCTTGTAAGAGCATCTCCAATAGACATATTAACTCACTAGTTAGTGTCAGATTTTTAAAAAAACATGTAAAAATGGTACTCCAATGGATGTGTTAACGGCAAGCTAAATGTGGGCCCCGCCTATCATATGTTAAAGAAAGTGTTAACTGTGGTTAGTGCTTTAGCAAACCAAATGTGGACCCCACCATTTAAAAGATTCAAAAAATATTATTTTGAGTGGGTGGAGAGGTGGGCCCACTATTATTTTGATTAATTATTTAGTTAGCCCATTTATATAACAATAACCAACTAAATAATAATGTAGTAAATGAGTGTCTAATTGAGTGATAAAGTGTTCACATAGCACTTTAACATCTTAGTTAACTAACATGTCCATTGAAGATGCTCTAAACTAATTAAACACAAATATAATCTATTTATATAACTGTCTTGAATGAGAGGTAAAACTTAAAATAACACCATGTAAACTGTCTTTCTGATATCCATGTAATATGTGGACTTTTCTTAACTTTTGTATTAAACCTTGAAAATACTTATTTAAATTCAAATAACCCTTGAGTTAAGCTTTAGTTGACAAATGAAAAATATTATGTGAATATTTCGTTATGTTAACCTATAATATACTTAAAAAATCATCTACAATTTATTAAAAATATGAAAAATACTCTGTAAATTATAAAACTATATTCAGAGGGATAAAATGATTATTTGCATATGATTTTTTGTATTGTGATATTTAAAAGACAATCATTTTTTTGTAGCTCCATACACTGTGATAATATAGTATATACTACATATCATAGTGTAGAGTTCTATTATAATGTATGGAATAAAAAAAATTTATTTACTCATAATTAAAAAAATGCACTAGTGTATCTCAGTTTATATATCGACACATGTACTGTCGATATGTGTTAAATATATCGCCAAACGGAGTGTCAATACTAGCAGATTATTGAAAAAAATAAGATAAGTATCGGGCGACACATGAGATGTCAAGAAAAGTGTCGATACCAACAGATAATCACAAGCTACTTCTTATGGATCTGCTTGAACTTCATCATCTCGAGAACTCGATACTATGTCATTGGAACAATATTTTCGATTGAAAGCTGGAGGTCGACAAGGGTTTCATATGATAAAATATAACATAAATGAGGTCAACAACAAGAAGATGATGAAAAAGAAGATGGAGGAAGTCGGGTGGACAGTGACCAAACAAAGGACGATGACTGGTGGGTGGACGGGGACCTTACACTTCGATATCGAATAAAGGACGGTGACCGACGGGTGGAACAATATCGGAGCGGCGAAGGAAAGAGAAGAGAGGCGAGTGGAGCAGGGGACAGTGACCGGCAAATGTCGTGGCCGTCGATCGAAATGGCGCACAGATGGAGATGGATCAAAGAGAAAGAAATAGTTTTGTTAAATGGGTTGGGGTGGTTTTATAAAATAGTATTTATTACGGGTTGGTTTTATAAGTTTCAAAAAATTGATTGGGTGGCTTTCTTATAGGAGTGGTTTTCCATTAAACGGTGGTTTAATTAATCGTCCCCATTGTGGTTGACCTTGGGCAGATATACATTCTTTTTAAATTGGTTTCTAAAGTTCCACAAGAATTGAATAAACTAAGGACAACATTACAAGGAGACATTTTTTCTAGTTTTTAATTATGTTTATTGTTTTTAATGTATAAACTTCATAAATTACAAAAGTAAAAATCAGATGATTAGAACGACCCATGGCTCTAACCACATTGTAAACCCCTTGGTTATTGACACCTAGGGGTAGTTTGGTTCACTCAATTCAACACTTATTTTACTAAATCCAGATTTTCAGTGCTTATTGGTTGATACTCTGTTTGGTTGGATCATATGATAAGCACTTATACATTCAGCTTTCAGTATTTTTCACCCCAAAAAATAAGTGAATCCAACCTTACTTATTAACCGCCGAACGCATTCCGCCCTTATTAACCTCTTGCGAAAAGACCATAGAGCCCATGCCTGTTTTCCATTATTACACAGGGTATATAACCCTCCTTTTCAGTCTCTCTCTCCCCTCATTCGACATTTTTCCCCCTTTTAAAAACCTAGCAACCAAGTACACCTCCATTTCGAGAGTCCTTCACCAATCGTGCTCTCACCGGTTCATGAAGGCGGAGGCCACGGATCTCCGGTGGAAAAATTGAGCAGTGACCGCCGTTTATACCTTGATCCACCCCACCTCACCCGATTGACCTCCACCCGATCTCCTTCACCATCTCTCCTTTTTGGATTTCCTCACCCATTCGGCCTCTAGCACCATCCGACCACCGCCTCTCCGGATCACCTATCTAGCCATCAACCTTCTTCATTGCCATCTGATCTACCGTCTCTTTGGACGTCCTCACCGACCATCGACGAGATAAAACCCCCATTTCTGAGCATCATATCTTTAGTGAATCTGTGCTTGCTTTTGAGAATGGGAGTGACAAATTGGTATTCAGATTTTTGTTGTCCCCTTGAGCATTGGAATAATCGAATTTGGTTTTGGAGAAACAAATTTTTGAAATGATGAAGAGGTTTATAAACACATCTTCAGTGTGTATAATATTATTATTACATCTATTAGAGATGCTGTTTGTATTTGACCCTTTTTATCCTATCAAAAAACACTTGTGTATCCCAAGTTTCAGTTTCTATTGGAGAAGATGTTTATATTTATGTAATGGTTAATTTGTGCATTCAACCAAACATCAAAATAACATTCAGTACTTATTAAATAGACCAAAATACCCTTCTAATAAGTTGTACTGTTCAGTGGTGAACCAAACAAACTTACTTGCAAAAGTGTCTATAATTTTCGTTGAACCAAACAGTTTTTTTTTTCTGAACTGATTAAAACTTATTAAAACTTATATAATCTGCACTTATGAATCAGCACTTAAAATCAGCATTCCGCTGAACCAAACGGCCCCCTAGTTATCTTAATGCCGCTTTAATATCAAGTGAATGCCACTGAAGTGTTTTGTCTTGTTTTTAATGTTATGCTCAAACCCGCTTTGTAGTCTCGTTTGCAGTGCATGTATTTAGTGACATGACAACTAAAAAAAAGTTACAAAATGGGCTAAGTGTAACAACTCTGTTCAGTTTTGAATAAGCACTTGGACAGCACAGAAAAAATCAACAATAGTTAATCATGATCATAGGATATCCCTCTAGGAGAGAACACCATGATTATGGAGAAAAATTCATCCTTTACATTTTCTTGAAGCACAAGCCTCCTAAGATTATTATTTTTCCTCCCCTTTCTATATTACATGAAAATCTATCAAATCATTCTCAAGGTCTTTATGGATCAAGCTTTGGTTAAGTCAGTCAAAATATTTCCCACCTATATATATGAAAGAGGTCAAGGAATAAAATCCTGGAGTATCATTCTAAAAAAAAAAATCTCTTTTATTTCTATGAACTTAATCTTTCAAATTTTATAAGCTGGAGAAATCCTAGATGCACAAAATTAACCACAAACCCCAGAACATACGGCGAACCAAAGAGGCAAAACATTGTGGGTTTAAAAAATCCTATTGTTATCTCATGTTTTTTTATATCCTAAGTGGCAAAGGCATATTTTGACAACTTGTCTAGAAATATTTTTATAAGAAGTTCCTTCTGGTAAAAATTATTTATAAAGGAGTCTCTTGTATCTAGAGTAAAAGTTGTTTAAAAACACATATTGATTAATGTTTTCAAAAAGTACTTTTATCACAATAATTGTCTAAATACCATTGTGCTCATATTATACAATTATCTTAATAGATCAATATAAATAAAATAATATAATCAAAATAATATAATCAACTATATAGATCTCAAATACTAACAATTTTTTTCTAACCACCATTAGTTACAAAATCAAACTAACAAATCCTAACAATTAAAATACTAACAAACTTTTTTTTTTAACAAAAAATAGATATTACTAACAAATTTATTCTAGCAATTAAAAGATATTAACAAACTTCAAATTTAAAATAGAAAAGAAAATAAATTTAAAATAGATTTTAAATTTGTCGTACATCACCTAATGAGATAGATAAGAAAGAAAAATTGTTTTACATAGTACTTAAAGCCCATGTTTGGTTCGAGAATAGAGCTAGAATAAATGGGAATAAATTGTAATAGTTTCAAAATGGATGTATGGAAGGCTAGAATAAATGAGAAATTTGTATGCCAGAATTAACTGTTATAAAATGGCATATGAATTGTAGCCAATCATTGGAATTAAGTTATTCAAATCAAACAAAAAATCATTTTATTCTTATTTAACTAAAATAGTCATAAACCACATAATAACTTAGTTCTACCCAAACATGGGCAAAAGGTTTTTTCGGAATTTAAAAATTTTATAAGGGTATTGTTGTCAAAATATTAAATTTTGTTTAACTTTTGCAAAAGTGAAAAAATTCGTTCCACGGAAGAAGTTATTCTCTCATTCTGGAAAGATGAGCTTTTCTCCTTCTGCAAAAGGAGAAGTTGTAGTTAACAGATTACTAAACGTGATCTCCTTTTGCAGAAGAAGCAATCACCCAAAAATATTTTTGAGCAATTGTCAAACGCACTTTTAGCCCTTGTTCATTTACCCCTGCTTGAGGTGATACATAACTAGAGAATAAGGGGAATAGTGAAAAATGAAAAAAAAATTGTTTTTTTAGGAAAATAAACCTCGATAGCTATACCTAGATAAGCTAGGAACGGACCCAATGACTATTCTAGAGGGTGTTATAATTGTTTATCATGATTTATCTATGCCAGTGGATAAAAATATATTTATGTGTTAATTTAAAAATATTACATTATACTCTCACACACATTCTAAAAACATGTCATATATATCATATCACACATATCTCTACACATCTCTCATGCTTATTCCCAAACACAAACAATTTATGCAGTAATTTATTGTCATTTAAAAAATCATAAATTGTTCTTCATCTCTCCATCATTTATCTTCATTTTATCCAATATGAACTGAACAACAAAAATGTCACTTTTATATTTTTCAATAAGAATAATAAAAAAAACAATTAAACAAAATTTATTTATTTTATATGGATATAACTATCAAGAGTGAATAACTTTATGTCACACTCCAAATGAGAGGTTTGAGAATAAGGGTGCGTTTGGTTGCGTGATTGCAAAACTGATTCTGTAGGAATCTGAGTTTTAAAACTGATTCTATAGGAAGCTCACCTCCCTCAGCTTTTTAAAATCGCAGCTTTTGAAAATTATTTGCCTGAAATCTGTGCATGAAGCTGCTACAGTAAAATTGTTTTGTTGCACAATTACAAACGTAACTTCCTGCAATCGCACAACCAAACACACCTTAAGAAGATGGAAAAAGAAAAGAATATGCTTAATCTCTACGGGTGCGTTTGGATGTGAGGTTGAAACACTGAGATTCTTAAAATCTTATGCTTCAAACTTAGTTTTTGAAAAACTATTTTATTAGATTTTCAATCACAAGATTTTTGACCTAAAAATGAAGATTGTAGTTTGAAAAGTTAAACGCTGAAAATGTGTTTGAATCTGAGGGTGCATTTGGATATGAGATTGAAACACTGAGATTCTTAAAATCTTATGTTTCAAACTCGGCTTTTGAAAGGCTATATTTTATTAATTTTTCAATCGCATGATTTTTTTATCTAAAAATGAAGATTGTGGTTTAAAAAGCTAAACGCTTAAAATATGTTTGGATATGAGTTTAAAAATTTTTAACTTTTCAAACGCAGAATCTACCTAAACTCATATTCAAACGGACTCTGTGTTTGAGAATTTTTAACTTTTCAAACACAGAATCTACCTAAACTCATTCAAACAGACCCTGAGTTTGAGAATTTTTAACTTTTCAAACGCAGAATCTACATAAACTCATATCCAAACAAACCCTAAAATAACGTTTGTTTGGTATGGATGAACTGCAATAATTATGTTTTGATAAGTTATAATAAACCTTGATAATTATATACAAAAAACACAAATATAGTTTATTCACACTCATCCATCCAAAAAATAATTATATTCTAATAAAAAAGAAATAATAATCAAACAACAAAATCATCTAATTTCTTCTATTCCCATGTAATTATTAATGCCCAGAGAAACTATCTGGGAACCTGATAATCACCAATCATTACATAGGAGCACAATTGCTTGTTTAGAAAGCATGCACTTGGAAAATGAGCAATATTGATTATGATAATCTACAAACCATAACAACCCCAAATGAATTACATCTCAGAATATTAAAATAAATAAATAAATAAATAAAAACACTATTCATCAAATAATATAATACAACATGGTGCTCCAAACAATTTTCCTACTTACATAAATTGTACATCTTTTTCTCTCTTTCTTTTGAAAAAGAAAAGAAAAGAAAAGCAGCAGCCCAAATATCATTGAAATTTCAAGACACTTGGGGACTTCAAAAACTATTAGGCCAATGAGACGCCAACTCTATACATAGACCATTCTAAAACAGCTCCACAGATGCAAATAAAAAAAGTGCCCACAAAGAAATGGCAAAAGCAAAAGCCCATATTTAACAAGGCAACAATCATTCCATCAGTTGCTTTTATTGAATTAATTTCATCAAATTCAGTCAATAACACAGAAACCCAAGTTGAAAAATCTAAGATTTATCCATCTATATGTAAAGTCAAATGTTTTTCTTTACCACAGGAGGAGCCAATTCTGTGACTTACTGTAATCCATTCATTCATCCATTGCTGTATGTTATGTTTGCAAGTCTGTCATTTTTAGAGTTTCAGCAAAACTGACGCACCGAACACGCGACAACTTGGGCCCATTGTTTCAGCCTCTCCTTCACCATTTCTGGGCTGTCACCTGCAAATAACAACCGTTGATTCATCATCATGGCATGATCGTGAATATTTAATTTATAAAAACAGGGGTTTTGTTGGGGACACGGTGTTCGGACAACGCGGTTGGATTCGATTTGAGAATAACCATCGCGAATGGGAATAACCGCCTCGAATTCACCCATTCCCGCGGGACACGTTTACGACTCGTTTCATCGCGGCGCAGATTTAGAAGCTCCCCGTGGTTCGGGTGAAATAATTTTAAAAAAATGTCGGCGACGCCTAAATGGAATCCCCTTAATCTCACTCGCGAGGACAACCTAAGAAATTTTAAAAAAAAAAAAAAAACTAATTTTCTTTACCTGGGGAGATGATCGAGTTAGGGCTGGAAGAACCCTCCCCGCCGTCGGATTCGATGGCGGCGACGGAGCTCGATCGGGAGAGTCCGTTGACGGCGTAGTAGAGATCCAACGCCGGAAAAGCATCGGAGAGACGGTGGTCGATCGGGGCGGCGGCGGATCCGGGCGATCCGTTCCCGAACCCGAAACCGAGCTCCACGCACGCCTTCAGCTCATCGAGGTCCTCGTCGGTGACGGACCTGCTGAGCCTCTCTAGGCCGCCTCCGCCTCCGCGGCGGGCCTCCTTACGCCGCCTCATGTGGATGTCCTTCTTCCTCAGCCAGGCCTCCTCCCGGTCGGAGTCCGGCGACCACGACTTCGTCTTATACAGAGGCTTCAGCAACCCCGGCGGCGGATCCATTTTCGGTCGGCCGATCGGCGGCCGAGCCGCTTGGAAAATAAGCCTCTCTCGTGAGAGAGAGAGAGAGAGAGAGGGTTTTTATTAGATGGTCCGTGGTGATGATTGGGTCGGGTCGGGCCGACCTTTCTCGAATGTACAAAATTGGGGGTCGTGGTCCGGTGATGCGCGGAACAGCGAATTGGGGGTGGGTTTTGCCAGTTGTTGAGTGAGGCGGAAGGTAGCCCTGCCTATGGGTTGGGTGGAACCGGTCTTTTGAATCGAGTACTTTACATCTTTTATCGGGTATGTGTCAGGTACGGATCGATCCATTAATAAACCTAGATCAGATCAAGAGATGTTAGATTTAGAGGATGTAAATGAAAATATCATGTATATGTCTAAACCCATTGATAGGCTTAGATCGGATAATTTAAAACAAATTAACACTAACACTTAAAAATCAAATCTATTTTTTTAAATCTTTACAAGTTATAACAATACCTAAAATAAGTCATGCAACAAACCAATCAAATTATATAAATTCAAAAATTAATTGTCCAAAACACTAAAATAGGTTAATCAAAGTTACACAAGCATATTATATTAATAAGTTTACTACATATTAAATAATCAAATTCTTGTAAACACATGCTTATATATAAAATAGGCGAGTTTCAAGTTCATAGGATCAGATCATATTCTATGTTCAGTCCATCAGATTAGATAAATTACACATGTAATCAGATTCGAATCGAGTCCGGTTATGGACTCGACCACTGATAGGCCTAGGTGGAAGGGGATGTTGGGGGTGGAGTAGGATTGGTTAGGATAGTAGTGCGGAACAACGGGGGAATTTAGCCGGAAATGTAGTGGGTCAAATATAACGGGCAGTTGTGACTGGGGACAGCTCATACGGCGTGGGTCCCACGTGTTTTGGTGAGTGAGTTGGGCCTTTTTTGCTACGCTGGATGTTTTTTTGTTGGGGGGCGGCGGAATGTTGTCGCGGTGGAATGGATCGATCAGAGACGTTCCTTTTGAGATTGACGGTGGAAGATTTCATTAGAATCCCGAGTCAACACGGAATTGGCCGGGTTTCTTATAGGAAAGAATTTGGGATACCAAAGTGGAGTCTTGCGCGAAAAGCAACTCTGGAAGGGTTCGACATTATGGTCCAAATGTTGGGGACTTCATAGGACTCATCGTACCACAAATTCATAATAATGGCCTACACCGTGTACAACAAGAAATAAACAGAGAATTTTTTATATCACTTGAGAGATTCGTGTTTATGGAAATAAATAAATACATCCTCATATTCTTGACTTTTTTTTTTACTTATGTCATATCACTACAGTAAAAATTAGATGGTTACATGTGCATATAAATTATATAAAAAATATATTTCACTCTGTACATATAATCATTAAACGTGACAACTCCATAATAAATCAACTCAAATACAAACATCAAATCTGACGGAGAGTGAGAAAATATTTTTTCTCTCACTTTACTTCATCCCCATAAACAATAAGTTTTATTTTTTGTTACTTCCCATCACATATGTATATAACAAAAGAAACATAAGATTGTCTAGAAAGAACAGCTTAAATCCCTTCACTTCTCTTTATTTTTTATGTAAACTTGTACACAAACACAATAAAAAAAATGTCACTCAATACTCCTAAAATGTATTTTATCTTATTAATTCAAAAATAATTTTAATCAAGTTTTTATATCACGTACTTGGCCACTTGTTTCAGCTTTCTAGAACAAGAACTGGAATAGGACAGCAAACGAACTTCTCTTGTTATTTCTGCTTCATTAGCCAGGATTACACAGAATTAGATAAATGATGAACAAATAAAATATTCCCAAGAGGTGGAATAAGGACAAAATGCTTACCATATCATTTACCAAGAATAATACTGACGTTAACTACGCAAAAAAAGTTAGAAAAAAACTTAAAACAATTTTTCTTCTGTCCAATGTTAATAAGAATAAGTAAGAAGAATTCATGAATGCTAAATAAATGTTGCAAGATTCATATTATACTATAAAGTACATTTATAAACATATTTTATGTAGTTATACAAGTTATAAAAATACATGTCCACCATACCAATTATTCAATGGATTTGATTATATTTAGAATAAATCAGATAATTCAGATAACTATCAAAATTCAAATATTTTTAGTTAGAATTCGGATACCTGGATACAATTTCAGATGCAAATTCAGATATTCTGTTGACAGGTCTACAAAATTCCCCAACCACCAATTTTACTGATGCTAGAAACTCCAAACTCTCTTTTTGGTGCAGGCACAGCATTCATGCATTCATCACCTGGTATCATTTGCACAGCCAATATAAACAACAATGATAAATCAAGCCAACTCTTGTAACAGCTTCTCAAGCGATTCAGAAGGGAGAGGTATGTAGAAACAATCCTGGCCGTCCACATGCCTTCTCATCTTCACTAATTCGTGATCTTTGAATTCTGTCAGATGAGAGCTCAATGTCGTTTGGCTTCTCACCAGAAAGCGCTCACGACACTGAGTGTACAGGACACTGATCGGCATTCCTGAGAAGTTCAAATGATATGCATTAATTAGAAAAACCACTTTCAGATGGTATCAGGTATCAAATGAGATACTCACCTTCTTCTTCAGAATGTGCCAATTGGTACTCTACAATTATTTTAAACACGCTCTGCGCATTTGGGGTCAAGCTCTGGAGGACTATTATGGCAGTTTTGGCACTTTGGGTGGTGCCACCACTAGTAAGAATCAACGGAAAGAAGACTCCTTCCACCTTGTAAGGTGCGAAGGTCGGGACGTGATACCAGCACCAGTTGAACTGTGTGTGGACCATCTTCTTGTCCCACACTAGAACAAGAAGCAACATGATTATTTTTGGAGCATAGATGTGAATATTTTTAAAAAAAACAAAAGAAAAAAAAATATTATCATTTGGATTCTGTGCATAAGCTAGCAAATGGAATGCGTTGTACCAATAAATTAGTTTTTAAAAAAGAGAAAATCAAGAATTTGCCACCCACATCTTTAAAGTTCAACCCCACAATTCTTGTCGTTCAGGTGACATAGACTGGGCCTGTGCAACATCGCTTAATCATGTTCACCCATCAGAGAAGAATATAGGAGGTGATTACAACGCTATGAGGTTCATAATACAGTTCTCAAAATGCTAAAATGAAAGCGGTTAAACATAATAGTCCACCATTTAGTTTGTGAAAAGGATACGTACTCAAGGGTGCATTCACATGATCGATAGATGCAACCATACGAACTTGGGTACAACTTGCCAATCTTGCAAGATTCTGTTGTGATTCACAATCTCGTAAGCCAGGTCCATCAATATTGTGAACAATGACACAGATTAAGCAGTCAATTTCTTTTGCATGTGACCCATCCAAGAACAAGAGAAGATCTTCCATGGATTGAGAACTAAACGGCTGTTGGACTTTGGGCATGTTCCTTGCGGAAATCTTCCTTTTGGTTTTTAATTGTTCCCACAGGACTTCAGCCATGGTGCTCACAACCTAAAAAAGGAATATCCTTTACAAAGAGTGAAAAAATGTGTCCCATTATAAAAACTACTTTTCAACTAACGGAAACATATCATGATTTTCAACTAACGGAAACATGTCATGATTACTTATCCAAGATATACAATATGTGGGCACATTTAATCCTAAGAGAGAATAAAATGAGCTCTTTCTTAATCAATGATGATTTTCTCATGCAAAATCGATAGCAATATTAGGATCAACCTCAACAAAGGCTATTTCCCAACAGTTTCTGACAGACTTATAATTCACTTTATGCCATTAACATATTCAGTAATTCAGATGTGACACCAGAATAAATTGATTAAATTAGTACATGTCAAGTGCGAACTACCCTATCCACATGCTCGCAGATAACCCATCTCCACTTCCCAACTCCCCTGATCATCAAAACTAATCTGCTTGGCTATTCTCTTGGCAGGTTAACCAGTATGCCACAAACAATAAATTCCCTTCCCTGTTCAAGAATGTTCACATCTGTTTAAACTTAATACTTTTCTTGCTTTACGCTCTGAATTCAATGTAATCCCAATTATCTGAAGTTTTGAACACGCAAACAGATCAAAACAAATCCAATATAAATAGCACAATTCTACTACCCTTTCATTGGCCATATTCAAACGCCTGAAGACTAAATATTTTATAAGCATGTTTCCAACCTGGACATGAAAGACGGCAAAAACCCTATGTTTCATGAATTTTATGATGTGCATCAATATAAATAAGGAAACAAGGACTATACAACCTAATCTGATTGTAGATGAAAGGGGAAAAATATGAATACAAACAAAATGTGTTGGTCCAATATTCTAGCACTTTGCATTTAAAGAAACTTTTTGCCTTGTCTGATGGGAAACATGTTGTCGGTGACAGATCTTTAAATAAACATCATAATACTCACACGGTTCATGCCCCAACAATATGGAACATTTTCAGTCTAGAACACTATTAGAACAATACTCTGTCCAACTATTCCATATCTTAATCCCCTAACATGTTGGAAAAATTCTGAGATGAGTTGGGCAATTATAAACCCCAGACCCATTTTTTTAAATGTATAATTAAAAAAAAAATTATCACCCTCTTTGGCTTCAAAATTTTCCAAAGTCGAAGAGACATTTCCAAGTAATTTAGAACAAGTAAATCACTATATAAATATTTACAGATATGTAGATTTATATTTAAAATTCATAGAATGGATGAAGTTCATTAAGATTCTATGGGCATAGCAAATAACTCATCGAATCACTAATAACCGCACAGAAAATCCAACTTAGTTACGCATACCAAGTGGAATCTGTATAGTACATCCAATTAATGAGTTCTTTAAATAGCTGCAACATTAGTCTACCTCATCTCAATTGTAGCGATCAACTATATCTAACAAAAATGTACTATGCCATCATGAGATATTTTCTGACCATCACAGTGTATGCTAGATCTTTTAGAAATGAATTGACAGCATGATGCTTTTTAGAGACAAAAAAAAATGATGATAACCATTAGATAACATTCAGCAGAATTCCTATGAATTTCTAAAAAAAAAACTTCCAGCAGAGAACAATAATAGATTGACTACTTTCAACAGATTAACTTTGAAAGTTTCATGACTTAGCAATCGCCAAAAATGTACCTTACCTGTTTTAAGTTGATAGATTGGAGATAGCCATTAATGACAATAACACCAAAATCAGACAATGTCGAGGAAGCAAAATCTTCTAGCAAAATTTTCTTGGAGCCAAACCCATACATTAGCAGACCAAAGCCAAACCTGCAAGAATGTGAATGATATTTAGGGTGAAACCCAACCTTCTCCACACAAACAAAAAAAAAATGTGAATGATATATTATCCAGTAATAAAAAAGTAGGTTATATGAGACAGCAGTATTTTCAAGAAGAAAAATGCGCCAGAGAAAAAAAAAAAAAAAACGTGTTGTTGAGGAATGTGGTTATGAAATTCTTTATTATTTGGGACATTTGTATATTAGGATTTATTTGGACCTATGTTAAGTAAAATCGTGTCCTTAGGATTTAGGATTTCCACAACATGTAGCAAAAACCACCTTAAACTAGATTCTATTAGCTTATTTCTTATATATCCCACCTTCCCATTGAAAAAACAGCTTATCTCCTATTGACGTGTGTCCTCATCTAAAGCTGTCCACACAAGACCATGGATGTGTCACATCCTTACGTGGTATTCTCAGCCACTTAGCAGCATCCAATTATACAATATATACTTCATGTCATCTCTCTGTATGCACAGGTGGATGTACATACACAGAGATGATAGGAAGTATACACCCTTACAGACGATGTGACAACAGTACTGATATTCAAAGTTTGAAGGATAAGACAGGTGGGTGGTCATAAACTATTAGTGACAGTACTGACACTAGTGGTATTGGTAGTCATAGTCGTGATGATGATGGGAAGTTGAACACAATATACTTGATTTATATTGTTCATGGATAGCAATCATAAAGGGACCTTTGATGTCAGCTAATATGGAGCAGATATAAGACAATTTCCTGATACTGGATGAATGGGGAATTGAGAATCCATAAGCACATCATTAGGAGCAAACACTTTAATTCGACATCTATGACTCACTCAAAAAATGGCTACATGATTTTGAAAGGTTCAGTCTTAAGAAGGATTGGTGAATCAATCAAAAAAGCACAATCATTTTGCTAGCATTTAACCAAGGGAAGGGTTTCAGTTTTAATTCAAGGCCCATATCAACTGGCATTTAAGAATGGGGCCTTGTGATCTATTTTTTGCAGTGGTAAATCTAGGTGGTCTAATGTTTTTACCCTAGGCTAAAAAAACTCTCAATAGAAGAATTACAAACTTCAGCGGCTTAACTTGGTTTTACAAATGTCCCCTTGGACAACAGTTTCATTAAAATAACAAAAAATCCATGACTTGAAAGTTTCATACCGTAATGCATTTATTGAATGGTTAAAACTTTCAAGCAACAACTGTCTTCAAGCAACAACTGTCAACGAAACATCTCTTTAAAACTTTTGCATTGCAATTTTAACAAGTACGCACCTCAACTCCAAAAGCCACGTGGAATATAAATCTTTGTAGCTATTTAACAAAGACGTGATCTCTTTCTCATGCTTTGTCACAATCCCAGATGTTGCTGCCCTCAGGTCCTGTCAGAAAACCAACAGAATCAATCTTATGTAAACACATGCCAATCATAACAACATTAATATGAAAGAAAATACATGAAGCTTAGGGTTATTATGAAAACTCAGTCAGCATATAACATTTATACTAAAATACACTGCTCTGGTATATTACAAAACTTCAATAGATTGTTGGCCTGTATAAATGTAGTCCTTAGATTGCTGGCTTTAATTCTAGGTAATTAAATACCAAGATACCAAATAGAAAGAAAAATGCAAACACATAATCGATATGGTTTTTTTTTTTTTTTTTTTTTTTTTTACAAGAGAGGGATTCTGAAGAGATGTAAAAGGGCAAGGAACCACACACTTTCCAAAGCATCCACAAATGGGTTGGCTTGAGTTTACAGCATCATGAAATGATGACTTCTGAAGAGGTGTCCACCAGACACATAACCATCCACTAAAGCTCAATGTTATTAGAAAATCAAACCTAAAAGGCTGAACACCACTAATTAAATTTCTTTTGATGACAAGGAACACCAACTTAGTTTTTTTTTTTAAATATATATATATATACATGCACAAAATAAGACAACCCAAAGTTCTGTAAAAGAAAGTGAGTTGCATATGTGATAATCAAGGAGAGGGGAAACATACAACAACTGCTCATGCATTCAACAAGGAATCAAAGAATCAAAACAATAAAAGATTTCACACAAAATTGCTTATGCCTTGCATTCTGGTTTCCGAAGATCAATGAAGAACTACAGCACAGGAGTTGCCCATGGTCAAAATATTGTTGACTTATCCTTATCGCCTCGTCTTTATATGGCACTCTGTTTTTTTTTACATGTGTAATGACAGTTTTATAATTGTCATGTTATGTGTGAGGGCATTGTGACCATGTATATTTCTATACATAATCTTTTATTTAGCTAGATTTTCTCATACAATTAAGAGGCGACCCTAGGGTTTCAAGAGGGACGGTCAGTTTTATAGTCCCTCCGGAGTCAATAATCTAGAAAATTAGTGAACAATTCCTTCTTCCCTCTCCGTATGCAATATTTTTCCCAACCACTCTCATGTGATTGTGTTTGTGTTTTTCCTTCTTCTCGACTTCAATTCACGACTCTGATTTTTCAAAAAGAAACACTATTTTTAAATAAAGAGTGAAAATGTTCCATCTCAAAAAAGAAGCAAATCAAACCTCTAGCCCTGTATGGCTGTATCTGAACCATTCCATCAAACAATACAAAGCGAGATTGAAAACAAACAGCATTGCATTGATGGATTGAGAGAGATAGAGAGAGAGAGAGGCTTTGATGGTGTACCTTCTCATCGACGACATTGATGTCGGAGAGCTTGCTAGAGGATTTCTTGACAGATCCGCTGTTTTCCTTGGCAAGGAAATAGTTCCTGGAGAATCCCAGCTCCTCATCGTCTTCTTCTTCTTCCTCTCTCGCCTCCTTGGGCCTGTCCATTTAGAGGGATTCGATGATTGCGAATTCAACAGCACCGATCGTCTTCTTCGGCCCTGCGAATTGTGATCTCCTTCTACGGGTTATGAAATGGTTCGGTTTTTTTATGCGTATTCTAATATTCCCGCGTTTTGGGGTTTTGGGTTTTCCCCCCCCTTTTTGGAACTCTGGTCTGTGGCGGAGGGAGGAATAGTGGGAACTGTGAGTGTCAAGGGAGGGTTTAACTTTTATTTACATTAACCTTTTGGTTAGATTATTTACTAGTCTTACCCCCACGTGGCAACGCACGACCTACGTATAAATAAAAAAATATTTTTAAAAAGCTACCAATAACTAATAACTTTAATTTTTTTCAATTTATGTGATATAATGTACCACGTACATGATATAATAAAAATTTTAATCTCTTTATTTATTATGCTAATAAAAAAGTGTTTAAATTTTCATGTTTGTTACTTTATGTTTGTGTTTGTGTAACATTTTCATTTTTTAATTTTATCTTTCTTTATTTATAATATTTGATTTTATATTAAAAAGTAAAAATAAAAAATACATATTTTAATATTTTAGTGGATAAGATGAAATATTCATTAAATCTATATTTTTCAATTTTATCATTATTTCATTTTATATTCAAGAGTAAAAATGTAACCTTGATTCTAAAGTATTTTAATTGTACGTAACGGGGTTTTTTTTTTTTTATCACCAAGAGATATTGTTGGTTTTAGAGTTTTTAACGGTGTATTTTTACAGTGTAAGGCTGGTGAAGGGGTATATATGCAAAACAATTCATTTTTAATTGTAGCATATCTCTTATTTCATTTTAAATTTTAAAAATGTTTACTTTAATCATTATTAAAAAATTATTATATCATTTACATATATATAACATGATATATTACATCACATATAAAATAAAATTTTTGAGAGAATTCGTTGTGAGCTGTTTTTCTAAAATATTTTTTTATTTACACACACATCGTGAGTGGGGAAGACTAGTAATGATTAAATAAATCATTTATAAAATTTATTATTAAATTATATAATATAAAGGAGGTATGCTACAACTGAAAATGAGTTTTTTTTTTTATATATATATACCCTCAACCAACCCTATATTGTAAAGATATTTCATTTGAAACTCTGAAATCAATAAAAATCACTCAAATAGATAAAAAAAAAAAATGATGTTAATGTACAATTTTGAATAATATTGTTGAAAATAACAGATCATTATGAATATTTTGCTAAAATGTGATTTTTTAGAGGTATATATACAAAAAAAAAAAGTAATTAAATTGTTCTTGAATTTTTTTAAAAAATCATAACTTTTTAAGTATAACTCCGACTAGAGTAATCAATAGCTCGTTGAAAAGAACTTTTCGATATATACTTATTATACTTCTGACTATTAATATATTTTTTTCAAAAATAACTATTGCATGATGAAAAGTAAAATCAAATGTTGAAACTTATATTTGACGCGAAATTAGTTATTTATCACCTATATTCTATGATTATCTAAATCTAAATCTAATAAAAAATAATAATAATAAAATATATGATGCGACAAAATCACCACCATTCATTCAATATATCATTAATATTAAAAAAAATAGATTAGATGAATATCTCATATTATCTTTTACAATATTAAAAATATGTGTTTTTTTCCATTCTTACCCTTGACATTAAATTAAAAGTTCATCTATAGCTAATAATAAAATTGGAAATGAAATTGTTACACACAAAATAATGAATTTAACAACTTAAATACTTTTGATTAGTATAATAGATAGATTTATTTTTTTATTCACATGATAAAAATAACTAGGAAACATGCAAAAATGAACCTTGAGTTTTATTATGTTGAATACTTTGTTTGCCAAGGGAAAAGTTATTCTGCTATTGATAATTATTCTACTATCAATAAAAATAAATTTTTTTTTTTTTAAGTTATTCTGGTTGAAAAACTTAATAATTTTTTTTTTGTTATTTGTTTGGTCATAGATGAGTTGTGCATAAAAAATGAATAAGAAGTGGATAGCGATTTATAAAATGTTTAAAAATAATTTGATGTGTGGTATCCTGTTTATAATAAGTAATGACATATGATTTAATATGTGAACTGCTTTTATACCAGTGGAATAGATTGAGTAGAATAACACAATTATAATAGGGTTGAAGTACTAATACCAGTTTTTTCACACATATTCTAATATAATTATATCCATCAATTTCTCATAACAAACAATTTTTGGGACTTATTCACACTCATATTTTAGGTGAGAGTTTAGAAGTTCCGAGTTCAAAAATTGTAAGAATGTTTTTCTGGACAATAGATTGGACATTCAATCTTATAACATTTGCTTGTCTTCTAACTGCTGTTTCACATGACCATCATCTAAGGTAGCGTTTAATAGCAGGATTACAAAATTGATTTTCTGTAAACATTGAGATTAAAACTGATTATGCAGGAAGTTATCTCTACCCAGCTTTCACCAATCATAGCTTTTGGACACTATTTATCTGAAAATCTGTCTGCAATAAGCTGTGATTGAAAAATTGTTTGGTTGCACGATTGCAGAATCAGTTTCCTACAAACACAAAAACTGTATAATCGTATAACCAAACGCTGCATAAGAGTCTAAGGCATTCTGGAAGCCAAAGAGAGTGAGGGAATTCCCTGTAAAAAAACACTCAAATGACAATAAGAGAAGGATGCCTGGGTGCAGAAGCTGGGAGTAGATTACTTGTCTGCCTTCATTTTGTAGATGATTTTCTATACTCCTATCTAAATGAACCGTTGCTTCATATCCGTCCTTTCAAACCACGTTCGTTTCCTCCATCTACCGTGTGAAGTCGTCCCGGTGTCATGGCACCGGTGGACGTTTTCGCCATTACAGTGAGTGAAATATGATGTGTTTAGGTTTTTTTTCTATTGATACATTCAGTCTGTTTTGTAGTCTCAGAGTCATACGTTATGTCTATACTACACTATCATATTATATACATAGCGTATGAGGTTCTATCTAGTATATGACGTAAAAAAAATTTATCCATTTTTTAAGGCGAAAAAATACACCAATATATCTCATATAATTGTTGTATTTCAATGGAGGAGTATATAATTTTTAAAAGAAAAAAAAAATCGTGTGGACTACAATTACGACTATAATGGAGCTGGATGTATCATTTTTCTTTTTTCTTTTTTTGGGTAGAGAGGGGCTGATGTTGAACAAAGATCCAAGGCCCATAACACTTTTTTTTCACATTCCATGTAGATGGAAGCAAGCATTGAACCTAAAACCTCCCTCCAAAGGGGAAGGTACAGGCTAATATGTGAAATGATCTAAATAGGCCAGAAAAATGGATCATACAGAAATCAAAGAAATGAAAATTCAAATGATTACGCAGGATACTGTCATCCTCCACCTCGGAAATGATAATTCAAGAATATCCTCCACCTGAAAAGCATAATAACAATTAAAACATATTCTCAATCTGCCTTTTTCTTTACCAAACAAAGATTATTAATAAAATATCATGAATAGAAATAAAATAAAAATTTAATTTAATTCATCTCTTTTGACGGGACCGGATCTAGTCAGGACTGGATCCGGTTAGTTCAGTCAGTACAAAACTGGATGACATGAAAATTGAACTGCACTATTTATAAATCGAACTGTACAACCAATTGTTAGATATATGTTTCACTCTCTTATTAGATCCAATCAATTATTGGAGAAAATATGAATTCTTAAGTATCAATAGTATTCAATAGAAAATTAAATATATACCTAGTTGTGCAGTTCAATTTATAAGTGGTGTAGTTCAATTTTCAATTCGTGTAGTTCGGTATTGATCGAACTGATCGGATCCAGTCGTCTACTCTTTTGACCGGGTTGAGTATACTCATCTATGTCAGCTTATATTCAGCACAGCAAGCCCCACATCCGCTTTTGCACAGCCAACCAAATCACATTTATCGTTACTAATAATTAATTAATTAATCAATTGATTAAAGAGTTTTTGCATATATGACCCTGAAAGAATCTTATTTTATCAAATTATCCCTAGTAAAATAATATTTTCAAAAATACTCTCCAAAATGATTTTAAATACGCATAAATACCATTTCAAAAGTATTATTGTAAACTTTAAAATATTTATAATGTACATAAATATCATTCAAAAGGGCATGAGTGCACCATTTATGCCATTTTCAAGATATTGTTGGTAATAGATTTTTAAGGGGCACCACCACTCACACAGCGAGTTGGTTGAGATGCACCCTCTCGTCTGAGAGGTCATGGATTCGAAATTCAGTTATACCACTTCGTGGGTGTTTTAGCCTTACTTCGTGGGTGTTTTAGCCCCTTGAGGGCTTGTTGTAGTCTCTTGAGGGCTTGTTGTATCCGTCCTTTGTGGGTCTTTCTAAAAAAAAAAAAAAGATTTTTAAGAGCGGTATTTTGACAATATAATATTTTTCAAGGGGGGTATATATGAAAAATCTCATATATAAATATCGAATGATAAAGAATCCCGAAGCGCTCTATCCTTCGCGTCTCTGTTTTCCAAAAAAATCCTCTCACACAAACGAATGTAAATCACTTCAAAACAAAACCCTCCAAATTTCACCTCCAAAACGTCCATGGCTTCCATGTCGTGCTCCTCCCCTCCCCTCCTCCTCCGCCGCAACCCCCTCCTCTCCTTCCCCTCCCTCCGGACCACAATCCCTTCTCGTCTTCCGCTCTCTCTCAAGCCCCCCCGAGTGAGGCACAGTTCCCGAGGGACCGCCGCCGCCGCCGCCAGGGACCCCGACGTGGATGGGCCTGTGACGGGCCCCGCTTTGAAAGAAATGGACGACGGTGGTGGTGAGGCTGTGAAGGACGGAGGAGAATGGGCCGATTTGGAGAATCAGATTCTGGAAGACACCGTCCCCCTCGTCGGGTTCGTCAGGATGATCCTTCACTCCGGCAAGTATGTGATTTGAATTGATTGATTTCTCCTATCTTGCCATCTGACTGAGTCTGTGTCAATTCTGAGTGTCTTAGCACTTTTTGAAGGTATTTGAGAATTGTAATGCATAACACATGCACTTGTTATTGTCCCACTAAAGTTTGTAGAGTAAGTGGTCTTGTTTTATATGCTCTTATGCGAGAGGTCACAATGAGACTACTATGATAGTGTGCACCTTTGTTCCTTTTAGTCATGATTTGTTAATAAGAAAGATGGAGCTTGAACTATGTGAAAATTGTGTGGATTTATAACCTCAGAAGATGTCATTTATGGATAAAACTGATCCAAAGTGGTTTTCCATCTAAACTAGTTTTTACAACTGGTCTCCCAAGAGCACGAGATTATCTATATTGGGTTGATAGCAGGTTATAATTGGTCATAGAACTATGCCAGTATTGTGTGGATATGTTTTTTTTTTCTTTGTATGATGAGTCCTGTTGTTTCTTGTTTTTCGTCTAGTTGTCTAACCGGAATTCATAATGTACACACTTGGAAAAGTAAATTGGTGTAGTTGGGGAAAAAGCAAGTAAATTTACTAAATTAAGAAAGATGTGAACCATTGTTAACTTGAGAGCCTGGGTGAGTTTCCCGAAGGCTTGGAGTAGGGACTGCAGGAGTTTACAATCACAGTCCAAATTTTTTGTAATTGTGTTTAGTTAGATAACATTTACTTTCAGTACACGAGCATGCGGTCCTTGTCGTTATTTCTAGGATACCACTGTTGATGGTGTAATATTTTTGGAATAAAAACAATAGCTTTTTTTTGCTCCTCTAGTAACTGTGAAGATACCTTTTCTTATTAGGTGATGGAAAACGAGGTATTAGCAATGTTCTATACATATATATCTATTGTTTTCATGGCTAATTCTAAAAGTATGACTGGTAATACCATGAAATTCCTTGCTGATACTGATCAATGGGTGTAACAATTAATGTAATCTTTTGATGCAGATATGAAAGTGGGGATAGATTGAGTCCGGAGCACGAGAAAATGATTTTGGAAAGGTTACTTCCGTATCATCCAGAATCCCAGAAAAAGATAGGATGCGGAATTGATTACCTCACAGTATGTTTGCATCTGAACTGTTCTTTTAATTGGGAGTCTCATTTACTATGTTATTGCTTTTAACTTCAATAAAGCATGCATCTATACGACATGATCCCATACAGCTATTTCAATGTATGCAAACTATACAAGGAAGTGCAAAACTATTGCCAAGGAAACATCTGTCTTTTAACACCTTTTCACCATGGAATATTTGGAGATATGATGCTCGTATTGCAGAAAATTCCATATTGACAAGCTTTAATGTCCTTTTGGGGGTGATTCAGTTCAGTACCTAAATGACTCAGAAGTGATAGTCTTTTATAAAAAAAAAATGAGAATATTTTGCAAAAAATGATCCTTACTGATTTGTGTTTTAGTAATTGTGGTTGCGGAGATCTCTGTAACTTTGCTTTAAGCAGTTGATTGTAGGGGTGGTAAACGAGCCAAACGAGCCGAGCTTTGACATGTTCAAGCTCGGCTTGTTTATAAATGAGCCGAGTTGAGTTGAGCCGTGCCGAGATCACGAGCCTAATGTTCTTCTTCATTTTAAGATTTTTAGGGGTTGAAAACAAAATTTTAGCCTAAATGAGTCAATCTCATGAGCTTAAATGAGCATAATTTTATATTGATTTAATGTTCTGATTTTACAAAGGAATTGAGCCAAGCTTCACCTAAGTTTTTTATAACACAAATGAGTCGAGTTTGAACATAAAATGAAGTTCGATCCAGGTCCCGAGCCTAACCGAGCTTTAAAAATTATTCAAGCTTGCTCATTTATCTAATTGAACGAGCCTGGACGAGCTCAAACCGAGCCGAGCCCGAGTGGTTTGGTTCGTTTATCAGCCCTAGTTGATTGCATGAGCATGGAAAAGATTTCTTCAGAAAATATATGGAACAGAGTTCTAAGGAATTTACTTTCTTAAGAATAAACAGCAATCTAGTGATACAAGGAGATTGCATTATTATTATAATAAAAAATTTAGAAGTCCCATGTCTTTGTGTAAGCTCTGACCACACCTTTCACCAACTCTTCAGGATATATGAACAATTTCGTAAATCCTTCTGATATGATAAATGCCAAACCCGGTAACTCACGGGCATGGATTTACCGGCTACAAATCCTTTCCATGCAGCATCTTCATACAATTGACAACTTGACTTTCAGTCTTGGATGGTCTATCCTCAAATCATAATCACCGTGTGTCAAAATCATCAAGGATATTTTATGAGCAGTTATAAAATGTTAATGAGTCATACATTGAAATCAATGAAAAGACATTACTTTTTCCCTTTTACATGGAACATAAAATTCCTTTATTGCATTGATCCCTTGCAATGGTAGGTTTGGGAGTTGTTTCCATCACAAGCTGCCTTATGGGTCTAGGTTGAGACATCTATTTTGTGCTATATGTTCGTTAGAGTTCAATACAAGGATGTATTTTATAGGCACTAAATTTAGAAATATCTGTTTAGGAGAAAGTTAAAGAGTCCTACTCAGTAGGAATGTGATATTTACCATGTGTAGGGAAGCCTAACCTCTCTAAAAGTGGAGCCTTGTGTGCATTTGCCAAAGGAAGAAGAAGAATGAGGGTGGTGGATTAGGGATAATTTGCCCACTCTGGCAAGCAAAGATAAATCTCTAGTTTTTCCCCTCTTGTTGATTCCTCTAGAATTCTGAATGTCACTGAGCATCAGAAGATCTCCAGCACTACAAGGTCTTTGGTCAAATACTCTATGGAAAGTGTGAGAAGATCTATGCTCAGATAGGATGGTAAATACTGGAAATGCATGCATCACATTTTTGAACTGAGAATTTATGTCATGTGATTCTTGACTGTTCTTGAATACACAACATGGAGGATCACATTACATTATAGAGTATCTAGGATAGCAAATATGTCCATTGGTGATCCCAGTTTTCAAAGAACTTTTGAGACCACTTCAATTGATATGGGAATTTGGTAGATATTTTCTTAAAATTTAAAAATAACTCCCTAATTTTCTTAAAATTGCAAATCCTGTTTTTATGTTAAATGGTAAATCCTATGACACATCTTATTTCTAATTTCCTATGAACCAGGTGCATGATCCATTGTCTTCTTGTTAGCTATTTCAAGAAAATGAGTGGCACACTTTTTTCCTTTTTAGGAAAGAGTTATTGATTCCCCATTTGACAACTATGTAATATTTTTGAGGAGACAAATGACAATAAAATACACTGCTTTAGTTAGCATGTCTACGCCAGTGTGGTACCATATCTTAGTTAAGCAAAATTGGTTTTGCTGGTCATATTAACATTATTTTTCCAAGAGAATTGGCTTTATCATCTGGGAATGGATGCCTAGATGGAGGATTGATCATCAGTTATGCACAGCCAGTCAGTGTAACTCTTGCTAGCATGAATTTTCATATAGATTTAATTCTTTTGGGAAAAAAAAAGCAGCTCTGTTTTTCTTCATGCAGATCTACACATTTCAGTTCATCAGTTTTTTTTTTACCCTTCATGAAAGCTTCTTTTCAAATGAATAATCATTCTTTTGCAGCTACCTTTTAACAATCATTGTGTAGTTATGTGCCATGCATCTGATTTTAGCATTTTATTCACGAATATGCTCAGCATATATGATGATGGCCAATTTTTTTCATACCGAGATCAGGGTGGCTATATTACATAGAAATATCTCATGCAGCAGTACTTTTAAGTTTAGCAGACTTTTAATTTGGTGTGACACTACCAACATTTTTTGGTTTCTTACAGGTTGGGTATCATCCAGATTTCGAGAACTCACGCTGTTTGTTCATAAAAAGGACGGACGGGGAGTCGATTGATTTCTCATACTGGAAATGCATAAAAGGTCTCATCAGAACAAACTACCCTTTGTATGCAGATACTTTCATCCTCAGACATTTTCGAAGACGGAGAAATAACCGCCAATGAGAAGAAAATCCATGAGATAATTTATAATTGCCTGAGTCGCTATGTATAAATCGATCTCTGCTCATCTCAATTTGTTCGGGTGGTGGTGTGGCATTAGTTTGAACGATTTGAATGAAACGAAGTGAATAATTGATTTTTTTTGGGCCCTTCTGTGTCTGGGCTATGACTGGAGCCTCTTAATTTCAGTAAAATCAAATTTATTTCTGGTTTTTCAGATCACATAGAGTGATATTTACAGGTAATCAAGCTCACTGTTCTTGGGATGGAGAGGTGTTGATAGAGATAATGCCATCAGCAAGGTTTGGCATGATGAGTGAAGTTGCATTGGTGATTACAAATTTAACCATCAACACATTGCAAACGAGCAAATGAATCCATGTACAGGCAGGTCAGTCCTTAAAATCACATGAAAAATATTTACAATTGTGATTGAGACTTCGAAACTGAACCTCGAGAAAGTCAATCCAGCTACTGACCTTTCATCTGGATGTGATACGGTGGGTAGTGGAAACTGTCACTTCTAGGTCGTGATTGTGTGGCGGCTATCAGAATCTTGTCGGTAGATGGAACAGTGTTTACATGCTTGTTTCTGCTATCATTGTATCATAATTCGTCATATGATATCATCCCATCTTTGTCAGACTGCCCTCCTTTTCTTGTTGTTGACTGAATCATGATTGTTTCCACATGAAATTGCCTGTTGATGCCTCACTGATATGTTCTTATATATGTAGTTTTGTCAAGAGTTGCACACTATATAATTTACAGCTATCTGTGTCCTGATGCATATTAGTTTGGCATTATATTTGGCCCTTTCTTGACATTGTGATGAAATTTTAGGTTTAATCCCTTTCTGTACCAGTGAAAAGTAGGTTCAGTCCTTGTGCTGTAATGTTCAAACTTCTTATTCTCTGTGACTTGGGTCCTTATGTGTGTTGCTTTATTTAATGCTATATTCTTTGGGCAGGTGAAAGTCTTGAAGGAAATAATGTGTGGGATATGACAAATGTGGCTGATTTCAGGTACAGTGCCTCACTAATTCCTGTCTCCTATTTTATTTCTTCTTGTGAATACTCTTTCAAAGTACACAACTAGCCAAAAAAAAAAAAAAAAGTCTCATAAGTGTAATCCTGGTTTTGTTATGGATTTATAATTTAGCCTAGTTGACTTAGTGCCATTATCATTGAATGTTACCTATGTCTTTTCTATGTTACAAGCGAAATGGGTAGGATTTTTTTTCCTTACACTATAGCTTAATAGCTAGTGATGGCTTGGGCTTTTTGAAGATTTATAATTAATAGGGTTGAATTGTAATTGCTTTATGTTTGCATCCTTCTAGTACATTTCATCATAATATTTGGAAGAACAAAAAGTTATTATGAGTTTAATTTTCATGGTTAAGGCGGCTTACTTTAATCATCACATCTCATTTTTTAAAATTTCATGTTAAGGGGGGCAAATAAAGGTGTTCCACCATGCTTTTTAATTCTAATATTATGAAAACTAATCAAGAACACTAATTGCGCCATACATGCTTTAATCGTCACAAGATGGGAAGCTTAATATATCGTCAAATAAAATGGTACATAAATTTTGTAATTCTCTCCATCAAAGATGATATCATAAAGTAGTGGTTCCATTTAAAGTACTTTTTATTTATATAAATTTATACCATCAATCAAGTTCATTAGAAAAAAAAGAGGTTTCCTTCCCCAACCGGCCATTGAGACATAGCTTTTATGCTCTCTTTTCCAGTCAATCATAAAAAGTAAAAAGTGATCCATCCGCACGGGCACACTATGTTTTACTTGTTTTTTTTAAGCCACGAAGCATGGGATCTTCTATTTATCTTGCCAAAAGATTTTTCTTATCCTCCCATCTACCCTCACCTGTCTGTGAGGAAGAACACTTCAACTCAGCTTCTCCATCCAACCTTTTTCTTTTCAGCTTCTAGAGTAGAGATGATGGTGTCTACTCTACACTCTAGGATGCTTTAATAGGCTTTTTATATAAGCATCTCTTATTATTATTATTATGACTATATTGCTTTTAACAAAAACAAAAAAAACAAAAAAAAACTAAAAGTAGAAGTATATCTTATTATATTTGGTATTCTAATGTAGCAGTCTTATTGAGATGGAGACTACCTACCTCTATTGTTGATGTTTTCTTATAATTTTCTTATTTTCTTAATTTTATGATGAGTAACTTTACATTATTTGGGATTATGTAAGTATGGAGGATTCAAACTCGAGATATGGTTAACCAATGACTGTTCTTAAACAGTCTTCTCTGTGAGTTATATAGGTTTTTATGACAATGTTACATACAATCCCATTTGCAGTCCTACATATGATAAAACTTCCACCAACCCTGCACAGAATAGTTATCCATGGTGGGGCAGCTACTATGGGTTTTTTTAATCCATGCCAATTAGAATAGCTATCCAATTTAGTGGATAGATAGCTAAAGGTCGGTGCATCCATGAGTGTGAAATGAGATGTAGGTGACTGTACCTGGGGGGCTCATTCTTCCTTTCCACTTTTAATCTCTCTTTTTTGGTGAATGTGATTCTTTTCCACTAACATTGGCAACTGATCTCCAGTTGTGCGATTTATGTCATGTTGCTTTATCCACAAGTATAATAAAAAGATGTCATTGGTCAATGAAAGCTATTGCTCTATAGAAGCTTGTGATGTGAATGAATAGCTCCTAAATCAAAAGTTGGCATGTGAATCTACCTGGAAAATTTTTCTGTCGAGTAGGTTTCAAATGATACGGGGAGAATATATCAAGACTAATATCAGGAATCTTATACACTGCACACTTTATTTTTTTGCCTCACATGTCCCATCATTAATACTCATATCAACAGTTAAAAGTTGAAGGTTGCCCACTAATTTAGTTAATTGACGTATTTAGGGTTAGTTTGGTAATATGTTCTAAAACGAGAATTTCTTGTTCATCATTAATATAGTTATGGTAATTCTGCAGGAGAAAGAATAAAATGAATTTTTTTTTTATCACCCAGCGGTCCAGAATGACTCATTTTTTTTAGATGTTTCAGTAAAAAGAGAATGAAAATGGTTACCAAGTAGGCCATTGTGTTTTAGGATTTTCAAGAAGGAATTGGCAATACACGGATTCAAATGCTGAAAATAAAACAATTTGGATCTTTGGTTGTTGATGTGTCATTTTATGGATTTCTTGTGTCATTTTCTACTCTATCTTTCAGCATACCATATATTTTTTTTTCTAAACCAAGGCAGAACTAATGTGGTTGTTTCTCAGGATCACTTAGTATTTGATCATCTATTTGAATTTGTGACCAGATTATTTTATTTTATTTTGGCAATGATGGTGGCTTACCATCGCCCTAGAGAACATCAAATTTCGCATAATATTTTATCTCTAATTCCATCAGAGGGAAAGTTTTATCAGGACATTGTTACACACAACATTATTTATAATCACATGTGGCATCTCACATATGTCTAATAATATACACACACACATTGTTAAATTAAATAATAAATGAATATATAATTGATTGAATATATATATCTTTTCATGAATATATATGTTTAATATATAATTTTAAAATTAAAGCACAAAAAAAAGACATACACCACCACCCTTTACTTGTGAAAATGTAGCATTGGAAATCACACTTTTGAGGTTCGTTGAACCCTTTCAGCACAAAATTATTTTCCATCCACAAAACTTCATCTTTAGTTGTGACCCACAAACTTCCTTTTCTTAAATAATATTATAAAATATAGTGCGGGAATGCACTGCTCTTTCGCTGTAATTTTATATGTATAAATAAATTATATAGTTACTACTTTGCTGGGGGATGCACTCAAATCTTAATTTGGATTCCTATATTTGTTAAGTTCTATTAATACAATCTCTCTTAAAAATATCATAGAGTGAACTGCTTTACCACTAATAAGTTACTCTGTTTCAATATTTGCCTGTCATAATTTATTTTATGTGAATTAAAGTATTAAATTCAGTCATTATCAATAGAATAAACTGTTTTTATGAAAAGGAAGATAATATGTTGATAAGCTAAGCTCATCATTTATCCGGTTTCAAGTGGAATAACTATTAATTATGGTTTATTATCATGAACTAGATTTACTAGACCGAACCAACTATTATTTTGGTGATTATGATGGTAAAAAACAGAATAAGCGATGCAGATTAGGAATTCTTGCCTACAAAGTCACAAAAAGTAAACAAGATGGTCCCCTGAATTTGAAATTTGAATCAGATGTCAGTATAAGACAAAGATATCCATTTGTTTATGTTGACACTCTTGGAAAAATGGGATGCATTTGACTTTGGAATAACAATTATTAGATTTAGGTATTGCAATCTTATAAAGAAAACTGGATGAGATGGGAACAACTTTGTTTGAGCTCTTGTTCCAAAGTCAAGTCATCCACAAATCTCCCCTCCCGAGAGAGCTAGATTCGATAGCACGTGCTCCGTTAGAAACTTTCATCCTCAGAATTTTTGTGGACAGTGAGTAGATCAGTTTGTAATGATCAATTCCTAACTTGATGTAAACATGTCTGATAAATTATAAGGATTCAGTTAAGTTTTTATATTTTTAACAAATTGGGTTAAAAGTAAAATTCGTCATTAGGATGATGTCGGTAGAGGTCATTTGTTTTCTTGGACCCAATCACCAACTGTAACGTGTCATGCAAAGAATCAACACTTCAGTTTGACATGACCAACTGGTGATCGACATGTGTCTGTCAGAGCGCCAATAAGGTCATCACATTTGTTGCATGCAATCCAGCTCAGGCTTTGACCGTGACCAAACAGGGTGGGTTAAATCCCACCTTATCCTCTTGGATCTCACCGTATCCTCCCACCGTAAGTGCGGACGATAGATCCAGAAGAGGATCCGGTGTGATCAGGAGGCTGGACGATATAGAGAGGACGCGCGGGAAGCTAGAGGAGAAGGTAGGTGGAACTCTCTTTGCAAAAAACCCTAGGTTGAACAAACACTCACTTGGTTGGATCTCATAATTTGTTCATCAGAGTAAAATATTCGTTCTATCAGAGCAGCAACAGATAGAACAGATCTCGGTACCCAATCCAATCCAGATCAAATTAAGCAAGTTTTGCCCCTCCATCGTCCACTTATTCTGTCATATGATAGTTTGGTACAAAATATACTAAGAACAAAACTAAAATGACAATTTATTTTCTAAAATCTAGAGGTTTTTGTTAGTGATGATTAATGGTGATCAAAATTACACTATATGTTAAGAAGTAATTCTCAACAATTGGTTCTCGCATCAAGCACCATTACTAAGACCAAAATATGTTATGTTGTCCAGATTCTGAATGCAGATTGAGATCAGATGCGGGCGATAATGCACTTAGTCGTTCTTGCAGTATTAACTCAATAAATGAGATCTCTTATAAATTTAGTATATATGCTCTATTGTGTGACTATATAATGTATGCTCTATATAAAAAAAAAAAAAATGTAAAAAGAGGTTTGTATTGAATTTATTTGATTATGCACTTTATTTTAAAAAATATATGTACACACACATACACACACACTTAAAAAAAAAAAAAGTGTTGAAATTATAAAAGTGACGGCATGAATAATTTAAGTGTAACATTTATCCTAAGTAACTAACTTTACATGTTTCACACATTTGTGATTTGGGTGAGAAGAATATGTGTGACTGCAGCATGGTTTTACAAAATTCATGATCTAGGAGCATCCAATAAATTATTAAATTTAGATCGTGATTTCAATGAAAGCTAAAGTGTTGAAGAGCCAACCAACAATGGTCACGGGCACGTCATGCTCTCCAAAGAAGACTGCCATGGTTCGAGGGGGGACCTTCCCCTGCATCTCATGAAAAGCCAAAGTTAAAACAAAAGAAACATCTGATACACTCAATCCTTTTCTTGGATAATTACAATTGCATTCATCGTATCAATAATAGAACGGTATGATATCACCTGACACAATATATATTTCATTATGCTAGCATATACTTCATTAAGAAAATCATAAAAATATATGCATTACATTCATTCATGGATCGTTTGATTGGCACAAATGACCATCAAATGAATAGTTATAGGTAATGTTTAATTTTTGTTTTATTTGTTAGGTTTTATCTTATCCTCTTGGATAGTTAATATTGATTATTATTTATGACTATATTTAGATATAATTAGAATATGATATGGTTGGTTATTGTTTAAATAGAGTTAAGATTTAGATTTTTTAGATTCTATTTGTAATCTATTTTAAATAATAGTTTTACTTTAAAATAATTTTTTCACTAATAAAATTACATTATTTAGAATTTAATTATCATCTTCTTTCTTTTGCATCAAGAACCTTACGTAATTCTTAGGAATGTTATTTATGTGAAAGCGTCATTTTCGTCTCACTGTTTAGATATTACGCTACTTAGACTGTGTCAAATATATACTTTATTAGAAAATATGTTCCAAAAGTGACTGCACAGAAGACCTAAGTTGTGAGTTGTGATATATATTTGAAGGATAATGTTGAGTACAGATCCATTTAAACGCAGTCTCAAATGCATTCCCTCATATTTTAAATTTTTTTTAAAAAATAAACATCATCTAATTAGGTGTATGGTTTGATGAAAAGTACATGTATGTTGTTCCATTTTAAATTGAATGAATTTTTAAAATGTAAAAAAATTACCGAGATATATACTTTATTGAATAATTATTGAATGACTAAAAAAATATATAAGACAACATTTAAAAATGTAAAACAGAGTTTTCAATAACCCCCATGTCCGAGAGAAAGAGATGTGGCGTCCCGTGTTCCGTGTCCTGTTAAACAATATTTCCACATAAAAGTGGAAGAAGAAGACATGACAGTCAATTAATGAATAAATACAAAGTTTGCAAAAACTCAAATCCACCCCCTCACAAAAGATAATTGACAGCCAATACATACACAACCGTCCACCACCCGTGCCGTGAATAAAACATCCTTTTCACACTCTTCTCATGAATTGTAGAATGTTTTCTCTCTTTATAGTTACCTTGCCAAGATAGATAGATAAATAAATAAATATGAACTATCTTGTTGCATCAAAGGTTTGAGTTGATTATTTTCAACTTTGGGATAGTTTTGTTTTATGAAAGTTTATAAAATCAAGACCTTATTTATAATGGGATGTTTCATTATAAAGTAAAAATAGAAAATTTTACCTCTCTTCAACTTTCAAAGCACAATTTCTTCAACTTTAACTTTTCACATTCGTATCTTTGGTTTTTCAACAATTGAATTTTCAGACCGGGACAAACAGACGAAGATAGCCTTCTCAGCTTGACTGTAAAGTCAATCACAGAGTGTCCCTCTGATATCAAAAAATAAAAAAAAACAATTGAATATCCTACTCATGAATTTCCAATTCAAACTGTTACACCCTTTGGCTTTCTTCACTAAAATTTGATATTTATTCATTCATATTTGTAATTACTAATTGAAAGGAAGTTGCATATAGCTTTAGAAAACAACTTGTAGGTATATCAAAATTTACCCCCATTGGGATGCCACCGCGTCGACATAATTTCCAAGATTTTATCTATGTTAAGCGCCATCAATTTTAATTTAGATCCAAATTTTAATAAACTCTTATAATTTGTGTTAAGATTTTATCCATCTAACGCAACGCAACATGAAACAGATAAAAAGATCCAACAAACATTGAGATCAGATCTTATAAGCTCTTTGAATCCACAAGGAAAAAAACCCAAAAGAGAAACAATTTTATTGATTGATCAAAAGTTGTCCTATACAAAGATGGTTGGCACTCGTTATATAGGCCACAAACATGAAATACATATTTATAATGTGAGTTATGACTCTACTAAAAAATAGTAAAGACACAATTACAATAACAATTATTAAAATCTAATAAAATAAAACACAAGATCCTAAAAATCTTAAATTCCTAATTCACCAATAAAATGTGATTAATATGACTTTAAATAATAAAATTTATTTATAAATGACAAAATCTCATAAAAACTTATTCTGTGAACTAATTTAAAATCAAATATTCTGCAATGATTTCTTTTTCAAATATGTCTTATATCGATATTGCTAGTGTACAAAATTATTAAAGTGTAACTCCATGTTCAAACATCATCAACATGTGCGCATTTTCCCCATCTTCCATTTCACCAGTTCTTTGTTGGTTGTTTGCATTTGGCTTTACTTACTAATAGTAAAGGGCAATTTGACAATTCAGAGTAAAGTGTAAATCAAGTTGATCATTCAATCATACAAACTCCGCAAAAGCCAATATTATTTACTTTTATATATGGCACTTGCTGATCATGTGTACAACCCATGACACACAATAACCATTATATCCTATGTGAAATGCAGCTACCAAGCCACAAATTAAAGGAACCTCAAAGAGGCTTTACAGGGCGGCTTTGATAGCGACTCCACTCCACTCATCTCTCCTTCTCTTACTCTCCCTTGAGGAAAGCCTTTGTTCTTATTTGAGTGCTGTTAACACACACAAAAAATAATTATACAGATTGTTCTTAAAATACATCCATCAATCACATTCAAAATAAATATGTACCATGAAGAGAATGCTTGAATATGAGTTTGACAGTTCTGAAGTGGAGGAGCCATTTTTTGGACTCAATGACAGTGCACGTTACGTGTCTGACTTTCCTACTATATGATTGATCCACAATCCGCATATACGTCCATCCGATCCACATAAATCAAATTAGGATCAGATCTCACATAAATTAGATTTGGGGAGATCATCATAGATCCTCGAATATTTCACAATCCCTTGAATCACTGGATTTTTTCTCATTCGATGGGATCATTGATAAATCCAATCATTGATCCATAGGCGGATGACTATACTATTAATGGGGGCCGGTTCTCTCACTTAGGTTTGTGAAATTTTATTTTACACAAACCCTATATCTAATATCTATTGACTTAGTTGTCAGATGACTTCTACGGGTCACCCCCACCTTGCCCATTGACGTTCGAGGTCATCACACCAACCAATATCAACCAGTCGGATGAGTAGCGGAGCAAATGGATTCGATAACTTGAACCCGGTCAGTCAGATTTTGTCCTCTCCTTGAAGATTTTTTTATTATGTAAAAATCATATTTAATTCAACCTTATTTTCAAATGCTCCTAATGGTCTTGATATTTGATGAGCGAAAAAATTTTAATTATTAAAAATAATTTTTGAAGAATCTAACGAAAATATGCTTTATTGAAAGTTGTTTTCAGAAATTGCATCAAGTGAAAATTCATTTATTAAATTTGTTTTCAAACCCCTTAAATCACATCTTTAGGTGCATTTAAAATTCATTTCTTTGAAGGTTGTTTTCAAAAGTCATTTTTAAAACTCATTTTCAAACGGTCTGTAATATTTAGGTGCATTTAAAAAAGAGTTTAAATGACTTTTTTCTCTTGAAACAATTATTGGAAACATATTTCAGAAATTATATTTTTAGAAAGAGGTAAAATCATCATTTACATATGGTTTTTCGCATTTTAAACAATATGTATTTATTTTTTTGGTATGATATGTTTTTAGTTAGAGTTAACCAAAATAGAATATTCAAATAATATTCCTCATTTGTCAATAAAAGTTTAACTTATGGGGTAATTTGGATTTACATAGGTATTTTCAGGGGGTTATATGGACTTTATGAAAAGTTAGGAGGTTATATGGATTTCAAGCAGTTTACAGGGGGTTATATGGATTTTTTCCCTTTTTTTAAAAAGAAATAAAGGAAATAGAATCAGACCGTCCAAATCACATTCGAAAACCAACTATTTTCATGTTATATATTAAATGTAATATAAAAATGAGATATATATTATGTTACATTAAATATATAAATTTTTAGTTTTTATGTAACCAAGTGTATATAACATTGTGTCTCTCACGCGCGCTTGGCACAGTGATGAGGATACTCCCTCTTTTAGTGGAGGGATAAGGGCTGAAGCGTTCAGCAGGAGATAGAAAGTGAAAAACAACCCACAGGACTGAGTGTATTCGTGTGCTCTGTCCATCTAAGTTTGTAATTGCCCTATGAGACCTGTAGTTTATAATCGCCCTAATTTCATGTTTGGTTCGAGAATTAAATTATTCTGATATTTATAACTATTCTAGCATGAATAAGGATAAAATGATTTTGTGTTTAGTTGTGTTTTGAATTATTTTCATTGATAATAAGGTTTTTGTTGTTTGGATAAAATGTGAATAAAGTGTGGACAATAATTTATAAAAAATAAAAAAAATAATGACAGTTGATTTATAAGAGGTGGTGACGGTTGATTTCACAGTGAACCCACATATTCTCTTGATTTGAATAACTTAGAATAATTTAATTCTAATAGGTGGATAAAATCCATATACCATTTTATACTAACTAATTTTAACATACATATTCTTATTTATTTTAGTCATCCAAACATTTATAAATAATTTTTTTAATTAGTTTTAGGCTCCGTTTGGTTGCGCGTTTGGGCGCGCTTTTACTTTTTAGAAAGTTGAAAAGCTAAAATCGTGCAGCCAAACGGGACAGCTTTTTACAGAATCGGAAGCTGGATTCTTTTTAATTTTTTCCTCGAAATCTGTGTTTTAAAAAGCTTAAAAACAACGCTTTTTGGTCGGAATCGATTTTTTGAATTGAAAAACAATTTTCTTTTTCAAACATTAAACTTCTTTTAAATATTAATTCTTAAATTAAAAAAAAAAACATTTTAAAAAAATTAAAGTCTAAAATCATCTTAAAAAATTTTAATTTATTTTACATTTATTCTTCAATCACACATGAATTAAAGTGAACGTGACATTCGTTATCTTCCTTCAAAAAGTACGGGCCATCATAAATTTGAAGCCGCTGTAGGTAAGGCCGTGTGAAGTGTGAACAGCCGTTGGCGGTGACCGTAAATCCTTTTCTCCTTCACATCTCCACTTCTCTTCTTTTCGGGACCATTAACTTCTCCCTTTTTTTTATATATATATATACACATAATAATAAATAAAAGAAGCAAGATCTCTGGTGGTCCCCACTCTCGACCCCACCGCCCTTATAAATACACTCCCAAAATCTTCTCTCACTCGTCCGTTCAAACTTCAAACCCTTGCAGCACATCACACACACACACACACTCTCTCTCTCTCTCTCTACAACAACAACAAATCACAACCGTCAATTCGACAATGGTCGACGTCGACCGTCGGATGTCAAGCCTCATCCCGGCCGCACACGCAGCCGGCCTCCGCCGTCTCTCCGCCCGCGCCGCCTCGTCCCTCACCACCACTACCACCACCACCTCCTCCGGCCTCGCCTCCTTCGCCCCTCTCGCCGAGGCCGTCATCTCCCACCTCCGCTCCTCCTCCATCGCCGTCCATCCCGGCCTCTCCCCCGCCGAGTTCGCCCGCTCCGAAGCCGAGTTCGCCTTCGCCTTCCCGCCGGACCTCCGCGCCGTCCTCTCCCTCGGCCTCCCCTCCGGCCCCGGCTTTCCCGACTGGCGCTCCCCCTCCGGCCACCTCCTCCGCGCCTCCTTAGACCTCCCCATCGCCGCCGTCTCCGTCCAGATCGCCCGCCACTCCTTCTGGCCGAAGTCCTGGGGCCCTCGACCGTCCGATCCCGATCGGGCGCTCCGCCTCGCCCGGACAGCTCTGAAGAAAGCGCCTCTCCTGATCCCCCTTTTCGATCGCTGTTACATCCCTTGCAATCCCTGCCTCGCCGGAAACCCTATTTTCTTCGTCGATGACGACAGGATCGTCTGTTGCGGCCTCGATCTCTCCGACTTCTTCGATCGCGAGTCCGTCTTCGGCGCCACCGATCTCCCAATCCTCCGCCGCCAGCGCTCCGAGAGGACGCCGGGGACGGCGAAGGTTGCGGCGGCGTCGTGGAGGAGGAGTCTGGATTCGTCTTCCGCCGGCGGGGTACAACGGACGCCGAGATGGATCGAGTTCTGGAGCGACGCCGCGGCCGCGGATCGGCGGCGGAAGCGGGGATCGCCGTCGCCGGAGAGGTTCTTCGAGCTCCCTCGGCCGGAGACCCCGCGGTGGGTCGGGGGATACCTCGATCGGATCGGGTCGGTGCTCAGGCAGGGCGGGTGGGGGGAATCCGACGTGTCGGAGATGGTCCACGTGTCGTCATCGTCGGCATCGTTGTCATCGTCGTCCGGTCTATTCGACGGGGGGGATTTGTTGCTGGACAGCCGGGCGGTCTCCGACGCGTTGTTGCTGAAGGCCGACCGGCTGTCTGACTCGCTCAGGCGGGCCGGGTGGAGCCCCGACGAGATCTCCGACGCGTTGGGGTACGGTCTCCGGCGCCCACCGAGGCCGGAGAAGGAGAGGCGCTCGGCGGTGAAGCTCTCGCCGGAGCTCGCGATGCGGCTCGGAAAGCTCGTCGAGGCGGCTGCTTCGCCGAAGTACAAACGCCGGTGATGAATAGAGACATTTTTTTTTGAATTTTTTTTTCTTTTATAAACCCGAAAAATAAAAAAAAATCGGAAAGGGTGGATTATAAGAGAGAAGGGGGTGAAAATAAGACGTCAGCTTTTGCTTTTGAACGTATAGAGTGAACGCACACGCGCGGGTTTGGTTTGGTTTGGTTTTCGAGACCGTTTGAGGTTCTTACGATGCTCTTCTCTTCATTTTTTTCGAAAAAGCGAAAACACACTCGAGTGTTCTGTATGGGTTTCTATAAAATATAATGTTTTTTATTTTTATTTTCTTCTGTTTCTCTTTGTGCGTGCGTGTGTTTTGTTTTTTGGACGGGCAATTTTGGAATCCGTTATAAAGATAAGAACAAAAACGTTTCAAAAGAAGGGAATTCGAGGCGCCTTGCTTAGTGGGTCTGTCGGATCTTATGACCCTTCAGATCATGATCGGACGGTTGTGAACTCAATTTGGACTCTCGCTAATAATTTAGGACAATTGCATCGCTGGCATTCAATCACATTTGATGAAGATATTAGAGGCAGAAGCTGTTCTAGAAACAAAAGTTTCTAATTTTGGGGTTGCAGAGTTTGGTACACCAATACATATGATGAGTTGGCACTTGGCAGTGTGGTATGATTTAAAGGAATATATATAAAAGGGTGAAAGAGATTCATTGCTATAACCAACTTTGATGGGATGCGAGTTAAAAGTATTGTGTGAGACTGACTATCAAATCCGTACATTAAATGAGGTTCCACATTGTACAAACTAATGGTGTGTGTGTTGTGAGCCGTCAGCGGTTAAGTATTTATAAGTGGTGTCTTGTCTAACGCAATTTCTAACATATACTTGGTTGTATATGTTAGAAATTGGTTGTATATTCTTGATCATGATTGATCAAGTTTTTACATTGGTTATTGACCAACTCAACATCCTAGTCAGTACCTAACCCATTCCGTGTTGGGTGACACCAGCTCAACTTTCACAAGATACCACGTGCATTTTATCTTACCATTCTCTACAAAAACAACGTGTATTGTCATACTAAATTCAACTAGTAAATACTAATGTACATTCACTCATCTGATCATTTCATACCATAAAACCCACTAAAATAACTAATGAGCGTATCAGTAAAAAAAAAAAAAAAACAGAAAAACTTAATGTAACGTTATTTTCTAATCTTAACCAGGGTAAGGTAACATGTTCAAAGAATCTTTTGGTACAGAAAAGTGTGTTACAGAATTGTTTTTTTTTAATTTTTGTTATTCTCTGAAAGAGGAGGGCAACCTCGTAATTCACCATCACCAAATGATGGGGTGTGACCGGATTTAACGGTCGGCGATCTAACCGATTTAAAAAAAGAAGACCGTTGCAGCGACATGACCACCGCCAACAACGGCCCGGCCCACGTGCGATGGACTGACCACACGTGACAAACCCCGTGCGAGTGTTGACTGGGCGGGCTCACTTTGACCCGAACCCACCCTTAACAAAAGTCCAAAGACGAGCCCATCCGGGTTAGGTGCATCGGTCCCGTCATCAACAGTGTTTTTATGGAACCCTCCGTTTTCGGGCTCTAAAACTCTTCAGATCGATTGGGGTTCCGTTGCATTCATTAAATCATTCTCATGTTATAAAGTCCACTGATAACACCCGGCCAATTTATGTATACTCTTTGGGGGACATACTAAATTAAACCACATTAAGCGTTTACATTGATTATATACATTTAGTACGATACAATTCATTATAATATATAAATATATTTTTACATAAGAATGTATTTTATAGATGAGTCATATAGCTTTTAAAAAAGTAAAAATGATACAGACTACACGTGAGATCAAAAATAGAATTAAGTCTAATATTTTTCAATCATGTAATAAAAATTTAAAGATATTATAGTTTTAAGTTTGTGTATAATTGTGATATGTATTTTTTTTTTAAAGAACTTTTGTCATTTCTATTCCATAGCTAAAATAGTAGAACAAAGTACAAGAAAATAATAAAAATGAAAACTAGAAAGTAAGAACACGAAAGAAAATGTTTCCACTGGTTATCTGAGAGGATCAACAAAGTCTATACCTTCATGATTCGTCACCCCTCTTCCTCAAAATGCATCATGGATGCTCTTGCAAGTTGTTTGCCCCAATCTTGTAAGAAAACTCTTATACAACCAAAAATTTTGTTTTTTAAATCTAAAGTCTAGTATGTCATACAAAAATTTACTGCCCCATGCTGAAAATGTAGGTTTCTTATTTATCAATTATTGTACTTGTATATGGAGCAGGTTATCTATAATATGTGAATATTATTGTGATGCACACATGCACTCGCCGTTTCATAGACTTTTTTTTTTAAAATAAATAAATAAATTTTAGTCCTTATCTTAGCATTGGTCATTGGTCTTCTTCCATTATTTTAGAAGAGAACACCCTTTCCTTTGTTGAAAATGAAAAAAATAAAGTAAACAACAAACTTTAATAATGTATGGCTCATCTTCTGATGCTGGGGACACCCATAAAAATGTTTGTTGGGACTTTAAGCTCATAAAACTCAATTAACCAAAATGCATTCTTATGATTTTAAAAAAATTCTGTAGCATCACATTTTAATTTTCCCGCGTTAATTAAGTTGTCACTAGATAGAGTTTCAATGGCTTACACATTAGATTTTTTCTTTTATTACTTTAATATTAATTTTAAAGTGATTTTGGATGAAACTTGGATCCTTAATTCAGTACTGGTTGAGAAACCCGTTTATCACTACAAGAAATAGATCGCTACAAGAAACAAAAGCCATGAATTGAAATAAAGAAGATGAAATCGATCATTGTGTTTATTATTAATACCGTTGGAAAAATTATGCTTCCATGAATCAAACTAAAGAAGAAAGCAAACACACAATCACAATATAAAAAAGATTATGTGATTTTTCCCCCACACATAATTTACGTGGCTCGACCCCACATATCCATTCATAATATAACAAACAATATTTTGATCATGATTCATAAGCTATTGTGATTCTTTTTGGATATCCAAAAATCAAAATACAAGATATAAAACCAACAAATACAATTATTACCCTACCAACTATTTTTCAATGCATAAATTAATCCGTAGTTCTTTCTGGGGTCTATGTTTCCATCCTTTAGTACAAGCATCCAAATTAACCTACACAGATGGCACTTCATTGAAAGCAGCCATCATTGGCCCCATGTGAAAATAAATGGGAAGCATGGGTTGTAGGTATTTGTTCCTCTGTAGTGTCTCTGGGAGCATAACGACACAACAAACACATCTAACCTCACTTACAAAGAGCCCCCACAAATCCTTCATTTTCATTATTTCTTTTTTGTCACATACACTTGCAACAACAAAATTGTCATCCACTGTGAACAATATAGGATGGAAGTAGACCTGCCAAATATGGTGTATGTAATTGAAATTCTGGAAGGGAGGGGTCGCTGTTGAGATTGAAAACATGGTGTGTTTGCTTGTCGTCCCATCCAACGACACCTCCACTAAATGTGTCGACGATCGACGGTTCCGTTCGGAGGCCTGTTGTTGTCCATGACATTGACCAATCTCAATCCAATGCTGCCCGTCATCTTCTTCTTCATTATTCCTTCACTTTCAGGTTCGATATCTCTCTCTTTAATTGATTGATTGCTAATTAACGAGCTTTTTTTTGAGTTTTGATCTTGTCAGAGCTGAATTCCATCAGAATTGATTTTGAAATTTGACACGTGACCAGAACTGTTAAAAACTATTATGATATCATATAAGTAATTTCCTATTGTGGACTGATAAGATTTGATGAAATATAATATTAACCGGATTCTATCTTTTTTCTTTTTTTTTTGGAGGTTTGTTATAGGATGTATTATATTCTAGCGTAAGAGAGTGTGAAAGATCTAAGACATGAATCTTGGTAAGGCATTTTAATTTTCTTTTTATTTATTTATTTATTAATTTAATCACTTCATTATCATGGATAAGGCACTCTTAGGAGATTGCTTTGAGAGAAATGGGACATTCCTAAAGAACGAGATAAGAAGGCTGAGATATATATTTTTTACAATATGATTACTTGATAATCATGAATTAATTCATTTTTTTATGTGGACGTGGATAAATTTTATTAAACTACGTAAATCTTTTTTGTTCTCATGTGTAGATTTCTTTTCGTTAATTCTTTGCATAAGAGAAGATTGTGCGTCAAGCGGTCCCTAGTGATTTGAACTTTGTTCAAAAAAGAACTAAAAAATCAGCAAAGTGGAAAACACCTCTTGGTGGAAGCAAGCGAATTAAAGCTGGCATTTAGGCCATGAAAAGTGAGATTCAGATATAGTGTCCAATGTAGGTGGTGGGCTTGCATGAGATTAAACTGCATAACCACTGTTAGCAGACTCCTCTCCTACCCACTGACTTGCAACTGGTGTACTAAATTCAGTGTTAGCACATGAAATGATGATAACAATATATGACACTTTCTGATATATCTGGTTGTTGTGGAACACTTTAAATCTCTTGATATTCTATATCTGTTCCACAATGATGGAATAAGAGTTTTTGTTTCTGTTTCCATTTCCATCATCCCCACATCTGTTTTTGGAGTATATTAACACGTAAAAACAGTTCAAGATAGAACACTAACGCCTCACCTTGTTTGGCATCAATTTTCAGAAATAACTCATTCTCTAAATAGATTAAAATAATAATAAAAAACTACTGTCAGTCAACAAAGCTGTTTTTCTTGAATTTCAACACATAAAAAGTTGAAATTCATAAATACATGTTTGGAACCGATTATCTGAAAGTTTGATCTTGTAAAAGTTGAATCAATTTGATGAATAGATCCACAAGACCTAAATTATCCTAGACAACCTCTAAAACATAACTTGTCAGATACACAAGGACAGTGCCATCAGAGCCATCCCATGAAGAGGTCTGATTTATTCTTTTACTCACCAAAAAATCCTCTAACGGACCTAATTCAATTTGGTCTTTTGTCTATCAATTTCAGATAGGTAACACATGCATAATACCTATCTTTGATAGAATTGGCTAGATTTTATCAATAGTAACCTATTAAAAATGAGCTCCCTATGATATTTCACTCAATAGTAAGCACACAAACAAATATAGTAACTTCTAAAACTTAATTTGTTTGATGCATAATAGTGACAAGGATGCACACAGGATATTTAAAAGTTTTTGGTCGGTAAAAATAGGATATTTAAAAGTTGTGGAGAGTACTGAACAGGATATCAGCCTCAGCTGAAATAAAAGTACATCACATTCACTTGACTAGTGTTTTAAAGACTAAAACATGACAAGCATTTATTTAGCTTCCCCTTCAGTATTGGCCCAAGCATCTGACACCTCGAATCAGAGCCTCCACCTGCAAAACAGTCTCTCAGCTCGGCGAAAATTAGTCTGAAAAATATCTTTTTATTGAAAGCAACTTTTGAAAATGGATTTTCAAGAACACACTATTGTTAGATTCTTAAAAAGTTGTTTTTATAATATTTAAAAGATATTTTTTGTTTACTTCGAAAGTTGAGATCATTGAATTCATTTGAAAATGAGTTTAGATTAAGTATAATTCTTGTAAAAGAAGAATATCTAAGAACTGTCAAAACTTGCTTTTAAACTCTGTCAAATTGGATTTCTCAAGCCATCATATTTCAAAGGACCCAATTTCTAGTCACATATACTTTGTTAGCTACCTCGTTATAATATTTTTACATTTTTCTTAAATGAGTTCATACAGTTTATCAGAGTATATAATTTGTCTTTTATAAAGACATATATCCCATAGATGAGATATACTATTTCTATAAAACAAAAAATTCAAACCAGGAATGGATTGAAAATAGGGTTGGAAAAAGGATTGAATGTAACACTTACCTAATCCACTATGGACCACATTAGTGATAAATGTTGCATAACTATTTTAGCACCAACAAAGCAAATGCTACATAACGATTTTAAAATTATCATCATCAACATAATCTACAAAAAAAATATGTCTACTACTGATCATTCAATGCAAGTTTATTGTCCTTCACATCCTTCTTTACCATCTCCATCCAAATTTTCTTTAAAATTAAAGTTAATATTGACAGACTTACCTCACTCATAGTAGGCCTTTGACCCAAATGATCCTTTAAACATAGCAATGCAGCACCCACCATGAACCGGACCTCATCACACGCACACACATCCACCAATCTATGGTCCAACACATCATTTAAAGAACCATCTTCTTCTAGTTGTGGCAACACCTGCTCCAGAAAAATCAAGAGCTTCAAAAATTCAATCCTACCATTAGAACAGTTAAAGCACCAACAAGTACCTGATCCATGAAGAACTGATACTCTCCATTAGATTCACAACTCTGGGTTTGTCCAGTCAGAAGTTCTAAGAGGAACAGCCCATACATATGTACATCAAGAGATAACCACTCATCTTCGACTGTCGATTTTCCTCTTTAAACAACACAAGTGCAGAGGCATAAGAATTCTTAGACTGAACTTCGAACAAAAATGGGATAGCAATACTTACTTGATGGATTCATCTCCACTGTTTGGATCATCATAATTGAATAACTTAGCACAAGTGAATTTGGTGAGCTTTAAACACACACACACACAAAAAAGGTTCATTGAGTTTGGTTTGTCTCACCAAAAAATCATAAAACATGAAATTGTTCCTACATATTTACCAATGGGGAGCAACCATGAGACAAGAAAACATGGCAAGAACAGATGGCGAGGTGAGAAATTCTTCCATCCGGGCAGTCCTCGTGAAGGTAACGTATACATTCGCACATCCCAATTGCGATGTTGTGCCTCAATTTCCATGAAAGATTCTTGGCAAGCTCATCACCTATGGTAGATAATAATCAAATATCCATACAATGATATCCAGATGATTAAGAATGATCATAAGAACATGTCTATTTGGTAACTCTAATTCATAATGAGAATTCTTAATTCCTTGGGAATTCAATTATGATAGATTTCTTAAGAAAGGGCAATGAAAATATTTTGCTTGAGATGGCTAAGAATAACCATAAGAACAGAGAAGTCTAAATGCTATATAATTCAATGTTCCAACAGAAGGAGAGTAAGAATAAACACCAAAATGACCCTTACATCGTAGGTGAATATCAAGAGTTCCTTCGTTGCATGGGTAATCGCAGAGTAGACTCGCATAAGTATCCGTACAACAATACCCCACAAGGTTCAAAATGTTGCGATGACGGACCCTGCTAAGGATGTCAATCTCCGACCGAAACCTCTCACTCCCTCCCAAGAAACACTTGACAAGTACAGGCGCATCGCAAAGGATTCCCCGATAAACACGCAAGTCATCCTTCTCGTACACGAGATTCTCCTCCGAAAACGAGTTTGTGATGCTCTCGAGTTCATCTTTGGTGACACATTGAGGGAATCCAGGTCTGCAAGAAAGAGGGCGCGAGCAAGGATACTTGGGAGGTGACACCTTCGATTGTTCGACATCCTTTTGTACATCATCTTGTCTTGGATGTCTTGACAATTCCAAGCAATCGATAACTACAGCCGGTTTCAGAGTCGCGCCATCTTTATTCATCAGCGCGACATTGCACCCCACCTGCCTGTGTATGAAGTCCTTGTCTTTCTTGAAGTGACTGTGAAGAAGAATTACTTCAATTCATTGAAATATCATTATAGGAACCAAATGTAACATTTTTAGAATATCAGACTAAGAAGCCACCTATCCAATACGATACAACGGGGATTTGTGATCCGTGCTTCTTCGATGGTGACTTTTGCAGGGAGGAACCTCGCCACGAGCTTGACTTCGAACTTCACCTGCAAAATTTTACAAATTTTTTATCTTGTCAAATCTTCTCCTATCAACAGGCGATAAAACTCGAACTTAGGCCCCCTTACTATTAAGGACGAGGTACCTCTATCATTCTATCAAGAGAAGGTTCGGTATGGTTACATAATTATTGATCACTAACTAATTATCTAGATAATATGAAAGATTCAAAACAATCTTGAATTCAATTTAATGCAGTTGTATAGATGAATTAGCCGCGATCGATGACCTTGTTCATCCTACATTTCAGGTAGATATTCATATGCTGTAGCGTGCTCTGGTACTCCTCCCACCTCTTCTTTATCTCCTCCTCCAGCTCTTCTGGTTCCATCTCGCCTGCTCCGGAGAACTCCAACCTCTCCCCTTAAATATTTACAGAAACTCATGTTTCATGAAGGATTTTGGATTCAAGGGAATGGAATTGTGTTTGAATTGGAATTCCATGTGACCCCATTCTCTCATTTTGAATGAGGGTATCCCAGTTTTAGAAGTGATAAAGAGATAAATTACAGATGGAGGAGAAGCCGATGCCCATTGAGAAAGAAAAGCAAGATGTGGATGACGACGAAGCGGATGAAGACGACGATGACTTCCTGACATAGTCGGAGAACACGGCGAGGAGGATCACGGTGTCTCGGGGCTTCACGACGTTGTCGAGAGCCCATTTGAGGGCGTCCCCGGAGCACCTCTTGTTCCTGCTCCGGTCCACGTCCACCACCACTATCACCGTCTCCTCCGGCCCTGCCACCTCCACCATCCCCATCTCTCTATCTATCTATCTATCTATCTATCTATGTGTGAATGTGTGTGTTTGATTTTATCTATAAAAATGCAAATAGAGAACAAAAGGCAGAGTGGACGTTGGTAACTATGTAGTTCTCGGAAATAACTAAATTTTGGCGCCAAAGCCAATGACTAACGGTTATATGAACAATGTGTCGCCTGTGATGATGTGGTCTTTTGTTAAACAAGCAGGAGAAAATAAAAATTGTTTAGTTAGGACAATGGTCCTAGATAATTTCATCATGGAGAACTCTTAGTTTATCAGAATTGCTGGGTCTTTTTTTAGTGGTCGGAGTTTTATTGAGATGTTATGACATGACATACAACTTTATGATTTATTTTGTTCAACTCGGTTGAATCAAACCAAGATTACGGCTACTAGATCTGCTAAATTAAAATAAATTTTTCAAATTTAGCCAAAATGGTAAAAAAAAAAAAATCTTACAAAGATGCGTTGGGACTCACAACTATATCTCATCCCCAAAAATTTGGAGCACTATTGATGATTTGTTATGGAAAATACCAAAGTCCTAACAAATCATAATCTTAAACAAATTTCATTAGATAAATGATTGCAATTAAACTCTAGAAAGATTGGGCTGTATGATTGAAATCCCCATGCATTTATTGGTACAAAGGCACTGTTGCATAATCTTTATTAGCCTTAATTAGCTTTGCCTCAAGTCCTATGTATTTCAATAATTGTCCAATGTGTTATATGCCTCCTTAAACGAGATAAATTTTTTATTAGATATTTTTTTACATTCTCCGTAAATGAGTCCATGCAATTGACAAAATATGTATTTCATTATTTGTAATTAAAATAAACCACATTAAATGAAACACACTTTTTAATAATGGGCAAAATCCATATAACTTCCAGTATTCTATCATATTGACTTTTTCATATATTCATATAAACACATCCATAAATCCAAAAAAAACCCTGAATTAGTAATTGGTTAACAGAGTTATTCTAAACATGTTCTGTTTTTTTAAACTTGGTTAAAAATGTCATATGCTTTTAACCCCATGTAAACATCAAATAATCCAAAAACCTCCTTAATATTTCCAAAATTACCCTCTCCTTTAACCTTCCTCATCTCCATTAAAGCTCCTCGACGACCTCTGCAACCTCGACTTCACCATGAGCGGAGTCCTTTTCGTCGAGCATCCCCACCGTGAGCTCGGCGAGGATCTTCTTGGTGCAGCAGAACTGGCCCTCATTGAGGGAGCGGGGATGGGGCAGCGGTGGCTCAGGGGTGGAGGACGGAAGGCGGGGAGGGGGAGGAGAACGGCATCTCCTCCTCATTTAATGAGTTCCTGAGCTTTCCGATGAGATCAACCATCCCCATCGATACGACGAACCTTAAACATAACCCACATCGTGAAAAAATCTAAAGCAACCCAAAAACACATGAAACACAAAAAAATCCCCCAAAAAAAAAAAAAAATCAAACCTTGTTGGGTGCAGAGGATGGTGGGAGGAATAGTTGGTGATGACACTGATACAGAGATCCCTCCTCTTCTCCCACGAATTCGGACGGTCCATCAAGTTCGGGTCTTCGTGGAGGTTCAGTCATCACCGTGATCGGAACACTCAATCCTTTTCTCCACTTCGATCGATCTTCTCTGTTTATCTAACAATGCAATGTGAAGAAGTCTCGATGATTTTTAAAACCAAAATCCAAGTTCCCCAACCCCTTGAACGGAGAGGGATGGTAATGGCGACGGTGAGGAGGACCCATGCGGCCATGTAGTAAGTGGCGCCGCCTTCCGTCGCCCTCTTACGCCGTCCCATCCATCCTCCGCCCCTTCAGGCCATCGAGCCCCCGCTGCCCCCTTCCCTCCCTCGCTCTCTTCCCCGTATTTTATTTCATTTTTGTTTTTTCCCGTCCCACCAGTTCTGTATTTTTGTGGGTGAGGGTTTATTAGAGACATCTCCAACGACCACACTCCCCGTATTTAAATTTGAATGATGTGGCTCCTACCACACTCCATATCCATCTTTAAATTTAGAGATTTGAATTTGACTCTCTAAATTTAGAGACTATATCTAAATCACATTTTTTATTTTTACTTTATTCATTAATTAATTCAATCTAATGTATATTTAAATCCACTAATTCATTTTTAATAAAAGTACTATAGTCGAAAAGATCTCATCAAGACCGTTAAAATGAGACTAATATTAAATTATTTTATAATTGATTTTAAATAAATCCTCATACGTTTGATTATTCAAGAATTATTTTACTTATTTAATTAAAAAATTATTAATTTAAAAATAACTCTAAAAATCATTTAATATTAGACTTATTTTATATATTTTAATGAGATCTTTTCAATTATATAATTTATATAAATAGATTTATTATCAAATTTTCATATAACATTATATAATTTAAAAAATGATAAAAAAAAATAAAAGATATGATTAGAGTGTAACACCCTTTAAAAATAAATTTGGAGCTTGGTCTGAAGATACTCTCAGGTTATAGGTATAATCTCTCCCTTCACTGTTTTCACGGAGGGGTAAAATGGACATTTTTCAGGGGGGGGAGGGGGTGTTTTGATGGATGGTTAGATTAACAGACGGAGGTGTGTTTTTGGATTTACGGATGTGTTCACAAAAAAAAAAAAAAAAAGCCACGGGGTTACGTGGATATATGATAGGTCACAGGGGGTTATGCGAATGTTTTCCTTTTATAATATATTATCAGACCAACCTTGTGTTTACACTTCATTGACGTGTTTTTCTAAAGAAAAAAAAAATACTACCAAAATAATCCGATTGAGGGTTTCTGGATCCAAGCCATATTCTTGCCGATAGGATGAGATTTAAGCAAATAAATAAAACAGAACACTTAAAAACCTTTAAGAAAAATATACAGTAATCTCATAATCATTACAAACGACATGCGAAACCATTTATGGAAAAGTCTCCATAAACCATCAAAGCAGCTCAGAGGAAAGCTTTCTACAACCAGCCAGAATTACATTCACCAACTCTCAAAATACATTAAGACATGGAATTCCAGAGTTCTTCAAACCCACCAGGCTCAGATCTAATCATCAACCTGGAAATTATGCACTCGAGATACATTTCTGCGTTATCAAATATGATGAGCTACAGGCCTGTCAATGTGAGCTGGATGACCCCCTGATGATAAACAGAAAGAGGTACTCAATAGTTGCATGGAGTTTCTACTTTCACCACATTTTAGCCGGATATCAAAAGCGGCCATCAAAAGAATGGGAAACTTTAATCTACAGGATGATGGTACTTTTTCCTCTCTAACCTCATAATCTACAAAGCATGCATTGGTTGTTTCCCTTTTATATACATAACTATTCCCCCCATCACATTTAAAATAAGACTGTATCCCAGTCCAAACCACACTTTACCAGGGTCCTGTTTGAGTCCTCCTCAAGCATCTCCTTTTCGATGTGAATTGCTGAGTGATCATCTCCAAAGCCTGTTGCATAACATGGGAAACTTTCAAAAAGAGATGTCACAATGAGACATTGCATTAAAGTATAGAATTCTAGGAATAGAAGAACATGGTATGACTAAGAGAAACAAGAAAAGAGACATGATCAAATGAAGTGTTTATGCTTCTATATCCGATAGATGGAACAATATTTCATAGGAAAGTGAAATAACACCAAAATCTGAAGCAAAGATTTCAAGCCTTGCCTAACTGTTTAGTCACCGGATTCTCTTCAAACCACCAATTTAGTTTCGGAGGTGGTGCATTGACATAAGAATATTGTGAATCCAGAAGCATTTTTCAACCCGCGTGGATTATTAAATAGGAAGAGTGAAGGTCTGATTTCCCGTGATTGACATAGGACCATAATCAGATGGTTTATGGGAGACTCAACCAGTAGAAAAACATGGGACAAGTTTAACTCAAATTGCTTAACGAGTGTATATGAGAAATAGGGTAATTGTAAATGTGAACCGAGCTTTGATTAAGTCGGTAAGCACCTCCCACCACCTTGAAAGAGGTCAAGGGATCAAATCTTGGGAAGCACCATTCTTCAAAAAAAAAAAAAAAGTGTATATGAGAAACAAAGTAATTGTAAATGTTCTACAATCGAAGATTATTTGACATTTTCTAAAAGAATATGAAAAGAATGACAGCAAGAAGACTTATAATTTCTCTGGCAGGCATTAAAGAAATCATGTCATCTGTTTATGCTTTTCATATAGTTATTTAATTAGAAACTTGATTTTGGTATCATGTTCCAGATCACATAGAAAAGCAGGACGCATTACATCAATTTAAGCACTTCCAGAAACAAGTCTCCTCTTGACCGTGGTACAAAATCCATTTGGGTGGAAATCTGAACTCTGAAAATCAGTCTAAACATAAGCAGACAAACAGTCTGAGTGCTTTCTTCAAACAATCACAATCAATACACTATCCTTGGGTTCGCATTATATTCCAACCTGTTTATATAAAGAAGAATAATGCAAATAAAGCAGTTCATATACTTCATATTGGAGAACCAAAAAATTGGTGACATTTGTTTCCTAGGTGAATCGCAAAGGACAGCGGGTCATGTAACTATAAACCCCAATCAATTCTTAACAAAGAAAATAAGTTATTAACAAAGGACACCCGAATCATGTACAAAAGGGTCCACCTAGCATTGCTCGTAACAAAGAAAATCACAATATAGTAGGTTAGAGTAACTGTAAGCCCCAATCCTCATCCCCTAAGATATTTCCACTTCTCCATCTTACTTTTTAATTCACTTTCCATCTGTCTTCTCTCTTTTTTATTTGATGAGCTCAAATGGCAGAACCGATCTTTTATTGTAGATAGACAAGCAATTCTGAACAAGAATTGCCACCACATACCATAGGTAAGACTTGAGCCCCTGCCCTCCCATATGGGAGAGGTGTCTCTTTGCACTGCGCCAATCGCAAGAAGCATGGGGACAGAATACCGTACACAGACCACACAGCAGAGAGACTAATCGGTAGCGGATAGAAAGGAGAAGTGTATTTTATTGTGCATCTGAGGAACTTTCTTATGATATTCAGTCACTGCATGAAAAGGTGGACACAGAGAGGCTACGGATAGAATGCAAAGATAAAAAAAAATTGTGAAGTTGTAAAGCTTTTCAATGTCAATTCACTAGATGCATGAGAAATGGTGGAAAAAGATATAAGCACTTTGAAATTCTATGCATGTTATCAAAACACACTCTAGCAACAAGCAAGTAGCAACCTTGCTAGCACAGATAACCTTTTATTAAACCAAGGACAAAACCTTGGTCATGCAAAATGACTAAATTTCATATTGGTTGCCAATCAAAAACTGATTTTTTCTGTATAACGCAAGCATGCAGTGTACCTAGCAAGAACTCCAGGCTAAAATTCCATAGTTTAGATTGTCAATTTACCAAAGTGATTTTTTTTTCCATACCTGTCAGAACTTATTATTTGTTCTCACTGTGTGCCTCAATAAACGAACAGATTGGGATCTAAGGATGTTAGAAAAAGTAAATGACAAAGAATACAAACCCACCCCTCAAGCCAAGACCCAACAAGAACCTTTCAAAAACAGAGGCCAGAACCAACCAGTAAAAAATTCCTTAGCTCCACTAATCATTCTTAACCAGTTAGAATTTCTTTTTCCAGCACTCTCAGCAACCCAGTATCACCCATGGTTTTTCTTCATGAGTGCACCACCTCACTGAAAGTAACCATGTCTAGAAGCCTAAACCATAGATTATTTTTTTGTTACTTACACCACCCAAAAAAAAAAAAAAAAAGAGTCATAGATCACCTAATACATATCAAACTGTCTCAAGACCGATGAAAATGGTCTGACACACTTTGATCCAGATGAAAAAGAAAGTTATGACAAAGTGAAAGTGAAAATAACAATGACTATGATGCCATTGATGATAATTTATCTATAACTACCACATACAAATAGCAATTCCAGTTGCATAAAAAGGAAAATATGATTTGAAGGAAGACATACCTGATTTTTCTGCTTTTCCATGATCTCCGCCTGCAACAATCAATATAACAGTGAGGAGGCATCCACACATCCAAAAACCTATCAAATAATATCCTTTTAAAAAATACAACCCAAATATCTACTGAAATGACTATGCACCTGTTTCTTCTGCAATTCCCGATTCTCCTCTTTAAGTTTTGCTACTTCTGCTTCAAGTTCCATGGTATGTGCCTGTTCCAACCATCACAGAACACACATCAGACACTAATAATTGCCCAACAAATCCAGAAACTTATCAACCAAAAATTTCATGCAGAACAAACAAAAACCCAAACCTGCTTCCGAGCGCGAGACCTCGCCGCAGACTCCCTGTTCTTGATCATCCTCCTCTGCCTCCTCTCCACCACCTTCTCCACCTGCCCGGTCCCCTTCCTCCCCCTCATCGCCCCATTAAACACATACGGCACCGGAGACAGAGACGACAAATCCCCATTCGATATCTGGTTAATCGGCGATGACCCAACACCCCCTCCCGCTGCCACCGTCACCGCCCCACCCCCCAATCCCACCATCCCCAACCCTCCCCCCTGCATAAGCCCACCATTACCCACCACCTCCCCAATTCCGAACCCCGTTCCCCCCGCCGCCGTCTGTTTTGGGAACAAATGCTGCTGCGGCATCGGCGGCAGTGGCTGATACATCCTCTGATCAAATTGGGCGGCGGCGGTGGCGTTTGCAGTGGCGTCCTCCCTAACAACGCCGGCCCTCACGAGAAACTCCTCGAGCGTCATCTCTCTCAAGGTCTGCTGCCTCCTCGGCAACCCCACCGCGGGAGGCGGCGGCCCCCCGACCTCCGCCGTCGATAATTCCCGCCAGACCTCGTCGACAGTCTTCTGACTCAGCGTCCGCGGCAGCGTCAGCGACCCCTGCCTCTGCAACCCCCCACCACCACCACCTCCTCCTCCTCCTCCCCCACCGGACCCCACCACCCCGGAAGGTTCCATCGGCCCTCCTCCACCGCCGATGGCGGCGGATCCCGCCATACCCTGGGTCTCCTCCGCCATCCAGACGCTTCGCAGGAACTCGTCCATGTTCATCGACCCGAAGTCCTTCCCAAGCCCGCCGAGCGTGTTCTGGAACTCATCTAGGGTTAGAGAGTACACCGACGACTGACGCGCCAGCCCCGCCGCCGCCACCGTCGTCGGCGGACCTTCCTTTTCGTCCACCCATCCCCCGAAACTCATCTTCCCCTTCACCAGATCCGATCAAGAACCCGAAATCGTTTCAGCTTCACTTCAACTTTAGTGGATGAAGAAGAAGAAGAACCATTAAAACAACTGACTTTTGGGAAATTCGAGAGAGAGAGGGAATCAAATCGTACAGATTGCCTACTATAAATAGAAAGTAAACCCAACAATGTCGGATTTTGATCAAACAGAGATACAGATCACAGGGAGACCCTCCTTTTTTTTTTATTTAATTTTTTTTTTTTATCTGTTCTTCTTTTCTTTCGGGATTAAAAAAAAAACGAAGGGCGAATGAAGGGACGGACAGGTGTCCGGTGTTGGAGATATAATGCACGTGAGTGACGGGGTGTGGGTCCCACATCGATAAGTTTTTATAATGTTTTTAATACATAAAGAAAGTTGTGTGGAGAGTGAGACGTGTCATTCGGTGAATGCGTGGGGCTTATGTCATAACACGTTGTCCAGTGAGAGTCTGCGACATGGAGTGATATTGGCCGTTCATTTTTTTTCTGATGGATTCACCGGCATGTGATTCTTCTTTGCCTTTCGATCTTTTGTCGGGGGTGTTATGTTATTTTTTAAAACGATTATTATCGAGGATTGGTTTATTAAGAGCGGTTGATTATTTAGGTGGGGAACTCGAGTGAATCCAGCTCCGTTAGGGCCCGAAGTCTTATCCTAGATGATATAATTATATATATATATATATATATAGTAAACGGAATTAAATTGGAATTTTAGGTTTTATTATATTTTTTAAAAATCATAAATAAAAAAAGATTAATTATTTTTTTATAATTATGATTAATTAAATAAGATAATGAATATAAATAGTATATAATAATACAAACATATATGATACTATATTTATATCATATATACGTTGGATAAGAATATTTTTTTATCAGTTACGTATTAATTCCCACTTCGGATATTTGAATGATTTTTTATTTTCAGATAACTCAACATTGAAAATATATGCAAAAAAATCTAATTGAACTAGTTGCATGAGTGCTAATACCTGATGTTAATGTATAACAAAGTGGCCTGACGAACCAAAGAAAATAATAATATTATAAACAATATTGTTTTCATTTTAAAAAAATTAGTAAAATAAATTGAATAAAATAATTCAATTAAAAGGGGTCTAAAATATTAATAACAATTTATTTCATTTATTTACAAAACAAACATAATTTTAAACTTATCCCAACATATTTTACTATATTTCTCACGTGTTCTGTTCTGCCATCCAATCAGAGGCCAAGTTGTTCGAGCATGGGAGTTGTCAACTAGTGAGACTATAGCATATATAGATCCTTCAATTTTCAAAGGATTGCGTGATGAGACCGAAGACTTCTTCATATGGATTGGTGAATGGAGACAAGAAAAAAACAGGGTGTGACCGCGTGAGAGGTGACGGTTACAGATCTTGGACGGCATAAGATGACAGTGAAAATACATGTATATATCAGTATTTATATCTTAATTTTTATATATGAGACTAAAATTATTTATATATGAACTTTTTTTTGTTATATATGATCAAGTCTTTAATAAATAAAAAATTGCCGAATGCTTATCATTTCTTTCCAAATTTTTTTTTAATAATAAGTATCATTATTTTGAAATAATTTTATTGATAAAACTTGTGTTGTATTCTCAAAATTTTATATTCAACGTGTTTTCGCATAACGACTAACGGGTGATCTTTATCTTTTGTTTAAAAAACAATATTAGATAAAAAAAAAATTTTTTATTTTTTTTTTGATAAAAATGTCCAAGAATAAAATAGCGGAGGTCAGCCTCTTAATATTTTTTAAGTCCATACATTTTTGGAGTTTTTCTTGGATTCCTAAGTTAGTAAAGATATTTTATGGGTCTTTTCATCTGTTTGGGGTTATCCTCTATCCATTTCTTTTGCGTTTTATCTTTCTTTTTTTCTTTTATTTGTGCCTCCTCTCTTCCCCTTTCACACACATGCTAGGTCAATGAAGATAAAAGAAAATGTTGATTTTGAAATTGGTTGTAGAATATTGTTGTAACTAGATATAATATATTAAAATTCAAATATCAAGATAGGTATATTTAATTATCAAAATATAATTACTGAAAAAAGGTGAACATTTTCTTTATCGCCAACAGACATGCTAATGACATCCAACTGAAATAATTTAAAAATAATTTTTTATCATCTTAGAGATTCAGAAAAATAACTTAAAAAATTTTAAAGATCTAAAAATAATCGACGGTTAATCACAAGGACTCAAGTTAATTTTTTCTAAAAAGTATTTTTCATACAGTGGACATATTACTACTAATACTCCAATCTGATCAGCCTCTTGAAAACCTTTTATCAAAAGTATCTGAACTGGTGGTCCCCCAACCTCAAAGGGCTTGAGATAGTTCTTTAACCACTGGGGTCTCACGGACACTGAAATAACTTATACTCTTTTGTTTATCAATATATGCCCAGTTTGGATACAGGAATATGAGGAGAATACGGTGGAATAGAAAAAATAAACTTAAAAACCAGTTTGTTTGCAAGAAATATGTGTGTATAATTGTTTCAAAATAATTAAGAATAAATTGATATTAGTATTGGCCAAATCTCTTTTGAAATTTTGTTATTCCACTAGAATAAATAGGTAATATCTCAATCCCATGTCATTGTCTCTTATAAATTAAATCATGCATCTACATGTCAAATCATTTATGCACCATTAATAGATATTTATCCATATCCTATTCATTTTTTACATACAACTTATATATCTACAATCTATCAAATAAAAATAAAATATTTATGAACAAGAATAATTAAAATGATAAATAAATAAATAATAATTTATTTTTTATTTGTATTGAAATAGTTAATATATTGAAATATTTACTTATTATTTTTATTATACTTTTATTATTTTTTATATATTAATGATTTGGAGCCACTGATCTGACAGTACCAAAATGTTTTTCTTGTCTGCGGTGCCCATGTGAGCAGGTAAAATATCTTTTTGGGAATTCATCACTTTCACTGGTTCATAACTTGTTAATTGTTTTTATCTGGAATTGACCGTATCATTTTTTTGAATGGCCTTCGATAACAGCAACAAAACAGACAAACAAACAGTGGAGGAGGAATCGGGAATGTCAGGACTCATTATTATTTGTTTGACGTGGAAAAATACTGTGGGCGCCAAATTTTCAAGTTGAACAAAGCGGGTTCGGATCGTGGATCCCGTCAGATCTGGTTTAGCAAAACGATGGCCCGTCCAGTCCAAGTCTGAATAGATCCAATTAGAAGGCTCATACACGTCTGACTACAGCAGGTTAAGTCAGTATTTTTCCATTCACTTATTATCTAGATCTTTATGGATATATTACATTAACTATAATTATCGTCATTCAAATTCAATCAATGCTGGAATTTATCATCAAATCAAGCCATCATTAATTGTGTCTACAAAATCTCAACCAAATATGGATAAACATGTTAATTTATAACTGACCAAATCCAACAATCATATCTATTGCCCCCTCATTAATGACTGATGAACTCTTGTCCGTGTGATGGAAAGAGGTCGATTAAAAATCCTAATACCATTCAAATTCTTCTATAAATCGGGGGCAACAACAGACAGAAAGGGTATGCAAAATTTCTTTTCGTAAAATCTCTTTTTCGGCCACCTTGATTGACTTGCGTGTCGGAGGGTCTTTCGCAGGTCCCCACCTCCCCATGTCTACGGCGTTTAAGGAGTGCTCCCCGGTGGAAGACGACGGAATCAGACGGAGGAGAACGGGAGTGGCCGGATCCACTTACCTGAACCCGATAAGCAAAATTTATGCCCCTCCACACATGAACCAAAAAGACAAGTTAATCATGGTCTTTATATCTTGCAGACCGTGATGGATCATTACACGTTTCATCCGATTCAAAATCAATTCATACACATTTGATTTTTTTCAGTACGCATGCATGATTTTTCATAAACAAATTTTTATTTGGATGTGTAAGTAGCATACCAGCTTGATCGTAAAATCAGTCATCAAAAATCTATTTCTCATAGAAAAAAATAAAAATAAAACGGTTGTGTTATGTGTCCAACCAAGTTTTCATTTAAATAGGTTAATGTTTTTTAATGGGCATATTATGTACATTTAGAGTGAACAATAATAGTAAAAGGGAAAGCATGTGGATAAATTATAACAATATTAACAAAAATAGATCGAAAACCATTGACCAACCTGATGTGGTGGTAAATTTACAATTGTAAGTTAAATTTGAGATGTTTAATTTTGGAGATGGTATTTGATTGTCTAAATCCTTTTTTACACGGGACACAGACTATTACAAAATTCAAATATCAAATATCATAAAATAATGTTATTATGAAGTTAAAACCAAACTCAACCTAAACTTTGATCCAACCCCAAATGAAAATTGAACATAAAGCAAAAAAAAAGAAAAATTGAACATAAAGCAAAAAAAAAGAAAAATTGAACATAAAGTAAATCGGACAAGTTGAGTTTGAGTTGACCTAATTGGATTTGAGGGTCGAATTAATTTACAATTAGGTTAATCTCCTTCAACTTGGGGTTGGATTCCTACCCAGAATTTTTTTTCTTTTGTTTGGTTCTTACATAGAAACTGATAAATAAAAAAATATTTCAAACACTAAAAATATTGTTATTGTTGTCTTGTACATATATTTAAAACATAATTTTTTTACCTTTATCACAATTATAAAAAATAAATAATATCAATCAATAAAATAATAAAATAAATATTTAAATAACATAATATGACAATAATATTCCTAGAAATACCATCACCCAAACGAACCATGAAGGTAATTCCTTTTTTCTTAGCTCATTAAATGTACGCTAAATAATAGAAAATCAATATCCATAATTGAACCAACCTACCCACAACCCCACCAACAAAAAAAAAATTTGATTGGTTGGGACAAAGGGGGAAGGAGAGAACCAGAGAAAGAGAGAGGTAGGGTAAAGAGGAGCCGACCCCTCCCCGACTCCCTTTCTTACTCTCCCTCCAGCTATTAATGTCTCTGTCTCCCACCACCTACATCTCTCTTTCTCTATTGTGCTCGCCAACCAATTTTTTTTTTTATTCATCAGAATGTAAAATGGATCAAAAGTTATGAAACAACAATCTTTTCAAAACCATTTTAGCTCACATATCTTCAAAATCCAAAAAAAAAATAAAAAATTGTATTTTAAAATTGTGTTAGCTAAATGGGTTGTTTGATTCTGACAGATTGAGCAAGTCCTACCATGGACTAAAGAGAACAAACTGATTGAGGGACGCGTGTGACAGTTGAATAAGAGGGATTTGAGTGAGTGGCACCTTCAATTCATTTTATTTATCATTTCTGAAATGTGAGGCGGCGTCCCCACACGGTTAGTGGTCGGTGCTTGCTTGACGAGGCAAGAGGACACGCGGAGGACCTCTATTTGATGCGCGCTGACGCCAGCCTATCGTCCGCTATCAAACAGTGTGACCTGACTTTTTGCCCCCCCCTCCCCCCGTCGGGGGTAACAACAAATGCAACATCGACTGTTCCGGGATAATTGCATGGTACCGGGGAAAAAAAAAATTAGATTCCACCCCCCCCCCCTAGAAAACATACAAATTATTAAAAAAAAAAAACGTAATATATTATTATAAATCCTCTTGAAATGTTAACTAGTTTTATAAAAAAATCCAACGTTCAATAAATTAAGAATGTTTGGAGAATATTTAAGCATGTGAGCCAGTCGGGTCGGATTGGATATAGACCTGACTCATTTTGATTATCAAGTCATTTGGGTTGTCTGGTCGGATCGATCCACTAACAGGCTTAGATCAGACCATGAGAGACTGGGCTTGGAGAGATCGATGAACTTCTTAAGAGCTCATAATGATTTTATTTTTTTTTCTCTTACCTTTTTTTTTAGGGGAAGAAAATAAAGAGTTACAGAAAGGGAATGAGGAGGAAAAGAAGAATGTAAGGTGGGTTTTGATTTAGTGAGAGAGCATTGTACATTGGGGTGATGAAGATCACACTTTTCTAGGTTGAATTTTTTTATTTCTATCTTTACATGATGAGTAAATAGAATCTGGAGTGTTATAAATATCCGCCACTATATTGATTTTTAATGTTTTATGAGAAAATATTTGGAATACAGTTTGGATTATTCTGTCTCTACGTGAAATCAAAAAAATATTTCAAATGTCTAAAATTTTAAATGATTATTCAGTATTTAATTATAAATATTGGGTTGGATTATGGGTGTTGGGTTGGATCATAAATAAAAAAAATTACATAATATTTAGGTTGGATCAATCGGATTCATAAGATCAGGTTGGGGTGGACCTAGATCCCACCTATTCATTGTTAAGTCATTTAGGTTAGGTAATTTTTGGGTGAGATCAGATCCGACCCGTATGATTAAAACCTTCCTTGGGTGCCTCTATACGCCCACCTGTTATTTCCATGCACACCAAAGTAAGTGGATGATGAGAAAAAATCCATTTACATATGGATCCTTTACACACCCACTATCCAACATGGAAAAAAAAAAAAAACACAAAATTCCGGCTAAAACAAGGAATGCTCAAATCACACAAAAACACAAAATTCAGTCAAAACAAAGAATGCGCAAATCGAAAGAGAGGGAGAGAGAGTGAGGGGGAGGGAACAGGGAGCTGTCCGCCAAGCCAGGCGTGCTCGACCACGGCGACTTGGACGTCTGGGTTATTGGAGAGCTCGTACGCACAGGAGAGGCCGGCGAAGCTCGCGCCGATGATAATGACTCGCCATAGGTGATCTTGTCGATCATGTATCGAGGTGAGAACTTTTTTTATGAACTGAAGGTAGATATTTGCTACTTGATTTCATTTTTGAAAATTCAAATTACAAACTCTGAATGGAAGGAGAATAGATAACTAAAAATATAGAGTAAAAAGAAACCGAGATGAGAACTTGAAGGATTGGAGGTCGTAATTGGCAGAGATGGTGATGGGGGAGGAGGAGCGGACGGCGGTGGTGGTCAGACTGGGGCGGCCATGGAAGGAGGAGGAGGATGTGCAAAGCTTCGTGGGTTTGATGAGGGAGGTGGTCATGGTGGCTGCCATGGCTGATGGTTTTTTTTTTTAAAGGGATTGATTGAATATTTGAATGGGTGTGCAATGCAAAACTTATGTCCATTTAAATATTAGGGTGTTTAATAGATAGAAAGTTAATCCTATATTCATCAAGGTATATGTTAACGGAACATATATTCATGTTAACAAGGTATATGTTTTGAAAGAATTTTTTTACATTTTCTATAAATGCATTCATGCAATTCAAAATTTTTAACGAGGTATATATATTGTCTAACGGGGCATATACTCCACTGGATTTATAATGAAGTATATATGACTGTATTTTAGACTGTAAAAACAACTGAGTGTGAGAGTGCCCTTAAAGAATATATCTTATTTGGGTTGGGTGTGGAAAGAAATCAGGCTTTTAGGGGATAATGTTACGTCCAGCTTTATTTCCATATTCAATTCCAATTTACATGCGCGTTTATCTCATTAAACATGCTTTTATAAAAAATGAAGAATATACTCCAATGAATTGCATGGATGCACTTATAGAAAATGTAAAAAAATTCTCTCGAAACATGTCTTCTTAACATGAGCATATGCGTTGTTAATTTTTTATCGATATATATAGAACTAAAATTAGAGCGGAAAATGTATCTAGATGTACCAGTGCCCGGCTTTGAGACCTCTTTAAAACCCATGGCCAACTCATGGGCTTAGCCCGTCCCAGACCTGTTTGGGACGATTCACGGGCCCGAACTGTGGGCCCGTAAGGCCACCCCTCCTTCGCGTGTGTGGGACGACACACCGTTCGGTGTTACAAATTCTCTCTCTCTCTCTCTCTCTCTCTCTCTCTCTGTTACAAAGCATTTTTTTACTTCTTTTATCGGATCCGGGTCCACCCCGACTCGACCCCCCGGACCCCGACCCGTTGACAGACCTAACTGCTAGGCGATAATTTCCTCAACTTATTTGCTTCCTTGGATCGAACTTTATTATTTTTCTGATGAAGTGAAGATGAATCCAAAAGTATGATGCATCTAACTTGGAAGGGCGAATCCAAGATTATGGGGGCAATATGATCTCGAAGTTTTCTTATATTTTGGGTGGATGCAAAGACTCTGGGGGTACCATGATCTCGGACGTTTGCTGTATTTTGGGAAATGTTGAGAGCTGTTTCTCATAGCCACACTGGCAATATTAGCTGATGCACCGGAAGGTGCATAAGATTGCCTACAGATAATGATGGACTCTTTCTCGTTTGAGTTTAAATTACCAGACATTGTTCAGGATTATAATTATTTAGCTAGTCCTTATGAACACTAAAATGTAATATGTGACGTAGGATTGATGCAACGGGAGTTGAATTCCATGCCCTCACATCAGGGAGCATTTGTTTTTCCCTCTTTTTAGGGGTCAGATGTTTTTTGTTTGTTGAATGGGTCCATTACTCTATCATCTTGAATGAACTATCTTATTGTAGGATTTCCTTTCTTAAGTTTTATTAAGTCCCACTTCTTGTAAGCTCTTTTTTTTTTTTTAATTAGGAAGCTTTTTTTTTTTTTTTTCAATGAGTCCTCTGTATTGATATTTTGGTGACATAGTAGGTCAGGGATTTGAGAGGTTTTTTTTTTGGTGTGTGTGGGGATAACATATTGTAGTTTACATGAAGGTGGTGGTTTTTATATGATATTGTGAAATGGTTTGATCACTTAATGTATGCCATTAGCTGTCAGTTGTTGAGCAGTGAGTTGACTTGGTGTAAATGCAGCTTGAACATGGAAAAGTGATGTGCATCCTTGAGGTATGTGTGTCAATAAGTAGGTCTCTCACCGGGTCGGTTTTAGGCCGGGTCAAAATGACACGGACCCCAGCCGAGCCGCATGATACATATTGTCAATATCGCTCAGCCTTTAACAACTTGCCTTGTACATTCAATGTTTTTTTTAGGGATGAACTGCCTTCTGAATATTCTAATGCGATTGAAGCTTAGCTTGATCTTTTTTTTTTTTGAACAATAAAAAGTAGCCGGTAGGCCTGCACCCTTATTTATTTAATGAGGAGAAAGCCCAAAGGAAAATAAAGAACAAGCAAGAAACAGAAAATAAAAGAGCCACCAAAGTCAGTCCCCAAAAAGGGGACTGACCCACAGCATAACCAGTAGGCTTAGCTTGATCTTGTTGGGGCTTCATTGAAGCCCAAAACAAACAACCATATCAAGCATCTTGCAGTTTCTAGCAAAGGCCTACAGTGATATATTAAGAATTCCTTTATTTTTCCAGGTGAGTATTGTAAAGAAAATGATAATCAGAGGGGAAAAAAATTTGGGTGGAAAAACATAAGATTCATAGGATTTAATAAAAAAATGTCTCCAAGAGAATGTTAATGTTCTCATGAATATAGGCTTCTACTTGGCATTAGAAGAAGATGATCTCATATTTTGTAGACTGTGTTTTGTTCTTTTCTTTTCCTCCTTTTTTGTTCTTTGAAAATCTAATTTTGCCACAGTATCGACTTGAGAAATTGGCTGTAACTTTATTTTGTTTTATTAGCTATGAGGATGCAAAAGATGGCCAGAGCAGATGAAGCAGCTAAATGACTTTTTTTTTTTTTTACTTCATAACGTGTATGGTTGCATGATTTGAAGATGCCAAGATCTATGATTGTCCTTTAATGTAATGATGTAAATAGATATATCATTCATTTTATTTTGGTAATAATATGTAAGTACAATTGGTAGCATGCATGTTCAATGTTCAGCAATGCAATCTTGACAGTCTTGTGCAACAGCCTAACTTAAAAAAAGTGCTGGAGAAATGAGTAAAAAACCTTATTGGGAAAGATCTCACTTCTCCGAATGGTTATCATTAAAAAAAAACTTACTAAACTTAGTATGGTGTAGAAATTAGAGAAAAGAATCACAATTGTAGTAGATGAATACAATCGCTTTTTCTGCTATGGATGGCTTAGTGGAAATGCTTGTTGTCTAGTTCTACAGTCGTGTCCAATGCTGAAAACATACATTCTCTTTTACATTACTATACTAATCTATCTTTGATATCTGATGTTCATATCTTTGCTACATGTCACCACCATCTCGCAAAACTTTATTTGAAGCATCTCTGAAATGTTAATTTATTTTTTTTTTGGGTTTTGCAGTGCATGTGGCTGTCTTCCTTCTCAGAGCTGGACCAGGGATTCAAGTATTAAGTTGAAAGATGCTTTTATCATGTCTTTATGCCAGTAATTAGTTTTGGAGTTATAGTGGGCTTTTATGGGATAATTAATATTAGTTGGATTGGAGTTGTTTATGAAATGGCTGACTGTATTCTTGGAGATTTTGTTTTTTTTTTGAAAAAGGTAGAAGTAGCTATCATGATTTCATTTTTTATTTCAAAGTACAATTCTGTTAAGACGAAGTGTATTCATTTATACCTGATGTCCATCGTGTACTATGTCAATCCATGCGGTTACGCATTGCTTTCCTTTTTGTTTCCCAAATTTTAACATTTTAAGATCATGACTCTCAAACCATGCATGTTCACTTTATGAAGTGTGCCCTTTTGTCTAAAAACCAAGGTAGGTGTTGCCGGGACATGCAATTTTTTTGCCACTTGTATTAAGGCTTAAATTCGTGTACATTTGCACTCGTATATTATGGCATCCCCTTCTAAATTTGTTGTCATTTGGGCTTTTTGTTTGGAGATGAGACATTTTCATTGAGATGTAATTAAACGTGTAACACAGCCGTGCTGTGTCGGGTTTGTTTCCTTAATCTAAAACAGATTCCTTAATATAAACAAATTCCTTAACAAATTTTTTTTGTCAAATAACAAGAAAAAGACTAATTTTATAACCCAAGAACCAAGAATAAAAACAATATCTTCTTTCAAAAAGAAATATGATACGAAAATATGTCTTCTTCTAATGAGTCCAGTCCACCAAATTGATTAAACATAATTAATGTGCACTTTTTCATGCATCTCTCTCTCTCTCTCAGACACACACACACACACTATCGCCAAACTAAAAAAAGGAGGTTAACTGCATCTAACCCTTCAAAAAATACTGATATTCATACTAGTGATGATGTACGCGAAAATAAGCATGTTCATTGATATAGCTATATTTTTACAAAAAGGTAATGATAACTATAAGTATTATTCATATATTAAAGACATTATTCACTAATATAAGCTATATTTTACAAAAAGGTAATGAAAACTATAAGTATATGATAAATTTTTTCTTTTTATTTTTTCACATGTAAAGAAGCTTCTTGATTTCATTTGTTATTAATTAATTCATTTTTAAAATCATATACCTTAATTTATGCATTTAATTATTCACTAAATTAAATTTATTTTAATATTGCTTATCAGGTATCCCCAGATGCTTATGGTGATGATCGCACTCATATAACCATTGTGTGGATTGTAAGTTCCTGAGCTTGTATGGTATTAACATTTTATTCATTGTGATTATACACAATAAAATTATAGTTTATTAATAAAATGTTCATAATGTTAATTTGCAGACCGATGGCTATAATAAAATAAGATGTTATGATATAACAGTCCTGGTTTTGTGCAAGTTGATAAAAGCATTACCCCTGGCTATATCTTTCCTCAAATTTCAATTTATGGTGGACCACAATATGAAGTGTCTATCCTTATACTCAAGGTAAATCAAATTAATTTTTAAGGCAAATTCATGTTCATCAATAACAACAAAAAATTGTTTTTTTTTTTTCCTCAGGAGAGGTTTCAACATCACAAAATGTTTAAAAAATTTCATTCCACTAAAGTCCTAATCATTTTTTTCCCGCTTGGTAACCCTAATCATTTTCATGATATAATTAGGATCCACGATCAGGAAATTGGTGGTTGGTGATGGGCAGAGACATGTTACCTATTGAGTACTGGTCTAGCTCTCTATTCACAAAATTAGCTAATCATGGTAAACTTGCATATTGGAGAGGGTTGGCTCATGCGCCTCACGATGTACTTGGTCTTACAAGGGGAAGTAGTCATTTTCCTCAAGAAGGTTGGAATAAAGCATGTTCTTTTAGCAGAATCCAATATGTTGATGCGAACTATAAAGTTCATAATCCTGAAAAAGCTGATAAATTTGCTAATCTATCAGACTGTTACGACGCGAGTGATGCTTTTCTTGGTCCAAAACAAGGATTGACATTTTTCTTTGGTGTTCCTAGAGGTTGCAAAGGGTGAAGACAGGAGATCTCGCACATTTCAATAAATAAGTGTTATTTAAGATTTTTTTTGTCTGTGTTCTTGGAATGTATGTACGTGGTTCATTGAATAAGTTTATTTTACATAAATCAATGGTTATGAAAGCAGGAAAAATGAGCACTAAAAAAAAACAATTCCACTCATACATGTTTTATGTCCAGTTATTTGATTAGTGTATTTCTTTTTTTGGTATAATTTCAGCGTTTGAGTTCTAAGAGTGGCAATTAGTTCATCTTCTTTGATTTGGATCAGTAAGTCAAATCAAATTTTCAAAGCTAAACTATTTCTTAGACAAAATTAAAACATGAGAGAGGCCTCATTTTCTTACTTGATAAATTTTTATTTTTATTTCTAGTCCAAGTATATGGAACCATATATAATGTAAACAACCAATCTCTGTGCAAGAAGGATTAGTTCATTACATCTACCTGCCTTAACTCGTCAATCATTTAAATAAGTCTCTTTTTGAGCAATTGTTGTTGTTCAAACCTATAAACGTTCCCATTAAAAAATTTTATGTATTTGTTGGATCAAATTATTCTTTAATACGTTATTGTCAGATTTGAAGTCTTCACACTTGCCTTGTGCAGGTAGACACTGATGACGTCCACAAAATTTTTATTGTATAGTTTTTAAGTTGTTATGCTTGCCCATGAGATTGTGATTTTAAGTTGAGAGGGCGTCTTAAAAAAAAAAAAAATTAGGCAAGAAAAGCTGGGCTAGTTAAAAATCATCGGGATAGAAAAAAATGCAATTAAAGTGAAATTCTTTTGTAATTAATCCCCGTTTAGTTCGTGTCATTTTTTTTTTTAAATTACTTTACTAGAAATCATTTTATAAGGAATCTAGATTCCACCATACTATTTGGTTCGCTAATGGATTTTTTCAAAGAATCAACTTCCAGTGTTTGATTACATGAAAAATGATATGGAATATAGTTTAAATGCCTAAAATATCTTTACTATTATACATATACTTGCAGAATTTATTTCTTTACACATATCACAATTATAAAAAAAATTAATTTTTTATAAATATTTAACGAATGCAAATAAATAAAAACTATAAAAATAAAAATAAAAAATGAATTAAAAAACATATCAATATCTAATACATAGTCAAGATTTCAACTTTACGTATACCAATTATAAATAGTTTCTTAGTTATAAAATCAAAACGAATATATAAATGGTGGGTAAAAAAAAGAAAAGGCTATTTATTTCAAAAAGAATGTAGATAACAATTTAGTTGATTTGTAAATAGTAGAATAGTAATCTTGAAATTTTAAATTTACTACAAAAAATGGTGGGAATTTGATTTTATCATATTTTTCCACCTGTCTTGATTTTAATTACAGTGGAGCCCATAACTACTATCAAGATTATCATTAACTAAACACTGTATTAATCTCACATGAAATCCGCGGAATGATACGAATGAAATGGGGGCTTAAGGTGATGCATAGAAAAAGAGTGAATCAGTACTGTCCGTCGGATTGGTGGATTTTTTTTATTAGGGTTTTGTTTTTTACCTTAAAAATTTGGTTTTTGGGTTGGGTGTAAGAATCACATGGTATTAAATTATCTGTGAACTTAATTCATTTTTTATCTTTGAAAATTTAGTTAGTATGTTAAATAAATCATTTTTATCTTTGATTGACCGGATAATATTTATTTTTAAAATACAATTTTATCCCAAATAAATATATATGGTGATACGAAAAGGAAATGAGAATGATGATTGATGCACTTACTTCTTATCAAGTGAACAAATATATTCCGAACATATTTATTACTGAATGATACTGGCATCACATTCAGACCATAGCTTCTTTTTTTATATTTTTTTTTTGGTAGACCATTCAAACCATAGCTTTAAATCCTTTGTTTGGCTCCTATGGAATCTCACATAGGAAATATGACAAACATATTGGAGCTGGACAGAATGCTGTGTCAATACATACAAGTCACCGGTTCACAAGCCAATTCACAATGAATTTCATAATAATACATGTCAATACATCCTGCCATCAATAATTTCCAGAGAATCTTCCTATATAAATTCTTCATAGTGGGTTACATAATGGATGAGTGGACACAATGTGATGAACGCTAAATAGACTCACAAAGCTTCTGTTGTTTCACCTAGAAATCATTAGATCTAACAAGGATAACCCTGAGTGCATTCCATGTCTTTCCAGGAAATCATCCTCCGACGATCCCTTCCCCTGAGTGATCTTGCAAAAATACTCCCAGAGATCGGCTTGCCTAATCCGACATCTATAACTGAAGAACACTTCTGCCCCTCAGAAAATCCGGATGCCTGCTCGAACTGAAAATCAAACAGCATAGCTAAACATCGTATTTGATGAGCCAATATTTCACTCTCACAATCCAGAGGCAGAATCTTCAAAATATGAAGATTGACCTGTAAAAGACAATGAATGGAACAGGAGTTTCAATCATAAAGCTCTATATTAGAGAAGGCATATAAACAATATATGAACTTCACCTCCGCTTCCATGGCTCGCAGTTCATTAAACCATTCAGATGATTCCATCCCATTTATTGCCAAATCGGCATGACCTACTCCACACTCATTGTTCAATAAGCTTAGAGTGAAAAGAGGAGGCCTGAGCGGATACTCCGCACTAATTTTTACCTGCAAAGTTAAATATTGTTTGTTGACATGCAATTTGAACAAAAGGAAGGGACTCAAACAAACCATAGTTACCTTAGCTTCCAGCTTTCTGGTTTCCTTCCTCTCACTTTGCTTACTAAGTACCAGGCGGAACTCTTTGACAGCATAATCTTTCCATGAGTTGTCGATTGCTCCATCATGTCCAGCAGTTCTTCCAACTTCTGTTTCTGATTTGATATGCATTGCTTCATCCAAATCACTTTCATCATCTAGAAGGAGCTCTGAGTTATCATCATGCCTGCCAAAGCTTTGAGACCTTCCCTTGCTTGAAAAAATCATGCTCTTTGAAATCAGAGTAAGGGTTCTAGAATGTTCGTGGCCAGGGCTTTTAGAGGGAAGTGTCTTCAGATCCTTTGAAGGAGGTGCTGCTTGGATTGCAGATGGAAGTTCTCCGTCTTCCCTCGCATTCTCTACTTCTTCCCTTGGCATCCCGGACACATCATTCATCTCAAGATCTACAGAACCTGTGACTTGATCAATGGCAATGACAGCTGGAGATGAAGCTTGATCACTCACACACCCCACAGGCAACCAACTTTGCAAGCTGCACAATGGAGTATGCGATGCCCATGGAACCTTTCCATAGGCGAGTGGGGGCATATGAAGCTTGGTAAGGGATTCAAGTTGCTTCCTGTAAGCGAATCAATGAGTCCAAGCTTTCAACATTCAGCCATATTAAACATACTTTCAGGGAGAATGGGAACATGGTGCATCAAATTCAAAAAATGACAAGAAACCAAATAGATAGTGCCATTAATATATTTAAATGAAAAGTAAGAAAAAGCATCATGTTCTCATATTCTAACAATAGGAAATTCAGATCACAGATAAGAAATTTCCAGATGTTCTTCCAAATATGTGAAGAAGATCTAGTTTTGATTGGTCATCTGAGGGGAACTTTCATCTGCAGTTTCATCTGCTCAACATTCAAAGGTTCAATTAGCAGTGACTCACACAAGAGCCAGCTGAGCCTTTTTCCTGGAGCGAATCCTCTGAACAACTGTCTGCACACGGTTCTGATGGCGGTACAGGGAGAGCCCAGAAATAATGGCAGCATCCTTTGGTGTTTCGCTGCTTGCAATTCCATCATTTGAAAGCATTGGAGACACTTCTGGAAGGAAGTCAATTCCAGCCAAATGTTGTGCCCACTTATAAGGTCGTGAGTTCGTTCTTTCATAGAATGCAACAGAATCCCCAGATAATAGCTTTGCTGTCTGCATAGCAGTTTAGAATTTAATGTCATGTCAATCAAGTGCTCTAATTAAAAGAGAGAAACTAATGAGAGAAGTAATAACCTGATGAGGAAGCTCAACCCCAGTGTCATCAGGGAACAAGTTGCATAACATATCAGCATCATGTCCTTCATGCGCCCCTTCAATCCCAACACATACAACATTCAATTTAACCATGTAATCAAACCTCAGACTGACTAACTTCGCGGGTTTCTCATTGCAATCCTCATCATCATATACATGGAGGATGATCCTAAGTGGATGTGATTGATGTAATCCAGCCTGGTCACGGCTCTCTGCAACAACGACCTTCTTCGTTCGCTTTCTTCTTCTCTGTCCATCCTCCTCTTCATCGGGTACATCGTCATCTAGTCTACAGTTTTCATTGTCTGTAGAGTAACCTGAACCATCAAAACCAAATCAGTTTCACACTAAATTGTTAGTAATATTATATAATGCAATCAGCATTTCTGGTTTCATGTTTACCCATGTCCTTATTCGCTTGCTGCTGCACAAAAGCCTGAGCTTCTTTTATACTTCCCAATATCTCAATATCAATGATTTCTCCAAAAGCCTCTTTTTGTGCCAAAAGCTGCGTGTAAACCACATAGAGAGGAGGTGGGAGCAGCTCAGCTGCATGGAACTGCTTCAGCTTCTTGGTGTGCGGTATCCCCAGCTGTTGCTGCACCGGCAGGGACGCCTTCTTCAGAGACTTCAGATGAGAGGGGAGGCTTGACAAGAACTTCTTCCGGTTTGCGATGGTTGAAAGAAGGCCTTTTTTGTGCTGCTCAAGTTTCTCATGAAGTTTACACAGTTCCTTCCGCTGAAACATACATACAATTACTAAGATCAAACTTCAGGCAATTTAAAGAAACATATATTGGCATGACAAAAAAAATAAAATATGCCCAGTAAAATGCATTGACCTATTTAAAAGTGGGATATAATATAAGGGGCACTAATACACTCAAATCATTTTTGCAGTCACTTTTGCATTCGTCACCAGCACAGTATATCAAATCATTTATTGTAGCATATACTCCACTATATACTCTACTATGAAAAAACTAAAACAAAATATGCATTCAATTCAAACGAGTATGTCCTGCATTTTGTATAAAAGAATGTACTTCATTAGCCAAGCATATACTTAAAAAATCAAAATGTGTGCAGCCTGCAACAGTGACTGCAAAAAAGGGCTGAGCATAAAATTTTCCTAAATATATTGATCTTCAAGGGACTTTTTTTTTTTTGAAGATTGGTTCCCCTTGGTTTTGATCCCCGATCTCCTTCACGGAGAGGATTGCTAGCCGACTTTCCCAAAGCTCCAATCCAACTAAGATTGAACCAGCTAAACAATTCTCAATTATAAATAAAGCGGATAGCTCCAACAAATCTTTTACATTGACTAACAAGAAACATATGCCCAAGAAAATGTAGTGATAGATATGCAAAATTTTGCATATAGAGTTGTCATTACATATGGGCTATGGGCGAAGTTCAAAATTGACCAAACAAATTCCAGATAAAGGCGGCACCTTTCCAACAACAAACACAAACCCAACAAAAAATCATCAACGAATTTGAAACAGAACACAACACCTGATGAAGCTCAAAGTTGAGCCTCTTCAACATGAGATCGTGCCCGCCGTCCTCCGACAAGACCCCGGTTTTAATCCCCTCCGGCGCGTCCCTCAAGAACTCCTCCTCCGGCACGAGCTCGATCTCCGGGTACCTCGACTTGAAGTCCTTGCAGGCCTTGATTGCCTTCACGTAGTGGTTCTTCTCGTAAATCAGGTTGTGGAGCTGGAGAGTCGTCATGTCGACGGGGGCCTTGGCTCGCTCCGTATCCGCCTTGACCCGGTCCTCCTCGAGGAGTACCAGGCGGTTCACGCGGCGGAGGGTGACGAAGAGGAGAGACATCTGCGTGAGGAGGTCACGAAGCTCGGATTTCGGCCGGCCCTCCTTCTTTATGAAGAGCATCTTCGCCGCTATGTCCTCAATCGACGTCCTGGTCTCCTCCAGCACCTCGTACGGCGTCGGAGAGGCCGGCTCCGCCGGAGGAGGTGACGGAGCAGCGGCGGCGTTTGAAAGCTCTAGCTCCGCCTCCATCTCTCTGGCTGTGCTGCCCTAGATTTCCTGTTTTGAGTGTTTTTGCTGGTCTTTATGTCCGCTCTCTAGTGTTTGCTCTTGATGGGCCTGGATAATGGGCTTTGAAGAAACAATGCGTGGGCGATTGTCTAGCCTTTGTGGCCCAAAAGACCGACCTGTTTGTCTAGGAAAAGGCCATTACTACGCTCAGTTCATTATTATTATTATTATTATTATTTAAAATGCAGTCTTATATATCTTATTAGAATTCTAACAAAACATATAAGTATATATATAATTTTTTCTTACACTTACTAAAAATTGATTCATTCGATTTGAAATGGAGCAATATACAATTTTTACCAAAATATATACATTATTATACGAGATTTGCTGTTAGTTTTTTAAAAAAGAATCACATGTATGGCCTGAGTTTTGAACTGTAAAAATGAATTGAGTCTAACATTTTTCTTAGAAAAAAGAAAAATGAGCGTTTCTACACTCAATCTATACTTTGTAACAAGGTATATACCTAGTTTGAATTTTTTTTATTTTTTTTATAAATGATATCATTCAATATATTTGAACATATATATTTTATCTTTTATAAAATCACATATCTTATTAGATGATGTATATAATCTTAAAAAATAAGAACATTGACGAACTATCAATTGCGTTTGGTGAGATTTTAATCTGATCAGAATCTAATTTTTGGACGGGTTTGAATTAAAATTTTAGAGGTTGTATTCAATCTCAACCTAGACTTAAACAAACCCGACCCAAGTCATGTCTGATGAGCGAGTGATAAGTTTAAAAGCTCAATTCAAATTTCAATATGTAAGATAAAATCTGAATCATATGGCCTATTTTATTTTCACCATAAAATCTAACACCCATTCTTGGACTCTCATCTCTTTAGAAGCAAGAAACTTTTCTGGACCCCTCTGTGAATACCTCTATGGCTCTATCAAAACGTGGTTTAGTACAGTCAAAACACTCTCGCATTTAAATGAAATTTGTTTCTTGGTGTTCGTAACAATGTTTCCCACTAATTTCTGTCTTGTTATAGGCAACCCATATGTGCACTTCAGTGATATTTCCAACATGTGTCATGGAGCACACACTCCAAGAGACAAAGAGATCGCTTGATGATTTCCCCCGATTGGCTTGATTCAGCTGTACATAACCAAGGGTCTAATTTTTTTCTATTCCTAAATTTTTTTTATTTTTTATTTATCTTTAAAATTTGATCTTAATTTTTTTTGCTTTTAGATCTGTGCCATTTCATTTTTTATACCTAACACACCCCCATCTGTAAAATAGTATTTCATTTCTGCAATTGATTGTTATATTTCTGTAATCAATTATTACATTTCTATAATTTATATGTCCTTAGTTTAGTTCTATTTATGATATTACATATTTGTTGTGTAAATTATAGTTTTTATAATTTCTGTTGTAATTGTTATAAAAATAATAGAAGATATTACATTTCTATTATGTAAATTGTAGATTATGTCATTGGGCATCACATTGGTAGTTTTTGTTGTAGTTATGCAAATGTTAATTTCAGTAATGGTTAAGTTTATGGATCAAGAAATAATTTTATTAAAATATTACAATTGTTCATAAATTTTTAGTTCAGATTTATGCTATTACTAATTTTGTTCATATTGCTAAATAAAAATTTATTTAAGTGTTTGATTGTTGTATTTTTTATATAACTAGAAAAATCTTGTTCTTCGTTATGAAGTACATAGAATGTCTAGTTCGATAATCTTGTTTCATTTTACCTAAGAGGAAATAAAAAGGATTAAGGGGGAGATAACAATTAATCATTAAGATTTGAAGAAAATGTCGTAATTCAAACAATTGATGTATCTATTTTAACGAAACTTTGAGATTGTATCTATAACAATTTTGTGTACACTAAATGCATTTACAGATGATAATGTAATGACATTGAGAATGTATATATATCCATTTTGTGTATAAACATCTTTGCTTACTTTAATATTTTTATAGATAACTATTAAATATCTGTAACTATTTGTATAATTTATGTATGTATCACATTATATTTCTGTTTTTCAGTAACTCTGTCTGTAAATGATAGTTTGGGTATTATGAAAATTCAGGGGCAAAAAAAAAAAATAAAACCAGATTTCAAGGGTAAATAAAAAATAAAAAAAAATCCAAGGACTGAAATTTTTTTTAACCCTTAGTCAAGGGATATTTGAATAATTCCCTCCAAAATAAACACAACACGTGCATGTCCCAATAATATTTATACTGTTAACTTTCAATTTTATTTTTTCAGAAATTTTTTTTTTTTTTTTATTAAAATATATCTTTTTTTTATGGAATTAAAATATATCTTTAAAAATTTTATAAGTTGTGTATTATATATCATATGATGTTAACGTGTTGTATCCAATATACATTTCAAGAGTGCTCTCTCGTTAATTTTCCATATAACATGATAATTTTTTTTTTATAATATCCACATATAATACATAAGCCATACATTATGTATTATATAAAAAATATACACGGAAATGTTATATAAAATGTAACTCCAAGTTTGGATTCAAATGCAAAAATTACATGACATCTAACAAAATAACAATGGAGAGTGGAGACTAAACTATACTCCCTCTTTCATGTGGTAAATATCATGTATACCCTTATCATATACAACTGTTCGTGTACAGACACATGACATAAAAACAAGCATATAAATTGTTACTCCAAAAAAACAAGCACATAAATTGTGTCTGAATCTATAATCCTAGATGCTTCATTTATTTATTTCAAAAAAAGTTAGATTTTTTAAAATAAATAAATAATGCATTTATGAGATATGGTTGTCCAAACAAACAAAGGGAATCAATCAAGCATCATGAGAGGTCAGTAATGTAAGTATTATTGTATTTCTGTGATCATTTATTGAATCGGTTCTTCCATAAATTGCTGGTCAACAAGACACGTCACCTCTGTATCCAAGCAACAAATTTTTTCCCTGAATTGGTCTGTACGGCTAAACTATAAAAAAAAAAACATCAGCATCAGCATGCCATAAAAGCCACTTTACGGCGTTACAATCGATGAAATATTATAAAAAAATATCAATAGTAGCTTGGTCATAATATCAATGTTACTCAACTTTTTTTTTAAAAAAAAAAAAAAATTGAAAACGTTTAAAAAATAAAATAAAATAGAAATTCTAATAAATTGAAAAAAAAAAAAAATATCAACTTTGGGTTAAAGGAATAGATAAACAGTCATGTTCGAATGAATGAGAATAAATTAATATTTATATTTTTTATCTTTTTTTAAATTGTATTATTTCATCTGATTTCATTATCAAATTAATTATTATAGGATTTATAGTTGATTTTTTTTATATAAATTCTTATTCACATATTATGTACAACTTATTTATAGTCAACTAAAAAATTAAAATTTTATTATTGTGTTATGAAAATAAAATAAAATACAATCAAATAAAAAATTATTTAATTTATTTATATAATAATTTAAATTTAGTATAATAGTAAAATCGTAATAATTGATATCTCTCGCATTAAAATCAAAAAATAATAATAGTAAGAATAAATTACCCTTTCGACATTTTTTAAGGAACAAACGGATGAATATCTGACACAGTCAACTTTCACGGTGTCCTCTTGAAAGTAAATAAGAACAGCTGTCAATCTCAGACACTCCATTTTTAATGAAACGTCAGCACTTGTTTCCTGTTTTTGTCTCTCTCTCTCTCTCCCCCCACTCCCTTCCCCATCTGAAGATCAGCATTCAATTTCAAGTCACATGTTATGTGGTGGTGACAGTTTCATTTTATACTGTCCATGCGTGTCAGACAAATTCTTTTGATTCAAGCTTGTAAGAAATATATATATCATGTTAAAAATCATTGACCTCGGGTAAGTCGGTTTGTTGGGATTAATTTTGTGTTGAGTAGATTTCTATAGTGGTCTGGTCTACTAAAAAAAGATATAAAAGGGTGTCTACACACGTGGACAGTGAGCTGTAATCAAATTAAATTTCTGATGCCCTTCGCTTAGGATCAAATCCATGATCTCGTGGTACCAATTTTTCTTAATATAAATATATACATATAATTAAATAATATCAAAACTAGATCCACCGAGATACCCTAGAAGGAGCTAAGCATCCAAAAATGTATAAAAGCATACGTATGCATATAAGTACATGTAATTAATTCATACTATTTTGTATATATGTATTCACATTATTTTTCCTTAGATTCTATTAAAAATAAAATTAATTTTCAAATGGAAAAAAAAATCAACTTTTAATCCAAAACACAGGTAAAATATCCAATTGGTTAGTGAAAATTTATATTAAAAAAAACATCAAAAAAACATGTGTGAGACTAGTATGTTTTGTGTGTGTATATAAAATTGAGTTAAAGATATTTACATCCCTACAAATATTGATAATTCTATATATGTCACTGTTGAAGTTGAGGCACACATACAAAACCCTTAATAATTCATAAAAACCCAATTATCATTTTTGGGAGAAATTTTCATCCAAATTAACAGAATATTTTCAGAATATTTCATCACCATATACCTGTGTAGGCATTATAATTAAAAAATATAAATTAATCCACGTAAAAGGTCAATTACCTTTATAGAACTTTTATATTTCTTCATCTTCTACCTCGACATTGTTTGAAGAGGTTGAAAAATTAAAGATAATTTAGTCATTCTATTATTTGAGTTAGAGTTATCTAAGATAATTTGAATTGTGATTAAATTTTGTTGATGATATTGATGTATACGAATTTGAGTTTTTAGAGATTTGTACGCCTGCTTCAATATGGATAGAAATTTATATGGAATTATCTATATTTACATGAATTTTAATATTTTTAACCCTTTAAAATGTGGATAGATGTCGTACATTGATCGGGTACTAAAACCGATGAATTTCCAAAATTAACATCAGGCAGTGGCAGTCTCGTAAATCTAATAAAATCCAAGGTAAATAAATCCAGACCTCTCTTCCCCGCCATTACAAACACACGCACTGTCGATCACAGTTTGGTTTTTGTTCAGTTTTCGAACTATAAAGAGAAACCAAAACTCTCTCACATTCTCACTGAAAACCCATCTCTCGTTGAATGCGAGGACGATGTTAGGGTTAGGGTTTCAGGCGACCGTCGAGAAGAACCACCAGACGAAGAAGAAGACGAAGAAGCGGAGGCCCTCGTCGTCCCGATCATCAACACGAGAGGATGACTTAGACGTCAACAGCCCCGACTCCGTCATCTTCAACCTCTTCTCCTCCGCCTCCGGCAGCGCCGTCGGCCGTTGCTCCTCCGCCTCCGATGCTCCCGACAACCTCCTCTTCAACCTCCCCGACGTAAGAAAACCCATCTCTTGATCCCTTTTTGATGTTGTATGATCAACTTTTTAGTGTTTTGAAACAGAGAGAGTGAAAAAGGAGGCACCTTTTTTTGTTTTTGTTTCTTCGCAGAGTTTGGCAGGGCACAGTGAACAAGGCATGATCCAAGAAGAAAAGGCACAATGTACATCCTCTGCTTTTCTGATGTCGAGAGAGAGAGAGAGAGAGAGAAACTCCAACCCCACCACGTTTGAATCGTTTGTGTTTTTGTTGCAGTGACTGAAAGAAAAGACGAAGTTGTGGGGGGCGACCTAGCCCTAGATCCGGTCAAGCACTCCTTCTCTCTGGCTCTCAAAGGTCTCACTTTTACATTTAAAAAAACAAAAAAAAAAAACCAATCTTTTGACCTTCCCAACTTTCAATTTCATACTTTTATTGTAGATGTAGATCCCATCTGGGTTTCCCTTCCTTTTTCTTGTGGGTTCTTCAGAATGCCAGACCAGACGGTCCAGATCTAATGCGACGGGGAGGAAGCATCGGAGGAGGAGACCGGCGTCGTTGGATCTGAGCGAACAAGGGGGTTCAACCGCCGGTGATGCCGCTGCAGCCGCTCCGGTGGTGGTGGTGTCTTCATCTCCAAGACTGGTTTCGGCTGGGGTTCTCGCCATGAAGAGGGCGTCGGTGCCGTCGCGTAGGTCTTCGGGGACTTTCCCGAGCCCCGGGACGCCGGCGGGGCTTCAGAAGGGTTGGAATTCAGAGCGGGTCCCGCTCCCGAACAGGCGGTGCGGCAACGGCGGTGGCGCTGTGTCGGGTGTCTTGCCTTTCGGCAATGGCCGGGTATTGCCGTCCAAATGGGAGGATGCGGAGAAGTGGATATTCAGCCCTGTTTCAGGGGACAATGTTGGGCGGGCGGCTGCATTGTTGCCATCGCAGCAGAGGCGGCCGAAGTCGAAGAGTGGGCCGCTTGGTGGGGTTGGGCTGAGTGCACCTGGTGGGATAGGGTGCTACTCGGTTTGTTCGCCTTTGGTGCAGGGTTTTGAAGGAGGGAAGGTGAGGGGGACACTGATGGGGATTGGGGGCTCGCCTTTCTCCGCGGGTGTTTTGATCCCGGATCGGGGTGGTTATCGGGCTGGTGGTGGTGGAGTTGATAGGGTTGAGGGAAGGTCGTCTTCGGCAGAGACAGAGCCTTGTATGGTCCGTTCTGCGAGCGTTCATGGGTGGTCGGATCTGTTGGTGCCTTCATCTTTGCCAAGCGCAAAAGGTGCACAGCCATTCATTCTGTTCTGCATTGCTTATGCTCGGCTTTTCTTTCTGAGTACACTAGTTTACATTCTTGAGTTTGAAATTTTTTTTTTATGACTACCTTATGTGAGGATGCACCCACAAAGATTTTTGCTATAGATGTCAGTAGATCTCATCAGTATCTAATTGATGAACAATTCCTACAAGTGCATGTCATGCAGGCCTCACCCATCCTACAATTGGATGGTGTATTCCCACCCAAACTTTAGACTATCCAAGAGAGAAAAATTACTATGATCTAAACATTTTGCAGTGGTAGAGTATATTGAAATTTATAATATCACTTTTAAGATGATGCATTACATGCTTGACTTCTTGCAGATGAGAAAACTGAGGGTACCAAGGATGCTTCCACCATGATTTCTCCTCCTATATTGAGTAAGGACATGGCGACGCAGATGAGCCCAGAAGGTAGCTCCCAGTCATCTCTCACAGAAAGGCCTCAGATCTCTTCACCTTCTCATTCGACTGACCATCCAATTGCGGACTCACAGAGTCATCTTTCCAAGTTAGAAGTTAGAGATGTGCAGGTAGATGATAGGGTGACTGTCACTAGGTGGTCCAAGAAGCAGATAAGCCGGGTTTCTGTAAAAGGTGGCTCCGCAAACATCATGGAATGGAAGAAGAAAACAGCGGAAGTCCGATCCTCAGCCTGGGAAGTTGCAGAAACAGCAAAATGTGTATCTAAGTAAGCATGCTGTTATTTATTTCTACTTCTTTTTGATACATCATTTTTTTTGTGCAGAACACATGCTGAGTAAAAATTAGTGGAACCCTTTTTTTGTTGATTGTGGCCCTGTGAACTTGATTATTAATATAATACCTCTGTTAGTCTGATTAATAAAGATTTTTTTATAACATAAATGCTTGTTCAACTGGATGAAATTTAGATTTCCATCATTATTTTTAATTCCATTCACACTAGTGAGAACAATTTAGTCAGTGAAGGCACTGTCTTGAGTAATATATTTGTTACATGTAGCCTATGGGTTCTTCATCTGAATGAATGGATACTGCTTTTTATTTATAATCAGGAAAGACAAAGTATTGTTTTACTTGGTGGTCTATGTCCCATTAATGTAGTTACTATCTTTCATGCATATCTCTTCAGGGGAGGTTTTATGATTACCCATGTGAGAGAGTTAGAGTGGTGACAATCCTTCCTCTTGCCTAGAGTGTCATGAATGTTTCCTGTGGAGCCTTTAACTATAATTACATTTAATTATATTTTTTGTTTTTGGCAATTAATTTTTGAAAAATATTGACAATCCTTTTGATACCATAAACATTTAGACCAGCTAAAAATTCAAGCTTGTTAAAGTTTATATTAGAACACCAATAACTCACATTGTACAGGTTGAAAAGAGAAGAAGCGAAGATCACGGCATGGGAGAACCTGCAGAAAGCAAAAGCTGAGGCAGCGATTCGGAAACTAGAGGTACATCTTCAAGCATGATGCATTAATTTTTAATCTGATTGGCAAGTTAATAACATATGGTACAAATATATGAGTTTCTCATAATTTACATTACAGCATGCAATTTTTAACAGAATTGCTCACAAATGATCAGAGGCAAATTGATATTCTTTATCTATACAGATGAAGCTAGAAAAAAAGAGGTCGTCTTCAATGGACAAGATTATGAACAAGCTGAAATGTGCTCAGAGAAAAGCCCAAGAGATGAGGAATATAGTTTCTTCCATTCAATCCAATCAAGTTGCCAGGACCTCATCATTCCGCAGAACTCGACAGATGGGTTCCCTAAGTGGTTGCTTCACCTGCCATGCTTTCTATTGAAACCCCAAACGCAGGTTGATGCATCATGTTCAGACCAAAATAATCGGTGAGCTCTACCTTCTACACGTTCATTATTGCTAGAGGAGTTTCTCATTGAGCTAAAATGATTGTGGATACTACATTAGTACATTACACTTCATATATTTTCATGTTCTACATGTCTGATATCGCACTTGTGTGTTTTGCATGTTGCAATTTATGTTCCATAACAATCTTTGATATTTCTAGATACCCTGTTCAGCAATACATTGTACAATTTACTGTTCTTTCTACCCATATCCTCTGAAAAAAAATCTGTTTTATGATGTATTGATTTACTATCTATGCATGTATTTTTTTTCTTTTTTCGGAGGGACCCTCCGTGGCTGACCTTACAGTCGAGCTGGGAAAGCTACCTCTGCCTGTTTGCCCGGGTCCATCTATGCATGTTGGTCATCTTTAGATCATGTATTCGTGTTAGATGTAAATATATAGTTTGATCTTCCCATTTTCCCATTAAAATTAATTCGCATTTGAAACAAAAGAATGGCTTCCTTTTTGTATGCTCTTAGTGTTATTTGTCACCATGCTTTGCTTTCTGTTATCGTACGTAGGAGGGTGTACTCAAAACTAGAAGGTGAACAACATTGCAACACATTTCAGCAAGACTCAGTTTTTCTGCATATTGTTAATGGTTCCACTTCCAGGTACTTTTTTCAAATTTTGTAATTTCTTCTTTCAATCTAGTTTTCTTAAATAATTGATATGGGACCCATCCAGATATAACAATATCCCCTTTTAAGCAAGAGTCTGAGATGTTGCAAACCTTCTTTTTATTTGCTTGACTTTGGGTACATAAGCTATTGTAATTTTGTGACCCAAGCTGAATCATAAAAGCAATAGCAACACTAACATATTTTCTTGTGATTAGTCTGATTCATTGAATTTTGTCACTATATCATGACTATCTTAAATGGTCATACGATCTCAAGCTTAAGAAGGGACATACATTCATACAAATGTCTACAACGTACAGTGTCAACCTTTTCTCGTTAATTTTTTTTTTTATGAAAATGTTAAAACATGTTTTATTTTTTTCACATGTTTTAATTTTTTAAAATATATATTTTGTATAAAAATAAAAAATAAATTATGAATAATTTATTCATAGCAGTGAAACTGCACCTCTATCGTATTCATATCAGTGACAAGTCACTCAATGCGGCGGCGAATGTGACACATGTCATAAATCCACGAAGAAATATAAAAGGGGGTTGATTTCTGAGTGAGGTGGGCGTTAGAATTCAGTGAATTTATGAACTTTTTTCAGCTTAACTAGCGGGGGGAGTGCCAGACTGACAATTGTGAGGCTGACTGAACACCAAGCACGACCAAGGACTAAAAAGAGGTTTTTTTTTTTTTTTTTTATTCAGTTTTATATTATTAAAAAATGTTTAAAAATAATTCATATCAATTTTTTTATAAATATTCTTATTTACACAGCTGGAGTTATACAGAAATACTTTATTTTTCTTTTTATAAATTTGCTCTCACAACATACAATATGTATATATAAAAAGGTATATTTATTTTTAATTTATCTAAAGTTCTTAAAGAATTACATCTTAAACAATAAAAAAAAATCCATCATTAAAAATATCACAACTATTGATATTTAAATTGATATCTAAAACACAATGATCAATTACTCACATTAATATCATCATCATTATTATTATTTGAAGATTAAACTAAGTTATTTTTGCTAGAAGTTAACTATAGTTAACTTTGAATATATATATATATATATTATAACTGACATGTTTCAATAAATTGGAGCAATCTTATTTAAATAGAAAGCCCCCAAACAAAAAAAATGAGAGATCCGTATATATACAAATTTTAAAAAAAATCAATAGAAGAAACAAAGATACAAAGAGAATCTGTCCTAAGCTTGATGTGAACCATCTACACCAAGCATCAAAAGAACCCATGATACAAGATTTGATGAGATGGACGCACAAGTATTCTGAAGATGCATTCTTCATGCGCTAACCAACAGTGCTCCGAAATAGCAAACAAACCACTGAAACTCTACAAGATAGCTTCAATCACCCTTGTTTGTGTCTCTTACCAAACCATCTCCACATGTCTTTTGAGGTCTCTAGAGCAACTAGACCCTAAGGCCACACTAACCTTTGCTAAAATTTGAATGCTAAACGTACACCCAATGTCCTATATATTTGAATGAATAGAGAATATGCCTTTTTTGTAAAAACAATAAATGGCCAATTGCAAAAGATTGTTATAGAAGTATAATACAATACCAGACATGGCTTTCTTGCAGTATTACCGGAATCATCCAATGCAATATTTAACTCCAGCTCCAATATATATATATGAGATAACCGTACAGAATTGCATTCAAATGCCACATATACCAGTTTATTTCATATGCAGATACATCATGAAAATGTTGAAGCAAAGTTACCTGACCCATGCAAAATAGAGAGCTCCTAACATAGGCATATTTTGAGGTGTTAGACAGCCGAGTGGTTTCTTGATCAGTTGAAGTGTGTTATCTGCGCAGAAGAAAAATAGAATCATGAGAATGCAATACTAAAAAATAAGGCAAAAGGGGGGAGGGTTGCAACAGATTGATGCATGAAGAAACCTTACACTTCCAAGTGGCGAGAACCCGCTTTAGATTCACTTTGTGGATTGGACTGGAAATGAAACTTGAACACAGGACATTGATCTGGCCCACCCGTCATCCATACCACACATGAAGTGTAATGCAAGAAAAAACTTGACAATTTCAATGTCTGAGGATGAGATTGCTGGTTCACTGGGCCATAGTCAATTTCTCATATTTCCCATTGCCTGAACTTCTCAATTTCTCCCCAAAATTCACTACCATTGATCCTCCTAACTTTTGGGATATTCAAAAACCATGCCTTCTGCCACACTTCTGGCTCTCCCATGACCAAACAGCTTGCTGACAATGGCCAGAGAAAAATCCATGACATTTCCAAGGCCACGGCATGTGATCAATTTTCCATCAATTATGACTCCGGCACCCTCAGCAGGTTGGCCAGTTAGTTGGCTTATAACATCTGGATGAGCTGTTGCTCTTTTGTCCTGTCAGGCAAAGATACTATAAATTCTCAAGCTTTATCAACAGAGTATTAAAACGATTCTTCCACTAACCATCAGTAAGCCTTGCTTTTGCAGGACAGTTGGAGATGAACAGATAGCGCCATAAATTCTTCCAGCTGATTTTTGTTCTTTAAGCAGCTTCTTGATAACCCTGGACTTGCGCAATCGCTCAGTTCCAGCAGCTCCTCCCTGAAAATATGGTGCTCAATGAGTGGACAAATATGGAAAATTCACTCACTCCATTTTTTTTTTAACATAACAGTAAGAAATTTTTTATTTTTATTTTGTGAAATGTAGGCAGTGGAATTTGAAATGATGACACTTGGTTACATATTTTGTTATCAACCACTGAGCTACTGTCCAATCACAGCAAGAAGGTAAATTCACAAAATCAGATATATTTGAAATAGGTAAAGATAGAGTTGCTTGTGTACGTATGTGGTTCAAATGTTTTACCTGACAAAGTACATAGTTCATAAAAGTTAACAACCAAATCAACAGAGAAATATACTCACCGGTAGAATGATCAAATCATATGTCAACTCAGAAGCATCACCAATAGATTGATCAGCAATAATTCTGGTGTTATGATGTGTTATGACTTGCATTGATTTTTCAACAGAAGCAACCACGACATTTACATTTGCCCGCCTTAGAATGTCCATTAATATCACTGCTTCGATCTCCTCAGACCCATTTGCAACTGGAATAAGAGCCTGGAAAGTCGTAAAATAGGGAGTTCAATGATGGGCAGTTGTCAACAATGGTATTTGTATGATGGCATGGAACAAACTTAACTTTGTATTGTATGCATAGAGCATACATTATAAGATGTATGAGTACATTTCATGATACATCTCACAAATCATAAGATGACAGACTTGCTGTAGAGTTCTGCTATATCGATAAAAAAAGAAAGAAAAAAAGGCCACTTAGCATATGGATCAGAGATCTCTAGCACGAAAAGAGAATTCATTTGCAAGCTTGTAAGTGCCTGAAGCTCACGAATGCCTCTATCCAAGAATATGCAATTTCTATATTCAAGTGAAGAGAAGAAGTATTTACCCTGGGAATATTTTCAAAACGCCACTCAACCTCATTGAATTCTTCCTTTCTAGGGTGACCATCATCAGTGTGCATCAGCTAGAAGTAAAAAAGGACAACATAAATCAAATTGAATTCTTCATGTTCACAAAGTACTATAAATCCTGAATTGTTCTTCATCAACTCTAATCTAAACATTCAGCCCACAACAATAGATAATCAAGAATCCTTAGCAGCATATGCAACAAATATACAAATTCAGCTAAATGAAACATATGAAGTATCTCATCACTCAAATTTCATGCTCTGGAGTATTCAATTCATAATATCTCTCCTCTTCAGCCAATATCATCACTCATTTCATGATCTAAATCTACTTACACAAAATAAAGTCCATTATCTCTATTGGGTTTGGGTGTGGGTCAGAGAATGTTTCTTATTGCCAATATACGATGTCACTTGCCCAGCTACCATCCAGTATCATTTTTCATTGTCATGAACTTGGTATTGGAATCAATTAAAACTCTATAATAATGTACATCTTGAAAGTGACATCAGTGCAATTCTCATGTATCATTTTTGTTAATGCTCGAAGGGTTAGAGAAACAAGATCTTCAACAAAAGAATCCTTCTTTGTTAAATTTCAATGAGACGGCTCTGAAAAACCATTCATTTTCGGGCTATTGCTAAATTACATTTTCTGTTCCAGTCAATTTATGAAAACACATGGTTCATAACATGAAGTATATGCATTCAAAAAACATATGGGGATTGCATGTGGAGCTGCGGGACCGTCCCTAACATTATCCAAGTAAAAAAAAAAACACTCACCAGAGACCCTCCTATCTCTCCGACGGCGTCGCTCCCGTAGAGCTGCTCAACCAATGAAAGCGCAAACTCAAATGCGGTGCCCGGTCCGCGGCTCGTGGTGAGCTCCCCCGACACCTGGGTACTCGTCTTCACCGCCCTGAACGACGGCAACTTGTCCATGAACGCCGGGTGACACGTCATCTTCCAAAACAAAATCCACAAACCCAACAACATTATCAGTTCCACATGTTCTAAAAACCTAGCAAAACAAAAGCGATTGCTCATACTTGCTTCCTCTTAAGGAGTCCCCACGGTTGAAGAACGACCGCCGGAGCCGCACATATGGCTCCGTACAGCCTCCTCTCCTCGGCTTGCTTGCTCGTGATCCTCCTCAGCTCCTCGCAGTCCCTCAGCCGCGCCGACCCCGGCATCCCTCCCTGCGATACACGGTTTAGTCAGGACCGTCCGATCGGCCGAAGATTGATGAGGATTGGAAGGGGAGTCTCACGGGGAGCGCGACGAGGTCGAAGATCTGGTCGGTGCAGTCGGAGATGAGGGTGTCGGCGACGAGCCTGGTCCCCAGGGAGGCCTCGATGTCGAGGCGCGGCTCGACCGAGGCGACGGTGACATCGGCGCCGGCAAGGCGGAGGACGCCGGAGAGGATCACCGCCTCCATCTCTTCCGTGCCGAGACCGATCGGGACGAGGACCTTCTTCTTCGGTGGGAGGGGCTTTGTGGTCGGAGCTCGCTTTGGAGGGGCGGCGGAGAGGGGGGTGGAGTTTAAGGAGCGGAGGAGGGCCATGGCATCGGCGTCGGCGGCCGGTGGAGGAGGAGAGAGAGTGGTGGCTGTCGGACCGAGTGGATAACAGAGACTGGTTGGACACGCTGTTATGTGTTCGGTCGTTTTTTTTTCTGGATCGTTTGATTTGTTTTCCGCTGTTCGTCTGATGAATGTTTTTTTGACAAAGGGTACATTGAATGGACGAACGAGATTTTTTTTTCTGTTTTTTAAGACTAAAATTAGTCACAAGACTGTCTAATTTGATTCCGGTTATGAAAAGGGGTAACGTTAGAGATAATTTTAAATGCAGTCGGTTTTAATTTTTAAAAATGATAAATCTTATATCAAAAGTGGATATCATTTTATTTGAATTGAATTTTAATAAATATAAAAAAAATTAATGAGATTGCTCCTTATAAAAAAAAAATGTATTTGTGTAATATATTTTTTAAAATAATAAAATTATGTCTCTAGTCCCTATGCTTAAAGCTCTGGGCTTTCTATGAGATTTAATATAAATGAAGGTGAGAGGGGTGGCCAAACGGCCCGCGAGCCTGGACCCTGCCCCGCCCGGACTTCGAGCCTCCGGGCCAGGGCCCGGACCTTCTATAGGGCCGGGCTTGGGCCTTGACAAAAACCCCAAAGCCCGGCTCGGAGCCCTGCCCAAGGCCCGACCCGGTCATGAACCCTAAGGAACCCTCCCCAACGGCTATTTTTTGAAACCCTCTCCAACAATTATTTTTTGAAATTTGATAGATTTCATTGTAATTTGAATTTTAAAATAAACAAAAACACTATAAATATCCCCATAACCTTTCAAGTTTCAATCACTCATCTCTCATACTCTCAAACTTTCTCAAACTCTATGAAGTTGCTCTACGAAGTTCAACCAGAAGTTTTTGTGTTCTTTGCTAAATCATTTGATTGATCTCTCTAAAATTCTCTTCTTTTTTCATATATTATTTATATCAATATTTTTTAACATTATAATGGCTGATAGTTCTGCAGATAATGTTTTTCGAGCTGATGCTGAAAATCCATCAGTTGGTTCCCCTGCTATAGATGAAGTTGACACCTCCAAACCAAAACGAAAACTTTCAGCAGCTTGGGACACTTTTGACAAGATAAGTGTTCAAGATCCTACAAAACCTGTGGGATATTTCAAAACAGTTGCTAAATGTCGTTTCTGTGGTAAGGAATTAACTGCTAATTCTTGTAGTGGCACTAGCCACTTAATTAGACATGCTGCTGAATGTACCCGTAAAATTGTTGAATCGAAATTTCAATCACAATTAAGTAGAACTCCGACTGGGCAATTGTCAAATTTTAGTTTTAATCAAGTTGTTGCTAGAAGAGAAACTGTGAAATATATAATCAAGACTGAACAACCATTTTCAAGGGTTGAGCATCCTGATTTTGAAGAGTGGATCCAAAAAGCTTTTGGTCCTCAATTTCAACCAATTTCTCGCAACACAGTTAAGAGAGATGTCAAAAAATTATATGCTGAAGAGAAGACAGATTTACTTGTAACCCTTAGTAATATTCTTGGAAGAGTTTGTTTAACTTCTGATTTATGGACTTCTAACCAACCTTTATGTTATATTTCACTAACAGCTCATTTTATTGATGCAAATTGGATATTGCAGAAAAGAATTATTTGTTTCTCTGATCTTGATGCCCCCCATACAGGACAAGCGATGGCAACTAGTATCATCAACCAACTTCAAAATTGGGGTATTTATGAGAAATTTTTTACAATTACTTTAGATAATGCTTCTTTTAATGATGCTTTAGCTTGATTTCTAGAAATATACTTGCCTTTATGTACAACATCCAAATTATTATATGTTCGTTGTTGTTGTCATATACTCAATCTTATTGTGCAGGATGATTTAGAAACCTTAAGCCATTTATTGAGCGTATAAAACAATGTTTCATTTATATTTTTCTTCTACAAGTAGATATCAAGAATTTCGTCAAGCATATAAAACTGCAGGCCTTAGAAGTAGAAAAATACCAACGGATGTTAGACATCGGTGGAATTCTACTTATTTGATGATCGAAACAGCTCTTCTTTATAAAAATGTTATTAGCACATATTTGTTACAGAAAAATTATGATGATGAAATTAGTCTTGAAGATTGGGCATGTTTAGAAATGATTAGAGATTTATTCAAAGTTTTTTATAATGCTACTGTTTGTTTTTCTGGAATTTATTATGCTACTTTCAACCAGGTACTACTCCATTTGTTCCATATTTGTGATGTTTTTAACCAACATAAAAATGAAGTTGCTTTTGAACCAATTTGTGAAGCAATGGAGGTAAAATTTCAAAAATATTAGAAAAAAAATTCCCATCATTTTTGGATTAGCCACTATTATGGACCCTCGTTTTAAAATAAGTGGTCTGCAAATTTTAGTTGAATATATTTATCAATGTTTTAATGGTCCTGATAGTGGCACGGATTATGAAAATATTGCTCAAATTAATTTTGTTTTACAAGCTATGTTTGAAGAATACAAGTTTCAAAGGGAGAATACTCAAAGACAAAGCGGTGAAGCCGATACATCCTCATCACAACAACCGAGGGAAAAATCAGTGTCAGGGTGGAAACAATTCAAGGTGCGACTAAGCACTCTGAACCGGTCACTAGGTGGCAGTGGTACATCTGAACTACAACGCTACCTTCAAGAACCAAATGTCGAAGAAGATGGCGAAGGGACTTTTGATGTTTTGGCATGGTGGAAGGCAAGAAAATCGATTTCCTGTTCTTTCTGCTATGGCTCGAGACTTATTAATTGTTCCTGCTTCACAAGTTGCTTCAGAATCAGCATTTAGCACTGGAAATCGAGTATTGGATGATTATGGAAGTCATTTACATGCAGCTGTAGTCGAGCAGTGCGTGTGCCTACGAGATTGGTACAAAGCACAACAAAGAACTCAAACTATCTTGGCTAAGGAGGCTCTTGAAGACCAATTTGATGATGTTGTAAATTAAAATTAAAATTTAGTTTAAATTTACTTGTTTTCTTGTCATTTCTTGAAGGATGGCTTTGGGTAGTACAAATGATAGATAAAATGGGTAGGTGCCAATCTAGTTGGGATGTACTTATTTTATTGTGATGCAGTCATCACCCACAAGCTAATATTCAATCATTGTAATGTTCCATTAAAATATTTTTCTATGAGTTTATAGTAGCTATTCAATTAATGTTCAAATATTTCTTGTTGTAAACTTATAATGTGCAATTATTGTGAAGTTATATCAATATTCAATTCAAATAGTTTTATTGTTCATAGTTCAATTCAAGTTATTCAACTTTTTTATTTACTTTATTGTATGTTTTAATTTAACTAAAAAAATGAAAAAAATAGGTGTGGGCACAAAGCCCGGCCCGGACTTGGCCCGTTCGTGGCCGGGCCTATGGGCGGGCCCGGGCCTGATTTTAGACTTTAGGCCTCACCCGGACACGGGCCCGAAGCCTCTCAGGCCAGGCCGGCCCGAAAAAAGCCCGGCCCGGGCCAGGCCCATGGCCACCCCTAATCACCTACCCGTTATGTAAAAACTAAATAAATAAAGGTCGAGCGGGAGGAGACCATCGTTGCACGGTTGTGATCTGTTTGATTGGTGGGCTTTCTTCTTTTTAGACGGTTGTGATTGGGGTGGTGTTAAAGCAATAAATGAAATTGGGCATGATTGTATCGCGTGAGGTGGGGCTATCCATTTTTTTTTTGTCAAAGAAAAAAAAATCATGAAATGAACGCCAAATGCCCAAATCCGTTTTGGATCCACGATGGTATTTTCTGGCTTTCCACCTTGGAGTTTGCGCCATTACAGATCTAAACGGGACTTTAAGAGGCCAGTGGTTTGAGTCTCAGCATTTATCCATCAAAAAAATAACCTAGAAAAAAAAAACAAAATAATTACCGAACAAAGAAAAAAGATTGTGAGAATGAGCGTGTCACTATGTCAACCATGCAAAGTCCCACAGCACAAATTCTAAGAACCCAATGCATTTTATTTTAACCCACATCTGAAGCATTACATGGAAAATAGATAATCAACTCATCCTCTGACTGGTGAAAAATCATGGAAACAAACCTCCAACTATCCGAAACCGAACTCTGCCATTGTTATGTAAGAAATTGATGTGTTCAAAACTACTACATGATCACATCAACAAGAAGAACAATAATTAGTCCGCCAAAGAGGCAAAGATTATAAGTCTGATGATGCAATATCACTGCTTCTTTTCCTCAGCTTTTCTTGGCTAAAATGAAAATAGAGCAAGATAGTTAGTAGAAAGATAGTTAACATACTAGATGTATAAGCAAAAATATTCTATATGTTTATATGTCAGTTGTTTATAACAAATCACAAGAAGACACCACCCAAAACCAATCGTACCCTCATCGAGGCGTACACGTGTCCAACCCACCCCCTCGTAGAGAGCTCCTCCCCGAGGCGCAGTGCGGCCTTCGATCGTCTTCCCAGCGTGCGCGGAGTCGACGATCCCCATCTCCACCGCCTGATCCGCCAAAATCCTCGCCCCATCTCCACCATGGTGGTATCAGAATGTATACTTTACAAAAAATTTGGTGGAAATTATTTATTTTCTTTAAGTTGGTTGAATAACGGATGTTGGTAGTCGATGTTGCGTGTGTAAAATGCAGGCATGAACCCTAACAAACTTTGTTCATTGTATATTGTTTTTTTTAATTACCATAATATCTATTTGTGGCTGCCTTTCCTCAGTTCTTTGTTACTCATTTCTCACTTTGCATTTTTATCTTTTCTTGCACTGAATCTTCAATATGTTTTCAGTATGCTTTTGACCTCTGATTGATCTATTCTTACAAGTATCGAACTTTCTTCATCAAATTTTCTGTTTCACTTTATGCTCATTTTGTGCAGCGTTACATACTATTAATGTGCCCTTTTCCTCAAATAACCACAAGAAATCTCTTCAGTTGGCGATCCCTCTTGAACTCTTATTTGGTATTTGGAATTCCTGAATAAGCAAATCTATAAAACGTGGTATGTTATTTGTGTGGTTGGACTTTGATGTAATTTTTTAAAACTATGTTATGCTTTATAATGGGGCGGTCTGAGTGAACATTTGTGTTTGAGTTCAGTTGTAATAAATCATATGTGATGATTATGAAAACCAACTTCAATTTCTCTATGTTTTAGGTAAGTCGTTATCGCTGTGGTTTCACCCTTGTAGCATTTGAGATTTCTGAATAAGCAACCTATGGAATAATTAGCATTGTTTGATGAACTTCGTCAAGCTATGTTACGAGATAAAGTTTGGCTCCTACTTCAGTTGCAACAAATGCAGTTATATTTGATTCTTATATGCTTTTTGTTTTCAAATATTTGAATTTATATGGGTATCTGTATTCATTCTCTAATAAAAACAAATGCAAATACATATGGCCTGCATGTTCTTTATTGACATCCCTACTTTTGCCCCATGATGATCCCATATGAAGCCAACTGTGTTTGCTGGAAGGATACTGAGATATGGACAAGTGCTCTCATTGTTGTCTCCGTGGTGATGATACACTCAATCTATTTTGCAGTCCTCTTCATAGCCACCACATCACTTATGCATCGCCTAATGCCATATATACTTCATTATCTCAGTATATACTCCATTATGAAAAATGTAAAAACATGTGCATTCAATTCATGTGTACATTTCATTTTCAGGTAATATACATAAAAAGGTTGTACGTTTAGCAAAGGACGTGGAAAAAATACATACAAGGTATATGTACAAGGTTCACGTGTCTATTATTACTCAAGTGAAGTAAAAAAATATATACAGCTGATCTACGTTAAATGACACTAATTCACATATGGAAACAATAAATACTATGTTATACAATTGCATAAAGAGGGTTTTACAAGGGCGTATCTACTCCCAGATAGTGATCCAATTACACCACCTGCAAAAACGAAATAAACAAACATCAACTCTATGAAAGACAATATAGTAAAGTGCAGTTCTGCTAGGAGACATTGTATGTTTGATTGATCAAGGACCTGAAAAAAAATCACATATTAATTATGGGGCCAGGCCATACAAAGGCACATTAGTATCTACTCTCAAATAGTGATCAAAGTTGCACCTCATCTGCCGAAACAAAATAAACAAAGAGCAGCTCTATTAAAGACAATAGAGTAGAGGTCTAGTTCTGATTCTACAGTCCATAGATACTGAACTCATTTTATGGCTCTTACAAACCTACTATTGAGTTTCCAACATCTAAGGGAATCTTGTGAAGATTGAAATAGGCTAATGATGTTTGAAACAAAGACTATCAAAAAAAAAACCGAGAAGCAACCTAAGCCACTGAGAAGATGTGATGACAATTACCTGTATTACACAATAAGGCAGAACAAAGTGACCTATTATCAATCAAGAGCGATTCATGTGTTTCCGAACTTTTCTAGAGAACTCCCTGACCAGTGAATGATCAGAGAACGTCAAAGGGATGTCTTCATCCATAACTTCAGTTCGATAGAACAAATCCTCGGTCCTCCTCTGGTTTCTACTAGAGTCTTCTGAACAGCTTGGCTCTTCGTTTGGGTTCGGCTCCTCAGGTATATCTCTATATAGATGTTTCAGTATAAAAAGAGCAGTATCAGGATCCCTCCAATAGTTCCTACAATGGAAACCAACAAACTGTAAATTCATGTACAAGAAAAATAAAATAAACAGTGAGACACACAAACCACTTACGTATGTGATCCCAGTGCAGAAATATACGGATGTTGAAATGTTTTATCCTGCCAAGTAGCAGAAAAGATTTTTAAACATTATGTATTGTAGAAGAAGAAAAAATTACTAGCATGTTAATGAATTGCTACCCTTGATGCCACAATAATTTACACAAAATAGGACAAATGTACTCACTTGTAGCATATAATCAACTCGGCCATCCTCACTGCCAGTCAATCTCTGCATCATGAAGGAACCATAGCTTCTTTCCTCCGTGTGTTTTCCATCTTCAATGACTTCATCACACAAACATAATTATTATATGTGACATAATACTAAGATGATAAAGCAAGTAGCATACCTTCTGTGTCATCGGTCTTACTGGATTGGAACACACTGACCACTTTGACCTGTATAATGAAACATGCATTGCACAATTAGTAACTGATCTATTGTGTTAAGTAGAAAATCAAATCCAGAAAACTTCAAATATTATTAGTCGAAATAATACTTCAGGTTCCAATAATTTCAAACTTAAATTTTCAGCAAAAGCAGTTGCATATTCAATAGTAATATAATGACTTCCGTATCAATAAGATATAACTAGTCATAGTTCAGTGCCTTAAGAGTTAAGAAACCATCATCCATTGCCACTTATAATCGACCTTAGATACCCCCATATAAAGCAAACTACATCTATGTCCTAAAAAATTTCAAGGATCCTCCAAAATGCTGCAAGACATAATATTGCACATTTACAACTGAAAGTCATGACTTATGCGTAAAAGAACATATTTTAATATAAAGTGGAATCCGTTTAGGTTTTTTTGTATAAATCATAAACAAAAGATACAAAGCCAATGCATACCCTCATGTTACTCAAGTGATTCACAATGGCCTGAGAACGTGAAGACATATCTTCTTTGAACTCCTGCAACACATGTACACGATAAGAAAATCATACATCAATGATAACCAAAACGTAAACTTGATCATTATACTAGATCAAAATTTCAAGACTCGAGTGAACACAAGATAGTCTTACCTGAAATCCAATATGTAACCTCTTCCCACCTCTGTGATAAGGTATGATGATAGGGCGCTTGCCAATATATTCCTTGCAGATAAGTGGTTCTATTCTGCATGAAAGCCAAGCCTGGTTTCATGTAACATGCTATCTCATTTAAATAAGTATTCTACATTCTACTCAAATCAAGCAATTGAAAATCTACAAATAGGACCGGATGCACATGTAAATAATAATTATGCGTTTGGCCAGCTTATGCTTTCCTATAATTGTTTTCCACACATGACATCAATTTAAGACCAATTTATATTTAAACAAGGAATGATTATAGTAAGCTACAATTATCATTTCCTAATGTATGATGTTACAGAAGAGTTTACACTGGCCAAAATTAATGTGATACATTAAGATGAATGTGCATCCTGTCAAATATAAAAACAGATTTATGTCATTATTCATGCCAAGACCTAAGTATAAGGAAATTATAATGGACCAACAGCTTCTACATGTCAATAATCTTCATATTGACCATTCCAAATATAATTCTTTCCATAAATGCATTTAGCTTTATTTCAAATCTTTTGTTTGTTCAGGATTTTGCAGAGAAATTGCAGGCTTTCGCATTAAATATTTTTGCATAAGCTAGTCTATATAACAGAGAAAATATTCAAAACCAAGAAAAATGTAGATGATGAATCAAACATTAACAGTTCGGCAAAGTGATCCGAGAAGACCTGTATGCCACAGGATCAAAGGGATGAAAGATATTAAACATTTGCCGACAAGACGGCATCTCTTCAGATATTTTCTCATCCTGCCAATATTCTTGACCTCTGCCTACAAAGAAAACAGATTCAGAAAAATCATTTATGGGTTGAAAACTGGACAATGAGACGGATTAAATTTATGTTACCACCCCAATGGAAAAAGGTTATCTTTGTTACCCTGCCTTGTTATTTCTTTCATTCATGGAAATCATGATTGCAAACTCACAACTCAACCAAGAATATGACAGAGAAAAGGGAACAGTATCAGAAGTTCAAACAAGTCAAAACATGTTTTCATTAGTTGTGCCTAATAACAATATCATCACAGTTTGCAATTTGCATAATCACATGATTCATCCTGAATTTTTTTATATTGTATCACATTTGGGATTTCACTACCTTAAGTATATTATTAGTAGCTGTCCATAATGTAATGTGAAAGTTTATTATGAAATTCGACTAGCCACTTCCAAGAAGTGTCCAGCAAATATCCAATGAGAATGCCCAATTACCGCTTGTCCAACATGGATATGTTCACCATATACAGCAATATGTGCATCGTAGAAAACAATAGTGAATACATAGAGTGAACAGAACTACCAATCCCAATTCGGATGTTTCTAAGTGAGAGAAAGACTCCTAGTGGTGATCCAACTGCAAAAAATGTGTCGACCTGAGGAAGAATAAAACTTAGATCAGGAATAAAAGAATATAACGCACAAGCGCAAATAACTGTGCTCTTACCTTGAAATCAAGCTTCGTGTACTTAATGTATGGAGTGTAGCTCTTTCTTGGTTCATCATGATCTTGTGCGAGATTTCTACAAATAGATGTACCTGTACTTTGATCCTCCCTCCTGTCATCTACTTAAATTAAGGATCAGCACAGGATATGTAGTAACTGTTGCAGGTACAAGCCCAGCGATGTATAGATGGTATGTTAAAAGTTACCTGAAGAAATCCTTGGTCTTTTATCTTCTGAATTGCTAATTGATAGTTTTGATTCTAGTTCTGCAATCCTAGATTTCAATGAATTCACCTGCAGATGAAAGGTATAATCAACAAGGGTGGACCCACATTGTTCGGTAGGGAAGCTTAACTCCCCCCCCCCCCCAACACATACACACACGTGATATTTGGGCGGGGGCGGGGGGGAGAGAGAGAGAGAACAGTAATGCATCTCAAATAATTTTTAAAAAATGAAAGAACAAGATAGAAGAGGTCTTTTTACGTATCATAATAGAAGTTTCAAAATCTCATATGAGTTGCTTCTCTCCATTATTCATCCAAATCGGGAATCAAGAGGGTCTCTGGTCTCTCATTTTTTTCTTAAATCATTCAATGATTTCAAAATATGAAGAACAGTTGAAGACAATTGAATAATAAATTAATCTTTCCATTGATTTTATGATAACATTAATATTTCCATTTACTTAATTATACAATGAATTATTATAAATGTTTTCATTGAAAATTAATTTCATATGAATGATGCATTGTAAATTTACAGAGTTTTTCTATGTAGTTCAAGTAACTTTCTCCAAGTCTCCCCCTCAAAAAATTCCTCTGGGCCTGCCACTGATTATCAACTCACTTCGTCAAACATGTTCTATTTGGAAATAAAGATAACATGTTAAATATCACCAGCATGTTAAGATAGGGGTATCAGAGCATTACACCAATATATGGGATTTTTGGAGCATTACATAATGGTATCAGAGCATATCCATTACGTGGTAGGTGGGTATGACCGAAACAAGGATGTGTGACCCATAAAAAGGGGTGGTTGTCATGTATGGCCTATTGAGGGAGTGGTGGATTGGGCTGGTCAAGATCCCAATAAGCCCATGTAGGGTGGGGTGAGGTGAGAGCCTGCACCCTAGTTTACTCCCACATAGTCTAGTGGGGGAGGTGGTACTTGTTTATATGTGAACACAACTTTTACAGACCAAGACACTTTTTAAAGTCGTGATTCCACTGTGACAATATTTTGTTGTGTAAGCCTAAGGCATTACAAAACTACAGTTGAAGAAATGTCATGAGTTTGCATGACTATAACTATCAAATTGTGGATTTTTTATACTGACGTTCAGTGGTTGCTCTATTGAAAACCATGACCCGGTGATCATGGACTGTCTCCCTTAATATCACTTTCACCCCATACCAGGGTATCTAAGAATTTCCTTTAAATTGTTAATCCATTTGAAATGACAGAAAACACACTGCAGTGACTGCACTAATCTAAAAGAATAGCCTGAGAAACACAAAACTAGAACAAAGAATCCACATTCATCAGGCATGTATGGAAAACTTTATGTAATTCTCTCTTCAATTCTACAGAAACAGAAATATGGAGGTTTACAGATCTCTTTTGAATTCACATAGAAATCACAGCTCAGAGAATGACATTGAACATACAGCTCAGACAAGTTCCATTTTGGTGCCAACAAAAACATTGAAGAATTCTTTTTTTCACCATCCCTAACAACCATCTTGCAGTTCTCTAATTATCTTCTACATGAACATTTTAATTAAGGTAACGCGCATGTGAAAAACATGATTACTACATTAGAATACATCTATTGAGTATGATCAAATAATCATCCTAATATATAAAGCATAAGATCCAAAAATAAGCAAGCTTCAGATCAATGATTGAACCTTGCCAATAAATTAAGCATTCAAATAATCAATAATTGGTTAGATCGTTACCTCATTTTGCAACAAGAAGTTAAGCTGGTCTTTATCACTAGTACTTTCAATACTATTAGCAGCAGGACTTATTTCACCATCCTTGGCAGATCCATCACATATAACCATATTTCCATCATTTTCTAAACAAAATTGCTGATCTGGATTTTTTCCATCACCCACAATAAACAGTTCACCAGACTGGCCAGGGCACCCATCGTTCAATTCTTTTTTGAAGTCTGAAGCACTGTCATTCCCAGAGGAACACAATCCCAAGTCTAACACGGAAGAAGGATCAACACTGTCATTAAAATATTTGGTGTTTTCCTCATGAACTGCAATATCTGATTTTGAGATTGAATTGTCTCCCTCTGTAACACTCCCTAACTCCTCTGCCGTTCCATCGCTTGGTTCCACATTTCCTTCCACTTGATCCAGAGGTGAACTAGATGCAACGTGTTGATCAGTTTCTTCACCTCTAATGTCTCCTGTATACAAGAAATCCATTGGAAATGGAGACGACAATTTCTCTTGATGGCAGAGAATGTCATAAGAAAGAACGCTTCCCAAGGAATGACCATATATGGAAACCTGCACAGCAATTACATGAACCAACAACTTAAGTTGCCTTGCAAATAGGTAGAGAAGGAAAAACATACCTTTCCATTATAGCCAGGATTTCGTTTAATAAACTTCATATACAATTTGTTTAACTGGTTGGAAACCTGAAATGAAAAAAAATAATTCTTACTGACAAAAAGGAATGCAACCCAAAGTTCAATATATCAAGAGCATCGCCAACAGTTTCAGAGGAATAGGATATAAAAAAGTCTATAAAGCCAGAGAAGTTATTGAACAGTGAACAACTAACCATTATTATACCCACCCGATTCATATCATCAAAATTTGTTCGGAGTCCCAACGCTAAGCTAAGTCTTACAGATCATGCTAATGGTTGTGTTAAGAGATAGGACTTTGCTGCTGTAATAACAATTAACATGTTTCCCGAATCTAACAGGTTGCAATGATAAATGGTATAATGTAATGTAACCTCTCTAATTATCTCCATTCATGGCCTTTGTGTCCTCTACTCCTCTTCTAATTTTAAAGTTTGACCTTTGATCTAGTTATCATCATGTTGCTATTTCTACCCCTAATTTCCATGCAATTTGCATTTTTCAGAAACACTACATAATATTATAATAGACAATTGCAAGTAATTTAACGTTACTAGAGCAAAGACTAATATGTTTTTGTGCATGTCAGAATCCCTTAAAGAGTAGAGGGTTAGCGACTGCAATATGAACTTGAGAGGTTACAGGTTATATTCCTTCAAAAAAGTGTAATCATTTAATTGATAGGCTTCAAATTCAACATTAACATGATATTATCTGAGGAGGGAAAAGCTAAGTCTGAAATTTATAATAAAAGAAAATCAGTGAAATAAAAAATAAAGGTCATAATTTCCAGCTAGGGCATCCAAACATGTTTATTACATATTTACGAGATAAAATGAGAAACAAAGATCATAAAGGGTCAATATGAGACATGAAAGTACCGAATCAATTATATCTTGGCAATAAATGGGGCTCATGTAGTATAAAACATCATGAACTGTAGCACTCAATGTTACACGCAATCCTCGGACACCATCCAAGGTAATCTTCTCAACTGCACTTTCACCACTAAGCTTCAATCCCCTTCTCCACTACAATGCAAACAAAGATTAAAAGGACTCATAAATAAACAGAGGCATGCTATCCAAAAAAAAATAGAATTTACATGATGTTTAATTTGAACAAGTATTAGTGAAATGATCACAATCATGTTACAACTATTATAACCACGCTAAAATCATGCAGATGAAAGCATGAAATGTTAAGTAAAATTTATTTTGCTGGAACAACAAATAAAAACATCCCATGCAAATGTCATTCCGCATGTAATCTAATGAAAGTAATAAGCATAGATAAGATATATAACAAAGGTTAATATAGTAGTTAACATATAATGATATCACTACATAGAGCAAGATGTGCAATGGCCATTAGTAGATAAGATTGTATACACTTATTGCAATCAACAAATTATAATTGAATAAAGTGAGTTGAATATCACGTGTTATCTAATTAGCTTTATAGACAATGATCCCAAACTCATCTCATTAAAAATGTGTGTTAACTTATGGATCAAATCTGATTTTTCTTCTCTTGGTGTATGGTGCAAACATTGGCAGAACTCTGTCAAAGCCATCAGGTTTGCAACATCAGTTTTCACACTTTCACTTTTTCGTTTCAAGAGAATTTTTTTTTTATATATAATATTAATTATTTGCAAACCGAGGTTTGGGTAAAATGCCCCGTCCCCCCCGGTAAAGGAGGTCAAAGGATCAAACCCAGGAGACACCAATCTTTTTTTTAAAAAAAAAAAACAATCAGTTTCACTTAGGAGATAATCCAGGCTGATATCTGATTAAATAAGTCATTTGAGACAAACACGGTTTCTCCTTTCAAAGTATCTTTATTTTGAAAAAATTCTACATCTTGCTCCTCTCTCCACAAGTCTCTATCTTAATTTCAATAACATGCATATAAGATTGAATGTGAAGGCTTTCCTTGTCTGAAAAAACTAGTCAGCTAGTGCCCTCTAGGGTCCCGTTCATGCCCTCACAGTGAACTTAAATCTGATAAGGTTTACAAAGGGAAAATTGCTTTCTTTTTTATTTTCAGAAAATGAAAGCATTATTTAAACAACAGAAATGTGCCTTCCCAGAACCTGTTACATGCAGGACATACTTGGTGATGGCCTTTACATGGAAATATGAAAGTAACTAAGTAACAATTAAATCCTCTTGGAACCCAAAACACACGACTCCCAGAAGAAAATAATTAGAATTGACTGCTTGTAGGTGCAATTGCATGGTGTTCTCTATATAATTCCCACGTCTTTAAACATGGTTTTGAAGTCATTTGTTGAAAATTACCACAATTGTTGAAGTTGTCCAGTGTTACATGTCAACTTAACATCTGAACAAATACTGAGCAGCCACAGGAGCAACCATCATCATGCTGATAGCATAAGGTAAATAATGAAGTACCTGACAAGGGATATAGAGAACCCTTTGGGTGCCACGTTGGTAAGGACTTAGATGCCTTTCAGCAAGACTTTCCGTAATATGACGAAAATTGCCAACATCGTCCACTAGATTGGCTTTCTCCAACCTCTGCCCAATACCATGTACCATAAAAACTAAATGGCCAACTGGTACCTGTGAACAGAAAATGATAATGTAAAAAAGCACACCATCTACAAAAGGATTATAAATGTTGTAAATATAGTATGTTAAACACAAACTTTATTCAGATTAGAGGATGTTCAGGTTATTGTCACAATTCTCTATTGCTTTCATGCCCACCTACAAATCTATTCCTTGTTTTACTCGTAAAGAAAATGGAGCAAAAAATGGAGTTAACTTTGACCATCATAAAGCACCACCTGATATTCGGAAATAAAATTATGCTAAATACAGAAACACCATAAACATCACAAGAAAATTTACTGAGATTGAGACTCAGTTTCTGGATGGAGAATGAGAATGTACAGTGTCAAAGTCAATTGGTTCATTTTTTTTTTTTGAAAGAAGTGTTAGGCTTATGCCCTCATATGACATGAAGTCAATTGGTTCATGAATTCCTATTGAGACTTGTTTTTTAGGACATTATTCGTATGATCACATGAAGTGCAGAACTTAATTCTACAAATCAGAATTTGCTAAACAAATACAAGCTTCAGATATTAGAAAGGAACCTGGGAACAGTAGTCATCCATTTCCTCCTCTTTTTGTTGGCGCAATTCATCCTGGAGCATTATAAAATAACTGTGTTTATAATATCAGAAGCTACAGAACATTGCGCTCACTGTAAATGATTTGAATTGTGAATGACTATGCTTTTCAAGAACATGAAAAGGACTTCTGGAACAGAATGACCGACAAAGGACGTGGAGACACATGTACAAATTAAAATAACTAAAGCAAGATGATGAAAATGATTAGACCACATAAAAGGAATATTAGAGACAGTAAAGATAACCATAAGAATAAGCAATATTATAAAATTGCCCAATTAATTTGCTTAGTCACTCACAGCATTCAAATCATTTACAGAGAAAGGATCCCATAAAAATTATTTATATAACTATGCCGACAAATGAGTGGTATATATGCACATATTATGTGATAGGGAGAGAGAGAAAAGGGAGAAAAAATAAATGGACCTGCGTAGGCTTCAAAGATCCTGATGAAGAAAACCCACGCCTTAGTTTAACACCATTCCCACCTATATTGAGAGAAAATCCAGAAGAATCAACACACAACCAAGCCTCCCAAGTATCATCCTCTCCTGTGAAAAGAGCATGCAAGCCCTGCAATTACATCAATTACTTAAAAAATATAGATCACTCAAGAACTTTACTTTTATTTATATGTGTGATTGTCCGGAGTGGGGGGAGAGAGATGGGTTGGTTCACACATGTGACTACTGATATACCTGATTAGTTCCTTGTAAATCAACTCGAGCAGCAAAAAGACCTGAAGGTTGAAACGTTCTTCGATGCCAAATCTAGGTGGAATTAGATAACATTATCATCTGACACTTTCCATGACTAACAAGTTGAGGTAAATCGTACAATATTCGTCAACACAAAACTGCATTGGTACTGTGTAAATAGATTGAATATGACACAAACTGTAATTTTAAACATCGGCCGATATTTCATATTTTTAAGAAATACATATGGTACATACATCATTGTTTCCAAAAAAAAATATCCCGACATACACCTATGGGCCCACCTAGGTGTTCTCCTTGCCATCCCCCTTGGTATACTGGTGCCTGCCTAGATTCTATCCCAGACGCCTGCCTAGGTGGATATTGATCCATTAGCGTTACTCCTAAATAAAGAAGTACAAGCATACCTTCCCATTTCTTGCACTGCTCATTAGAATATTGTATATACATATTATTGTATAACTTTGAGGATTACGTGAAGTGTATGGAAATAAGTGTGATACTAAGAGCTGGAATTATAAGTGGTGTATGATAACTAGCATTAACATCCTTGATGCTTCGTGGAGATGTTCTTGTAGTAATTCAATAAAACATGAGAAATGATTGGTGGTTGACAAAGATGTGTTTAGTATATATTCAGTGTAGTGTTTTGATTAATATCCTTGCTATTTTCCCAAACATTTCATATTTTTCTATTTTAAAAAGATTTGTTATTTAATTATATGAAGCATATTGCATATGCATATGCAAATATGACTGGTATTAGTGGTAATAGTATGTATCAGTTTTGGTCAGGCCAACATCGATATCAATACGTACAAACTAAAAACACATGACAAATGATAAACCAGAGTTCTATAAACAATACCTGACAGCGGTATGCAAGTTCCAACTGCTCGGCAACATCTTCACGAATAGGAAGCCAATCAAGACCAGATTTACGAACAAACCATTGACCTCTTAAGACACGACGATTTTCCCCATGCCAATATACAGGAAAACAGTGCCTTCTGATTAAATCTACCTGCACTTAACCAAGGAGGCTATTTTCAGAAAGAATAGATGTTACTGCAATTAGACTCAATAAATCATTTGAACTTGGGAAATTAACATTCTAGTCAACAATCTGATGTGAGGAAAATCAATTATTAAAACACCAAGATATTAGTAGTAGAAGTTTTTTATAAACCAAGCAAAAGAAGAAACAAGAATTTACTGTGCTGGGTTCTATGTTTTAATTAGCATGCTTCTCTTGGGTTTCAAATTCAGTAATTCCAATCTAATTGTTAAGTGGCCAGGACAAGTTTTGACACGTCATGAATTTTTAAAAAATGGATTTGGTTTTCTTTGTTAACTGCCATTTTTTATCATTTCTATTGAGATAAAAGTAAATCACTAGAGGCAGCAATTTTTAGGGGGTGACCAACATTAGACCTTATAAAACATAAATTTTAGAGCCCACCAAATGGCAAACCCAAGATTGTTTAAGATTTAAGGTCTGCAAGCGTAACCGTGCTACAGGCCACAAATGAGAAGTTAATAATAAATGAGAACATCTGACCAAAAATCCAGTTGAATTGCATAAGGATATTTTATGGATTACATCCGAGGCTTTTCAAGACATTTGGAATGTAAAGAGAGAAGGCTTATAAACAAAAAAATATCCACTTTGAACATGTCTATAAATTCAATATTTTATCACAAATTTACCTCGTACAGTCCTCCTTTTACAGGAACACCAACTCTCTCTTCCTCAATTGCGCGCAGGGGACTTTGTTGATCCTCTCTCAAAGGATCTAATGTTGATTGAGTCTCAGATGTGATATTAGAAGTCATACGAGAACCACTAGGACCCTCACTGCATTCTGCATATTCTCTCCACCAATGAGACAGCAACTCCTCCTCCCTCTGTGGTGCATAAGTAAATGGAAAGCACTTAAAAAAAAAGAAAACAGCAAGACCTTCTATTTGAAAAATATACTTAATTAATAAATAAACAACAGGGGACACTGTTTGGATAAATTGTAAATGCTCGAGCTAACAGGAAAATATCCAAGGTTCGCAAAAAAAGAAAAAAAAAAAAAGAAGAAGGTTATGACTATATTGAGCCTTTCCCCTCCCTTACTATATGCAGGGTGCACTGTATGTTTTATCAAAAAAAAACAATAATAATAATAATATACAATCCAAGTTCCATAATGTTCCACAACCAAATGCCAAAGACGAGTTGCATCAAGTACTAAATCTTGCAATTAGCTTAAGTAACCCAAGCCACAACTATTTCACAACATACCAAACTACGCAGCAACAAAACAGTAGCTAATAAAAGCATTGAATATTGCATTTACTAACACTTTTGTCAAACACTCGAATGAAATTATAGCAAAAGAAAACCAATATGCTCAAGCAAACAAATATATATGACATGCAAACCAGCAGAAACATGAAAAATAAAGATGAATGGAACATATTCTTTTGAAATTTGTTATAATTATCTATCTACAAGCTCCAAATGGAATGTGTTTATAAAGAGAGATGAAATATTATTCAATAGTGCTATGTTTCACATTTGCAACAAGGGAAGAGGCCAAAGAGGTTTTTAGGTCTCAAAATGAAAAATGCAAAAACCTGCAGAAATGAAGCCTCTAATGCAAGGGAGTCCCTCATACTGAATCGGAAATACTCGCTTTTTCCCACTATAGCTGTTCGAGGAACTGAAGCTGACAGCTCTGTTCATAAAAAAAAAAAAGGATCATCAAAGGTCATCAAAAAGGAGCATTCATTCAAAACCGCATACATTATCCTCACATTTCAAATTATAAATAAAAAAACAACATAAGATATAATAGACTTCAACTGAAAGAACTCAAAATGCGTAGAACTGGTTTTATAATATATAATTTTCAATAATCTTCACATGATGTAAGTATACCACAAACATTTTAAGATTATTTGAAGCACATTCTAAACAATCAATCATCAAGAGCCGACTATTTAAAAAAACTACCTTTATCCAGATTTTTTGAAAAATCTGAACTTTTTCCACATAAACGTCACTATCCAAAACCAAAGGCCACTTTCAAAAAAAAAAAAAAGGTCCAAGAAAACCATTCACAGCCATTTATTTACAAAAATCAATTCCACTATAGCCATTCTTTCAAAAATCAATACCAACGCAAGTAACATAAAAAATACTCTTTTTTGGGGTCTAGCAAAACTCACCCTTCTCTGCTAAAGGGACCTTGCAAAAGTACCACCGTATGTCCTCCCCATCCGACGGGCTCCTCGTCCTCGCTAAGTACTTCACCCGCCCCTCGCACTGCTCTATCACATCCTCCAGCCTCGCGATGTTCATGGGCGTGTTCTTCAACAGATCCGGCGATGACTCCTCCATCTTAACCCAATCTACATGACACAAGAAAATGCCACAGCAACCAAGTTTTAACTAAATTGAACATTTGAGAACAAACATACATCAAAAACCACTGAATTTCACGAAAAAAATCGAACTTGACGAAAACTGCAAAAACCTATTTGAGATTTCGCAGTGAACCCGATGCCAAAATCAAAACTTTGCCCACCAGAGAACCAAATTATACAAAAAAAAAGGATCGGAATTCAACAGAACATCGACAAACCATGACAAATTGGTTAAATAAATGGCCATTTCAGAAAAAAAATTAGAAGAACTGACAAAACTATGAGAGATGAAAGAGGTTCCGAAGCAAAGAATCTATGCGGGGTATTCTCTCGATTAAATAAAACTACAAATAAAGTTGAAACAGACATACCTCGAAAAAAAAGCTGAATTAGAGAGAGAGAGAGAGATCAAAAATTAAATAAACAGAAGATCTACAACAGGAGAAGAGAACGTCAGGTGTTGCGAAGAAGAACGGTAGGTTTGCGGCGTCTCGTAAACGGGTCGGATCGATGAATCGACCCGACCTTCTAACCCCACCTGTTTCAAACTCATGTTGCGTGCATCGGTGTTTATTTTTTTTCATGTTACTTGACTTTTAATATGGGATTATCATATCATCATAATTAAAATCAAACGGTTATAAATACATCAAATTATGAATGGATCAATGTATGATGAATAAATCTTTTTTATTTGATGAATTTGAGATTGTGATTGATCCAAACACAAAACAAACATGAAAAAAACAAGTAGATGATTCATTTTTAAAATGATGGGCATCTTTATTTGCATCCCTCTACCATCTATTCGTACATCCCTCAAATTTGCACGTTTTATTTACACGTCCTTCCAACTTACACATCCCCATTAACCTCCTCATCCCAAACCCCTTATCATTTGAGTCAGATCGAGTTTAATCCATCCAAGTTACACTATTGTTGTTTTGCACCTACTCATTTGTACATTCATTGTTTTTTCATGTTTTGATAGGCGAGATGCGATTTACGTGCGATTAGGATACCGCACATAGTATATGCGGTATATGAGAATATGTGCAGTTCTATACTTTTATTAATAAAACTTATAATTTTTAAACCTAGATAAATATCAAAAACACATATATAAAGAAAATATTAAAGATCTTAATATATTCTATTTTAACTAAATTGTTACATCTTAGATATTTTATATCACCACTATTTACATCTAAAAACACTAAAAATTTTATCTCAATGTAAATGGTTGATACACACCCAAAGTGTCACAATAGTAATAAATAAATAAATAAAATATCACAATTGTAAAACAAAACAAAAAAAAACAAAAGAATAGGTGTCAGTGCATTACAATTTGATACGGTGAGTCATGTCCCCTTCAAAGTTCTAAGCCTTTAATATATGAGAGAGAGAGAGAGAAAACAAAAAGTTGACAGACAGAAAACAGAGAGTGAGTGAGACAGAGAAGTGGGGGAGATCGGAAGAAGAAGAAGAAGATGATGATGATGAATTGAAGATGATGGGTGGGTGATCGCTGGGGAGATCCTTGCGGTCTACGGTGGGTTGAAGGAGGAGAAGAGATACATCGGGTAGTCGCTGAAGAAGATGCCGGGGACTGGGGTAGCCGTTGTGGCATGTGGGAAGGACTAAGGAGGAATCGATAAAGAAGATGATCGGCGACGTTGAAGTCTTGAAGAGGATCGACCGAGGACTTTTGGTTTAGGCGAGGAGAAGAAGAAGTGAAGAACCTCTGAGGCTCTGATTTAGGGCCGGCTGTGAAGAGGATTTTTGGTTTTTTTTTTTTTTTTCACTAATTTAAACGGGTCGAATGTTAAACGGGCCGACCCGTTTAACATATTCAATCTCGTGCGCCCGCTTAAGCGAGCGCACAACACGGGACGCATTTTTGAACAGTGGTTAAAATCAAACGATAGTAAATACATCAAATTATGAATGGATCCATGTATGATGAATAAATCTTTTTTATTTGATAAATTTGAGATCGTGATTGCAAAATAAACATGAAAAAACAAGTAGATGATTCGTTTTTAAAGTGATGGGCATCTTTATTTGCACCCCTCTGCCATCTATTTGTACATCCCTCAAATTTGCACGTCCTTCCAACTTCCACATCCCCATTAATGAAAAACTTCAGCTTGCTAAATCAATCTCTCATCATCGGTCATCTACCTCCTCATCCCAAACCCCTTATCATTTGGGTCAGATCGAGTTTAATCCATCCAAGTTACACTATTGTTGTTTTGCACCTACTCATTTGTACATTCATTATTTTTGCCTTTTAAAAATATTATATCTAGCTAAGAAAATTGCTTAGCGTTGAAAAATGCATAATTCGAAGGTAAAAGTTTTTTTTTTTTTTTTGCAAAGGTGAACTTCTCTTGATTTTTTTAACATATATAGACTTAAATTAGAACCAAAACTTAGCAAATCAATATCAACATAAAAAGAATGAAGTTCAAATGATTTAGTCCCTGTTGGAGTAAGGAATAAGTGGAGAATATGCTTAAAGTCTGAATATAGCAGAAAATGGAAATCTTAAACCAAAATCAAACTGTTAAATGTTTAAAAATTATTTAATAAAGGTTATACATAAAAATATATATAAAAAAAGGTCTTGCTGTTTATTTATTAATTAAGTTTTGATAACCTTGGATATTTTCCTGTTAGCTCGAGCATTTACAATTTATCCAAACAGTGTCCCCTGTTGTTTATTTATTAATTAAGTATATTTTTCAAATAAAAGGTCTTGCTGTTTTCTTTTTTTTTTAAGTGCTTTCCATTTACTTATGCACCACAGAGGGAGGAGGAGTTGCTGTCTCATTGGTGGAGAGAATATGCAGAATGCAGTGAGGGTCCTAGTGGTTCTCGTATGACTTCTAATATCACATCTGAGACTCAATCAACATTAGATCCTTCGAGAGAGGATCAACAAAATCCCCTGCGCGCAATTGAGGAAGAGAGAGTTGGTGACTGTACGAGGTAAATTTGTGATAAAATATTGAATTTATAGACATGTTCAAAGTGGATATTTTTTTGTTTATAAGCCTTCTCTCTTTACATTCCAAATGTCTTGAAAAGCCTCGGATGTAATCCATAAAATATCCTTATGCAATTCAACTGGATTTTTGGTCAGATGTTCTCATTTATTATTAACTTCTCATTTGTGGCCTGTAGCACGGTTACGCTTGCAGACCTTAAATCTTAAACAATCTTGGGTTTGCCGTTTGGTGGGCTCTAAAATTTATGTTTTATAAGGTCTAATGTTGGTCACCCCTTAAAAATTGCTGTATCTAGTGATTTACTTTTATCTCAATAGAAATGATAAAAAAAATGGCAGTTAACAAAGAAAACCAAATCCATTTTTTAAAAATTCTTGACGTGTCAAAACTTGTCCTGCCCACTTAACAATTAGATTGGAATTAAAACATATTTAATCCTATAAAATCCTCAAAACACTATCAAAGGCTGCCATATTAATGATTAATTAAAATCTTCAAAATTTAAATAACTCCTGGGTTTCAATTTTAAGACATCAATTATCTAAAAAAAAAAAAATCCAGGTTGTAGACGGTTGTTATGTACCAAACAAAATTATCTAAAAAAAATCCTATCATTTTGATTGGCAAAACACTAAATTTAAATTATTTATATTTGAGTTCAAGTCCACGGACAAAAACTAGGATGAATCTTGCCCAGTTGTCCCTTCCATAAATAGAATAAAATAGTGCTTTGATTTATCCGAATTCTAGGCAAAAAAAAATAATAATAATACCTCTTCATCTATAAACTAGAGTACAACTTGAACGGGTTGAGTAAAAACACAAACAGAACCCAATCCAAAATTAAAAAAAACTAACCTGAATGGTTAAACTCAACCCAAACCATCCTCAAATCCGAGAAACTCAATTCAAATCCAACCCGTCAAGTTTGATTAGGTTGGGTTTGGATTAGACTTAGATCGGATTTGAATTTAACTTCTAATATATGTCATTCTAAATGATTAAAACTTTCTAAAAATTAATACACCACACAAAAAATAAATAAATAAATTAAAGAAAAATTTTATTTAAAAATATAGAAATGAAACTATAAAAGTGATAGATTATAGGAAAAAATAATTAAACAATTCAAATTTTATTTCATAATACATTAAAAATTAAAATACACACTTAGAAAATTTAAATTTATCACTCTCAAGCTCAGGTTTGATTTTTGAACCCTCAACTTAAACCCAACCTGAATTAGATTCGGGTTGCTCAGGCTCAAGTTGAACCAGAACACTAAAATCTCAACCCAAACCTGCCCAAATGTCGGGTTGAATAGGGTTCAATCTATCCAAGTTGCACCCCTACCTACAATTCCCTGCTCAACACCCCAAATAATAATAATAATCTCATTTTCAATTCATATTAATTAACCCCTGTAACCTGTAAATGATCAATACTTAGAGATAGTCCCTGTCAAGAATCAAATTATTTTTAACCATGCAACAAGCAAACCCGCAGCTGAACATAGACATATACATCCACACAACAGCGATCATCTGATAGTGCACCAGTCATTATAAACTTGGTATTCACATAAAGAAATTTCAAACTAACTTGGAACGGCATCCAGTGTGAAAGTTCCAAGCCTGCCAATCCTAAACAGAGTGAGCAGCTTCTTTGATACCTTTATGAAGGCCTCATCATCTGACCTGTGCTGTATCTTAAAGGCCTTCTTCAGCGCCTTTAACTGTTTGTTGATGAGACTCTCCAGCTCATTCTCATCCTCCAGATCGCCTTCAAACTCTGATAAAGTGGTGTGTAGTGCCTGCTGAACATCGATACTGATGTCCTGTTTGAAACAATTCATAAAGACACAGACATGAAAAATTATATGTTAAAGGGATTTTACTACTTCTATCAATCACGTATTATCAAAAGGTAGAATTTAAATTAACAAGAATTGGGTAATAAATGTAGGACAGAGATGAGTGGTTTGAGCGCCTGTTGGGATGGAGGTATAACAACATATTGACAAAAGTCAAAAACTATCCAAAAGAAGTGTATATGTGGAACTTCCCCAGAACAAACATACTACACATGGAATTATTGGGATATGTACATAAAGATTAAATGAAAAAACATCCTTATATGGCTGTTTATAAGAGGGTGCATGAAAGCATCCTTATGCTGCTTAATTTTTAAGTTTTTCTTTTCTAGATTTCTAAACGTCTCAATTTTAGATTGGTGCCCCCCTGAGTTTGATCCCTTGACCTCCTTTACGGAGAGAGAAGTGCTGGCCGACTTATCCAATGCTCGGTTCTAAATGTTTCAAATGGTTCACTGTAATCTATTGTCCATCTTTTATTATCGAATTTATTCACCTCAAACACCGCCTCCCCCCTTTGGTGGCCTCAATACCAGGAAAAAAATGGTTTCTTCAACTTCATTGGATCTGATAAGTTGTAGGGATTTATTTAAAGGTAAAGAATGTATGAAGTCCATACTTGTTATTGGGTAATGTAGCCATATAGGATATGCCAAAAACTCACCGGGTTCAAGTCTATTTCAGATATTATAAATTTGTAATTCCTAAAGTTATTGAAGTTGCTCCTCAGATCTAATTAATATATTCAACATTTATGCAACATGACTATGGTTACCTCAAAGGACCTCACATCAGATGGATTTGATTGAGCAGTTCTTCTTGGGAAAGGTTCTCTAATTATATTGTTTTTGTCAACCACAGCTTCAGATCCAGGCTTTTCCTCTTGTCTGTTTTCCAAATTACTCCAGCGAAGGGGCGTTTTTCGGGTGTTCAAAACAGCCAGCAAGTATTTAGCAAGACGCTCCTCACCTACAACCGAGTCCTTCACAGAGCCTTACAAAATTTCAATCAGATAACCAGTCAAAATATGTAGTAGATGTGGCTGCTAAGTTTTCAAGTACAAAACTATTAGTAAATTTTTTTATGTAGAAACTGGGGGAAAAAGAACTAGTATTCAAAAGTACATTTACTTGTAAAGGTACAAAATTTAGAAGTAAAGTAACCAGATATCATTTGAAATCAAACAATTTAAACAATTACAAAATGTTTTAAAAGAGATTTGCAGGGTACTTGACTAGCAGTTGCCCCAAAGTGCAGAAAGAAATGAAATATACAGAATTATTGGAGCTTGTATTTGTTTTGTATTATAATTTTCAAAGATAATAGACATATCACCATATCAGGTAGACAATATAAGACTTACATAACTGTAAACAACGTGTTCTAGACATGATAAGATACAAGAAAAGGCATAAATAAGTAGTATTTTTTATCTACCAAAACTGGAAACATAACATTTTTGGCTGTGTAACATGGAATTTCCCCCCTTCTATAAATGCACATGTAAATTTCCTGGATGGAAAGATATCTGCAGACAAGCATAATAATACACCTAGACAGTGTAACCCCTTCTTAAAAAACTAAATAAATAAAAGGTGTAACCCCCCTTTGAGAACATGCAAAGATGTTTAGCTGCCTATCAGGAGTAGATTATTCAGCTGACTTACAAGTCCTGGACCCCATTAAACACCATGTTTTCAAATATAATTTCACTCTCATAACTTGGCACGATGATATATTTCCATTCAATGCAATTTCTGGAATGTTGCATATAATGGATATTTGAGGCTATGCCACATCATTAGCATTTTCCTTTTTAAACAAGTAGTCAAATATGCATTATTCTGGCCAACATCTCATGATGAAAAGTCATGCACCTTATGGAGTCAAAATCTGGTCTTTAACCCTTGAAATTATATGAAGATGTATGAGAACTATAAATTCATTAATTTCATTATATACACATACAAGAATATAGAGTATGACAAGCAGGTGGAAATCCATGCGCATCACAAGAACACAAACCTTATTTTTAAATAAAGAGATTACAAACCTGTTAATGCTAGCTTTAAACCTGTCTCTATATCGGGGATCCGTGGAACCAATACACCTGGGGAATCCAGGACATATATGCTAGGTTGATGTGCAATCTGTGATCATTTCATGCTGAGTATAAATATCCTGAAAAGAACAGCTCCCCAAAGATGGAAAAATTCTTTTACTTGCAGAAAGTAAACATTCATCAATACTCTGTGCTTGTGAATTTTAGACAACAAAAAACAAATTCTCAAGTCACCTAGATCAAGATGACTGCCCATAACTGTTTCATCTTTCTTTAGAATATAAAATGTGAATCATAGAATCTGATGTCATTTAACACATCAACGCTTCTCCTAGACTTATAACAAACTACCATCTCTATATGCTGAGCCAACTAATCTGTTGGTAGTTGGACATATAAGATCTAAATCAGAGCAGTCAAAGGTGACAAATGGAGACTTACATGCATCTAGGTCCTATGCCAGATTGTTATCAATCAACCAAAAGGCTCAATTTATTATAAAAGGCTCTAGATTGGCAAGATGAACATCTAAATTCCACTGTCCAATTTTTCCTTCACCGAGAGTCTTCCTCGAAAGGGAGCAAGCCTATGTCTCGACCCCCACCAACATCATGACACTTGTTAATAGCATAAACCATCTAATCCTAGACGATGATTATATCTAATTGAATGAGAACCATAGACATCAGGAAAAGAGAAACCACTTGCAGCTAAGCAGATAAGTGCAAACATTTTGATCTTCCATGAAATACTCACCTATCTCCCTCTTTCCATTCCCTATCTTCCTGTTTGCAACCAGACAACTACAAATTTACTTAAAAAAGGCCGCTACCTTATATCCTGCAATATCTTGGGTAACTCCTGGCAATGGTCCTACAGTAGCTCGCTTCATCTTCTCCTGCACTATGTATTTTTCAAAAGTTAAAATAAATTATTTTCATAAATTAACACAGAAAAATGATAGAAATACACAAAGCACTCTAATGGTTATTAAAATATACATACTGCAGTTATTAAAAAACCATATTACCAGGAGATCGAGATGATGCTAGATGATGAATAGAATTGATAAGAGCTGACTTGCCAACATTGGGGACACCAACCACCATAACAAGAAGAGTAGGCTCCTTCGGTATCCGTTCTTTCAGTTTCAGCTCCACAAATGAAAGAAGCTTCAATTAAAACTCAAGCATCAGCACCTTAATGAAATGATAAATTTCATTAGAAAATTTACATGAAACACCATCCAAAAGGTTTGACACATTGCAGAACAAAATCGAGAATTTGAGCATTTAGAGCAAAGTAGGATATGCAAAATACCCAAAAGTTCCTAAATTTTATGGAGAACAACCAAAGGAATAGGGCTAAATGGGATCAAGCTGATTTCTAGTACTTTGTTTGGAAGTTAAACTAATAATAATGCACACATTCTGAGGTATAAGGGAGAAATCTATCCAACATATGCAAACAACAGTGATTATGATCAATATTCTGAGAAACAGTGATGTATCTGCACATGCATATTCGCAGTGAAATGGGTGAAAAATAAATTGCAGGGTTTCAATATAATAAAGATAAACTAACAAAGCAATTGAAAACAAATCAGTGCCCAGGCTGTTCAGCATATGATACTTCCAGAAAATAGTAACTATCCGAGGGCATTGACTGACCTTCTGAACAGACCCTGTGCTGTGGGCATTAATTGAAATGCAATCTTGCTTGCACGAATCGAAATACTGAGTCCATTGCTGAAGATTTAAGGGATAAAATTAGACCATGAGAGATGAAACAAATGGAAGTATATAGATTTACAAGAAAGAACAAGACGTGAAAAATGAGAATAACCAATAATTCAAGATATGGGCATATGGCATTTCAACATTGTTGGCACCACGAAAATGTTAGAAGTAAAAACCACCAGTCCTTAATTAGTGGCCTTATTTGATGATGTAGTGTGATAGCCTGACAGGTTCACTTAGATTTACTTGTTGATCCAGAACCACATTATGCTTGATGAGCCCATAAAAATAGGATCTATTTATTCAAAACGGTCAGTTACAACAAATGCAACTGAACATCCGGAGGAGTCGGAAGAGTAGACAAGAAAAAGGTGGTAAAAAAAAGTGTACTATTTTTTCAATTTTGTATATAGGATCCTTCGATTCCATACACTACACAAATTGGAGACCCACAAATTCCATAGATCTCAATATCTCAAACTCCCCAAAAATCCCAATCCCACAGACAGGAGGAGGTTGAAGAACAAAAAGAGTAACCGAAGAACAAAAAGAGTAACTTTCTTTGCTCTCTTTGCAGTCTTTATATACATTGTGATGTTCTACTTTATTTTATGTCATGGAACCATTAACCGGTTGAAAGATGTAACAGACATCTCTCTCTTGAGGAGATTCGGATGGTGTTCCTCCATTTTTTTTCAAAAAATCAAAACCCACAAAAAACAAACATGAAATCCTAAAGACAATCAAACAAACACACTAATCGCATTCATAATTTTTCCTAATAACATAACTGTTTCTACTTCAGTACATATATCAAATATCATACTCTGATCTAGTTTCCAACTTAAATCACAGAGCATCTCTGTTTCTCCAATATTTAACTGGTCATCACGGATCAAAAGAATTACAAGGTGAGAACACAGTTATACAATTTACACTACATGAACCACCACCACTTACAGTGATAATATTCGGGCTTGCCAGATCCTTCTTATTCAGAGCTATCACTCGCCGTTTACTCGAAATCAAGGATTGCAGATATCCATTCGCGGAAGACAATGGAATCTGCACAAACCCCCGAATACAAATTCATCAAAAGATCAGCAACAGATATACGATCAACAGTGACTTCAAGAGAGAGCGAGGGGGAGGTTGTGATTGGTGGATTCTCACTCGGGCGTCGCGGACTTCAATGACGAGGTCGGCGAGCTTGAGACGATTGCGGATGGCGGTGGTGGCGGAGGCCATGTGACCGGGGAACCAGTTAACGGGGCCTCCGCCGGCGATGAAACCCATCTTCCCTACCTTCGACCACGTCCCCATCCCCTCCTCCACCTATTTCGACGGCGATGAACCGACCTTCCGAACGAGTGAGGAGAGCTTCAACTCTTGTACAGGGAAAGATAAAACCCTAAACCCTCTCACTTTCTCCGATCAAACACGGATTTTCAATGAAATTGAGCCCCAACCGAGCTGGCATTTGTTCGGACAAAGATGTAGGTTCCTTTTTATTTGTACCCCTCTTGTATGCACACTCTCGTCCATAAATGCAAAGTGAACGGGATGTGCAAATTGATTTCAAGGGGCCAAATAAAAGCACCCAAAGATGGTATTAAGTTAAATATCTTATTATTCCAAATGTTTCATAATAAAATATTAAAAAATTAAAATAGTAAAGAACTACTTATAGTACACTAGACTCTATTAAAAAGAAAAAAAAAAAATTGTAGGTCTTTAAGAAGTTTCACGGACTTGGTACCCGTGGCAGGTCCGCCTGCCGCACTGAGAGGGCAATGGTCATGCCCCCTTTCTTTTTTTTTTTTTTTAATAATTTTAAAAAATAATATTTCTTAAACCATCTAAAAATTACATTAGGCCTGTCGACCACCCATGCCAGGAGCCCACAAGGCTAGCCTAAGGCCTGGTTATTCAGCCTGCCCAAGCCCAGGCCTGATGACCATAAATTGGCCTTGGATTTAGGCTTGGGCCTGTGTTTTTCAGGACCCAGGCCAATCCATTGCCATTGTTTAATTAGTGGCAAACTAGGTTGGATTCTGATTCTGTTTTACAACTAAGGGCGTTGTTATACTCAATCTTTTTTTACAGTCTAAAATACAGTATTAATACATTGTTAGATATCCAAAAAAGTATATGCATCGTTTTAAATTTTTAAATTTACTAAAAATGTATTAATTCAACTTGAAATTGAACGATATACATTTTTTATTAAAGCATATATCTCGTTACATGATGTTTACTATTTAAAAAAAAAAAAAACACATGTGGTTTGCATTTTAGACTATAAAAATAACTGAGTTTGGCATTTTCCTAGAATAAAACTTTGAAAATATAATTGTTTGGTTGGTGATATTTATATGTAAGAATTAGTGTCACACTAATGACATTCTCGGATGCAAAATTATGACCTATATGAATGGGTAAACCCAAATTAAATAATGGTTTTTTTAGCCGAATTCAAACTTTTGTTATTATATTATAGAAAATGTACACTCAATCAATCATTCATTCATGTAATCACTTTTATAAAATGTTTTGAATTCATTTTAAAGTATATACATTTAACTAATGAAATACACATTTTTACAAAAATAAATAAGTATATACTTATTCGAATGGATTGAGTGCACTAATTTTGTAATAGGATATATTGACATAACATATTATATACTGATAATTTTATATATTACGTTAGTTAAGACAATATATGCCTAACTGTTGTGTCCAAGTGTAATACGGCCCTTTATTTATTCGTCGGTAACTCCTAAAAGGAGTTTGCTCTTCATGGTGACCTAGATATGCATATTAAAATCGTAATCAATAATTCAATACGCATATTAGATAGTGTTATCTATCCAAGATTTCCTATTAAAGTCTATATTATTCTTATCCTTCTCCTCTTCAACACCATAAATATTGGGGTGGTGCTCGACCACTTCATTTAATTTAGAATTCATTCCTCTTTCTGCACAATTCCATTTTATACACTGGCATTACAATTGCCCTTTGTTGATGGCATTGTCATACATGTGTGTTCATTGGGTTGTTTACTTCATCAGCCTATGGGTTTTGTTTAGTTCTCTTCATTCAACTTGTGAGCATTATTTTTATTATCTTGGTTCTCTTTTCCTTGTCTCTCTCATCACTCTTCTGTTCTTTTCTTCACCCCATCACCATCACCACTAGGGTTGTGTTTGGATGTGACAGTTGAAATGTTATAATTATTAAAATCTTGCATTGTAAATGCACTTTTTAAAAAATATTATTTTATTAGCTTTTAACTTTTCAATTGTTAATTTTTTTTTGTTTGAAAAAACAAGATAATGATTTGAAAAACTAAATATTTAAAATGTATTCGGATTTACATTAGAGAACCTTGTTTTTCAAACAAGAAATCTACCCAACCTCATGTTTTATTTTTTCTTTTTTTGTTTTTGTGAGGGAAAACTCCAATATTGGTCGAAAAAAATTCTAGATACGCAGAATCATCGACAAACCTTCAAATATGTAAACTTGAAGGGGTTCGAACAAACTCATGGCTCTAACCAAAGAATTAGCCTCACATGGCTTTGATTCGGTCATGTTAATCACTTGATAGATCAACAATGCAACCGGTAAGCAACAATAGTATGAATTGTTCTATCATATATTGGCCTTACTTTTTCTTTATATACTCCATCTATAATATATCCCTTGATGAAAATTCTTCTTGTTTGTGAACAGGAGCTAAATAGTTTGGCCTTAGATGGAATGTGAATGTGAAACCATTATATCATCCTTCCTCCACTCCAGTCACATCCTCTCATCAATGTATGAATTTTTTTTTTTTATGGGTAAGGTATGTATGGTTTTTGTTTTCACAAGTTTTATTTGTTGCCATATTTGCTTTTGGGGGTGTTGATATATCCCTTTCTTTTGTATCACTTGTAGGAAAATCTGAGAAGGCCAAAGGACATCTTTCAGACGACGAAAGAAGAAATAAAAGTCTAAAGTGGAGTCCAAAAATAATGAAGAGCAAGGCGATGTCACAAAAAGACATTAATTAAAATTGTTAAAAAAATCCGGTTTTTATTGATTTTTACCTGTAGTTGTTGCTATCTTTGTATTTCAATTTTTAAGCAGTTGTATACGTGTATATCAATACCACGTTTGTTACGGCTTTAATTTATAAATTATACATTTTAACTTTTCCGATAAACATTAGACATGTTTGTTGTAGCTGTTGAAAATCAAAGAATAAGCAACAATGAATGTTTGTTAGAGTAAGATGTAAACTACTGTTTTTAACCAATTATTCAATATTTGAAAATAAGAAGCAATAAGATTCACAAATAAAAGAAAATCATAATTTGATTTTGGGGGCATAATCTGTTTTACATTAGTCTCTTTTTTTTACTTAAAAAAAAAAAACCATTTGGATGATGATATTTGATAGAGTCCAATATATTAGTTATGTAGAACCTCAAAATTATAATTTAACTCAGCAGTAATCATAACACAATGGTCAAGACTTACATGTGTTAAAAGTATGCCTTGGTATTGAGTCTTGACACTAACTTAACCTATGTATATTTTTGTGAGTTTGGGGTACACAGGTGAAGGGAGCTTCCATAGCTCGGTCATAAGGAGAGCTATGAGGATCCATTCTTTATATATATTAAAAAAATTATAATTTATAATCCAAAAGTCATTCTATCATACATAGATTTTAGCTACAACAAACATAGCTTGAGTCTCGAACACATTATGCTTCTATAATTGTATTTATTTATCTGAGATCACCAACAAAATTGTAAAAATCTCTCTCTTTCATCTTCACGAGTCACTTCTCAGGATCATAAGAAATGCAATGTTGTTCATGTCTCTTTTTTTTCTATCATCATTATCAATTTATGGTTACATCACATTTTTCGTGCACCTTTTGGGACACTAATTTGAGCAATGATTTGGCTGTCTCAACTGATGCGACGGCAGCAAGAAAAGAAGATCATCAAGTCTTCTTTCTTTCTGAAAACTCCATGATCCACAAGAAACTTATTTGATCCACCAGAAAAAAAATAAAAGAAAATAATTTGTAATCTGGAAGATTGTGATACAATTTCGGTGACAGAACAATTAGTTAAGAGGGCATTTGGACGTGGGTCTGAGAGGATTATGTATTTGGAGAAATCTGACTTTTCAAACCCGTTTTTAAATACAAAAAACAAAAGCTGCAGCATAATTAAAAGTTACATATATATTATTACAAATAAATGTTCAAAAGTCAATTCTTTCATGATGAGGGACAGTTTCTGTAAACTTAATTTTCAACTAAGCTTCTGAGAAAAAAAATTAATTTCCAAACCCATATTCAAATGTCTACACAATTAAATGTAAAAAATTTTCATGGGTATTTTTGTCTTTTACATGAACCAATTTATCTTTATAATTATTTATAAAGACTATAATATCTATCCAATAAAATTTAAAAATCTTTCAAATGCCATTTCAATGTGTACACAATTTAATATAAAAATCTTTCAAGAGCAATTTTATCTTTTACAGGACTAATTTATCTTTATGACTATTTCAGGAACAATTTAATTTAATATAAAAGTCTTTCAAAAAGTTGCATTCTAAATAAAAAAAACTAGAACAGTTTCTACAGGCAGATTTCGGGTAAAAATTGTTCAAAACTACATTTTTCAAAAGGTACATTTTTCAAAACTACATTTCAAATGTGTTCAAAACTACATTTCAGATAAAAAGTGTTCAAAATTACATTTTTCAAAAGCTTCCTGCAGACAACTTCCTACATAATTAGTTTTAAATTCCAATATTTGCAAAAGCAGTCTTACAATCGCACCACCAAACTCACCCATAATTATTCTTGAAATTTTTATTATTGACATTAATAAATAATGATGAACAAAAGATCAATAAGACGTAAATAAAAATTTATATAAAATCAAAAAATAATTTGACATATATTGATTTAAGATATATAAATTGTGAAAAAAATAAATTGACATACAAACCACTCTCAATGCCATCGATACTATCTTTTCCCACCATTAAAATAGCTATTTTTTTCTTATTCTAATTTTCTATCAAACAAGGGAAATTGACAAACATCAAGATACAAAGAAAGTGTTATTCCTCTGTTTACGTAGTCCCATGAAAACAGTCTTTAAGACAAAAAACACCAACCAACATCCAAAAGTATAAAACAAAGCATCAACAAAACCCTAAACAGTGAAAATAGACACCAAAAACCCATATTTGCAGAGGATATCAAATTTTTATCAATGCAGGTTGCTCTGGTTGATCCCCGCCATGGCCGTGACTGACTCAGCCACCCCACTGGGGTACATCATCATCTCCAGCTTGTTTCCTAGCTCAGCTCCGGTTACCCTCTCAGCTTCCTCCCCAGTCACATCCTTGTCCGCCGAAAGCTTAACCGTCGCGTCCTATATATCACAATTTTCATGAATACATAATTTTCACAAGCATATACTTGAATAGATGCATGACACCTTGACACACGACTATCAAAGAAACTTTTTTATTTGTGAGCATGTGTCATCCATCCGTTCCAAATATTTTCTAATAAAAGACTTCAATCAATATTTAGTGATAGAAAAATTAAAACATGTCAGTTCATTCATTAATTATATATATTCATTGGATGAAATGAGTTTATGAATGAATCTACCTTCATTGATTAAAGGGAAAAATTCAAACAATACCTTGTAAATTATCTGAAATCTATATAATCCATTTACTTTTTCTGAAGCACATATAACTCTCAAAACACTTAACATAAATCCAAAAGTGAGGGGGTTATAATATTCCCCTCCCAACCCGCATGGAGAGGATTCCATAGTCCATTAGAGTTCAGCTGAACCCATAGAAAGCTTGATATTTTAAAATGAATAGATTTAGGCCATAATGTTACCAAGTAATTACATAGACAAGAAAATAAGACCTCCCTCTCTCCCCTCCTCCCTCAAGTGCCATAGAATTCAGTTGAACCCCCCAAAAACATAGTGTTTGAATAAAAGGGGTTGCTTGATATTTTTAAAAAAACAAATATAGGTTATGATTTTCTCAAGTTCTTACATATAGAGAAAAAAAAATAAGATCACCCCTACAAAAAAAAAAAGCCTCCATAAACATGGGTAAAAAGAGAAATAAACAAGTCAATAGCTAATATAAATAGCATACACTAAAAATTAGACTACAAGAGTAATACCCTGGCCATAAACTTTCTCATGGTCAAAACAAGAGCATCGCACATTCTACAAAATCAAACAAAACGCCATTATTTAATTGGGCCACATGCTTGCATAAGCTCAAAAATCTTTCCATTTCTTAGAAAAATGTGAGTACTTTTACAATAACAATTTTCTAGCTAAAACAACTAGACTGAAGCAGAGATTCCATCGGCTGTATCACCATCAAGAGAAATAAGCAACATGAAAGAATAAGTTTAATTAATACTTATCCTAGATGGAAAGCACATAGTAATTCCAATAATTACCATACATATTACCTCACAGAGATGTTTTATCAGTTAGATTGTCCCCTCAAATCATGAATTAGTGGGAGAGGATCGGTTTCATAAGCAATATCCCAACATTTTATTCTCAAACACCAAAGTGATTACATTTCCAATATATAAAGTCAAGTTCTTCTTTCATCAAGTGATACATAGCCCCAATATCTAGCATGAGACCTGCAGGTGCGGGATTTAACTTTTGATGTATTGTTTTTGTAAATGAGTTGTCAAGAGGAAAATTGATACAAAACAGAGCGGAATGGAGGAAGTATGGGAATCCTGTCAACTTTAATTTGTCAGGAAGGAATTTGGTTGAGAAGTGTGTGGAAAGTCTGTTGTGATGAATGAGTTTAATATGTAACCTATACGCTTACATCTATGCATTTTCATATACAAGAAAACAAAAAACATGAGGAATAATTGTACATGATCACTGTTTTTGGGATAATAAATATAAATTCTTATAAAAAGCATGAGGAATTCCTTTTCAATTTATAAGCTTAAAGGTCAAACAAAAATATAAAAAATGTTAACGTGGAAGTGGTGTGGGGGAATAGAGAAACAAGAATTGACAACGAGTGTTTGCTTCCAAAATAGATTTCTTTATGCTGTCATTCATTATTCGAGAGGCACAAGGTTCATGATTGGTGAATAAAGAGGCCAACGCTCAATAATGTAGCATGACCACTACATACCAGGTAGACTTCCCTAAGAAGATAAGTTGATCATGTTGTGCAAGCCGGTGAGCCCAGCAGCTAGAAAGGTAACCTTTTTTTTTTTTTTTTGGGGGGGGGGGGGGGGGGGGGGGGGTTGAGGAAGAAGGTGGGATGTCCGTCACATTGTATAAAAGGCAATCCAAAACTGAAACAAAGATGCTGACATGAGTGTATTGCAAGGGCGGAAGGAGAAGGAAACAGTGAACAAAGGTAGGAATTAGGATAAAGAATTGGTTGAGCTGTTTGAGAGCTTTCAACACAAGCCACCGGAGAGTAGTTGTCTAGCGGGTTCTCTGCTTGCCTCGGCTATCCAGATTATTCGGTCAACTGGCTTATTCTTACTGTGGCCAAGTTGATTTCCAAATTTTTCTTTCTTAACACTTCTTGCCCTTCGCATTATTGGCTTTGCAATTAACAAGGAATCTCAGTCATCTCTTTAATCCCAATAAACCCTACAACGTGACAACATCCTACCCACATCCTCTACAAGTAAAAAAGAAAAAGGCTGACCTTTTATCAAAAGAAGGATGGCATGATTTTTATTACTCCTTTTTATTTTGTATCTTGGGTTTATCTATATCATACAAGTTTCTTGTACTCATTGCTACATTAGCCAATATGAATTCAAAATGTCAATGAAGATTGCCGAAGTAGATAGCACTCCTATATAGTATATACATATATGATCTCACAGAATGACTTGTATTTTATGAGGTTAGGTAACATTAAATAATGCATCCATACCGTAAGCCGTTAAACCATGCCAAAGAAACAAGGAATCATAAAACTCATCGACTCTACACAGATGAATAACATTTAAGAGAAAAGTTGATATATTTACTGAGCATCATCGTTCGTGTCAAAAGGGTGAGGTGAGAAGTCCCATAAGAACAAGGGGGGATATGTCTCGAATTCATGGGCATGTCTCGGATTCATGAGGGAGTATGTCCCGGATTCATGGTGGGGTATGTCTCGGTTTCATGGGGGACTGTCTCGGATTCATGGGGGATAGTCTCCCATGAAACCGAGAAATACTCCCCCAAGAATCCGAGACCATGAATCTAGAATCATACTCTCCCATGATCTGAAACAACGAATTCAAGAACATACTCCCTCATGAATCCGAGAAGACCTCCCCCCAACCCCCGCCCCTCATGAATCCGAGACATACCTTGAATCTGGATTCATTGGGGGGGGGGGGGTATGTCTCAGATTCACTTTGGAATAATAAGAATGTGTCTCAAATCCATGGTGGGGGAGTATGTCTTGCATTCATGGGGGTAAGTCTTGGATTCATAGGGAGGATGTCTCGGATCCATGAGAGAGTATGTCTTGGATTCATGGTCTGATTCATGGGGGGTATATCTCGGATTCACAAGGGCGGGATATAGGAGGGTATCGTCTGTGATTCATTGGGGAGTATGATCTGGAACTCATTACCAAGTTGTCTCGGATTCATTCTAGGATATGTCTCAAATTCATGAGGGAGTATGGGGGAGTATGATCTTGGATTCATGGGACAATATGTCTTGAATTCATAAGGGGTTATGTTTGGGATTCGTGGGTATGTCTACAATTCATGGGGGAGTATGTCTCGCACTCATGGAGTGCCTCATATTTATGGGGGGAGTGTGTCAAGGATTCATGGGTATGTCTCGGAGTCACGAGGGGTGTTCGGATTCATGGGGGGTATGTCTCAGATTCATGGGTATGTCCTGGATGCATTGGGGGGGGGGGGGGGGGGGTTCATGATATGCCTCGAATTAATGGGGGAGTATGTTTCCAAATCATGAGGGTCAATATGTCTCAAATTCATTGGGGATATGTCCCAGATTCATGGGTATATTTTAGATTCATAGGGGTATGTCTCGGATTCAAGAGGGAGTATGATCTCGGATTCATGGGAGAATATGTCTTGGATTCATGGGAGGGAATATGGGGGGGTATGTATCGAATTCATGGGGGTTGTATGTTTTGAATTTAGAGGGGTAGTATGTCTTGAATTTGTACTTACCCAATGAATCCGTGACATACTCCATAAATATGTGGCAAACACCCCCATGAATCAGAGGCATACCCATGAATCTGAGACCATACTGTCCCATGATTACAAGACATATACATGAATCCGAGACATACTCTCCCATATATCTTGGATTCATGAGGGATTGTATCTGATTCATGGTATGTTACAGATTCATGGGGGGTATGTCTCGGATATAGGGGAGTACGGTCTCAGACTCATGATCATGAATTCATAGGGGGTATGTCTGAGATTTATCTGAGGTAATATGGGGAAAGTATGGTCTCGGATTCATAGGAGAGTATACCTTGTATTCATTGTAGGGTATGTTCTGAACTCATGATAGGGTATTTCTTGGATTCATGGGGGGAGTATAATCTCGGATTCATTGGGGGGGGGGGGGGGGGAGTATGTCTTCGATTCTTACTGTCGGTATCGTTTTTCGGTGGGGGTCGCTCCGGTTGTCGGGGGCCTTCGAAAAAGATGGTCTTTTGAGGTGTGTGTGGGGGTTTTTCGAGGATCGGGTCTGAATGTGGCCTTGTGAGCTTGGTTGGATTGTCTCTCGAAAAGGGGGAGGGGAGTGGTTCCTTGGTGACAGCTCCTCAGGAGGATTCAGGGGTGGTTGTGATCGCCACCTACTTTCTCAAAAAGCAGGAAAAGTTAGGTGTTGCAATTGATCACCTTCGTAGGGGGGGTTGTGGATTCTCCACTCTGAGATATGGGCTTGCTGCACATAAGAGGTGAAAATGGAGAATCATTTTCTGCTTCCGGAACCTTGATAAAGGGAGGTTTATAAAAAGACAAGGGGTGAGAGAGGGTCGGCTAGTTGTGATTAGCCACATGAAGGGGGACGGCTAGTTGTGATTAGCCGCATGGGACCTGACTCTGTTTGGGCAAAAACCTGGGTAGGAAATGGGTTTGGCAGAGGTTAAGCTAGGTTTAACCTGGGTTTTGGAGAGTGGATTTGGTTTGGGAATGGGGTTCTCTCTCTCTCTCTCTCAAGGGTTTTAAAGTAGTAGTGTGGGGGAAGGGATGCTTGAGTGATTATTGATTGTGGGTTGATTGAATGGGTGATTGATATTATGAAGAAGTGCTTGAACCTCCCTATTTATAGTAAAAATGGGACAGGGGAGTATCCATTGGACAATAGATCAAATTAGATAATAGGGTGGTTGATTTGACCTCCCATTAGATCTTTGTTCTTCTAACACCGTCCAGGTGAGGGGTGGCTACTCTCAAGTTGCCGCCCCCATAATGACCTGCCAAACGTCCAATCTCTGACAGACAGTGACTTAAGGTGAGTACTAGGTTTGAACCGTCCGAGAAGGGGTGGCTAAAAGGAACAAACCGCCGCAATCATTAGCATTAAATGCTGTTTTATGTCCCATCCAAGGGAAGCGGTTGGCGGCGGTTTAAGTGGCGGCTAGTTTCAACTAGCCGCCCTATCTCTAGTTTCTTTAATTTTTCTAAGTGTTTTTGACCAGGATTTGTCCTTTTAAAGAGATGTTTTCTTATTAATTTTTCAAATGTTGCCATTTCTAAGTATTACTTGAAATATTTTTATTTCTTTGGACGGTCAAAATTGGGGTATCTACACTTACGTATGTTTCAAATTCGTGGGGGATATTTCTCGGATTTATGTGGGAGTATGTCACAGATTCATGGGTATGTTTCAGATACTTGAGGGGTATGTCTCGGATTCATGAGGGGGGGGGGGGTATCATTTTGGATTCCTGGGTGAAAACGTCTCGGATTCATGGGAAAGTATGTATCGGATTGGGAGTGTGTCTCGGATTCATGAGTATCTCTCAAACACTTGGAGGGTATGTCCTAGGCCCCGTTTGGTTGCGCGTTTGGGTGCGCTTTTGTTTTTTGAAAAGCTAAAATCGTGCAGCCAAACGGGGCAGCTTTTTGCAGAATCGGAAGCTGGATTCCTTTTAATTTTTCCCTTGCAATCTGTGTTTTGGAAAGCTCAAAAACAACGATTTTTGATCAGAATCGATTTTTTTAATTGAAAAGCAGCTTTCTCTGTTAAACATTAAACTCCTTGCAAATATTGATTCCTGAATTAAAAAAAGCATCCTAAAAAAGTCAAGATCTAAAATTATATTAAAAAGTAGTTTTATTCCAAAAGCTACTTTTCAATCTATGTTTCCAAACGGACCCTTGGATTAATAGGGGGTAGTATGTTTCAAATTCATGGGGCAGTATGTTATCAGATTCTTGCTCTATGCTTTAGATTAATGGGGAGTATGTCTCGATTTAATGGGAAAGCATGCCTTGGATTCATGGCGGAAAGTATGTCTCCAATTCATTGTAGGGTATGTTTTGGATTCATGGGTGGGGGAGGGGGGGAATATGGTCTCGAATTCACGGGGTGGAGCATGGGGGAGTATGGTCTCAGATTAATGGGGGTATGTGTCAAAATAATAGGACGCATGTCTTGGATTCAAAGGGAAGTGTGCCTCCGTTTTAAGGGAGAAGTATGCCTCGAATTCATGGGTGTCGAAATAATAGGACGCATGTCTTGGATTCAAAAGGGAGTGTGCCTCCGTTTTAAGGGAGAAGTATGCCTCGAATTCATGGGTGTGTTTTATATTCATGGGAGAGTATGTCTCGAATCATGGGCATGTCTCAGATTCATAGGGATTTATCTTAGATTCACGAGGGAGTTTCTCGGATTCATGGCGAAGTATGTCCGATTTATGGTCTTGGATTCACAGGGGAGAGTGATCCCGGGTTTAGGGTCTTAGATTCGTGATCTCATATTCATGGGAGAGTATATCTCAGACTCATGGAAGGGAATATGGCGGAGTATGGTCTTGGATTCACGAGGGAATATGTCTCGGATCCATTGTAGGGTATGTCTCAGATTCATAGGGAGTAATATGAAGGAGTAGGGTCTCAGTTCTTGGGAATGTTTCGGATTCATTAAGGGTATGCCTCATATTCATAGAAAGTATGTATTCGATTCATGTGTATGTTTCACATTCATGGGCGGTATGTGTCAGATTCATGGGGAAGTTTGTTTAGGTTTCTTGGGGGAGTGTCTCTAATTCATGGGGGGGAGTATGTCTCCGAGTCATGGTGGGGTATCGGTTCGGATTAATGGGGGAGTATGTCTTGGACACTTGGGGGTACGTCTTAGATTCATGAGGGGTAGTATGTTTCAGATTCATGGGGGAGTATGGTCTCAGATTCATAGGAGAGTATGTCTCCGATTCATATGAGAGTATTGTAGATAACCCAATTTTGACCGTCCAAAGAAAAAAAAAACAAATTTGAAACTTAAAAGAAAACAACTCAAAGAAAGAAACTAGAAGGAGAAACCCTGGCCTCAAACACTTAGAAAAATTCAAGGGCCAAGAACAAGGCGGCTACTTTGAAGTAGCCACCCCTTGGGGCGGCCAGTTTGTACTAGCCGCCCCTGTCGCTATGGGTTTTCGGCTGCCAGTGCTTTTGGGGGGCAGAAATGGGCGTGTGTGGGGGGTTTTTCAGGGGTTCGGATGAGATTGCACTTTGCGGGCCCGATCAGACTATCTCTCGGAAGGAGGAGATGGGCGTGGCTGATTCGGTTCCTTCCTGAGGTGCTCGACAGCTCCTTAGGAGGATTCAGGGGTGGTTATGATCGCCAAAGCAAGAAAAGTTGGTCTCTCTCTCTCTCTCTCTCTCTCTAGGGTGTGGGTATGGAATTGGCGAATGTGTGATTGCAAGTGTGGATTTGGAGTGGTTGATTGAATGAGTGATGAGTTGAAGAAGTGCTTGGACCCCCTATTTATAGTAAAAATGGGGCAAGGAAGTGTCAACTAAACAATCGATCAAATTGGATACAAGGGTGTTTGATTTGACTCACATTAGATCTTTGTGTTTCTGACAATTATCCATATAAGGGGCGGCTATTTCTATTTAGCCGCCCAAGGAGGGATGGCTACTCTTAAGATGCCGCCCCAATGATGACTTGCCAAACGTTCAATCTCTGACAAGTGATGGCTTGGGGCGGTTACTAAGAGTAAACCGCCAGAGAAGGGGGGCTAATTTTAAGAAACCACCACAATCATCAACATTAAATGTTAACTTTATATATATCTGGGAAGCGGTTGGGAGACACGGCTAGTATAAACTAGCCGCCTAAGGAGAGGCGGCTACCTGAAAGTAGCCGCCCTGTTCCTGCCCCCCTAATTTTTCGAAGTTTTTGGGTCAGGGTTTCTCCTTCCGGTTTCTTTTCTAAAGATGTTTTCTTTTAGGTTTCAAATGTGGTCATTTCTAAATATTACTTGAAATATTTTCATTTCTATGGACGGTCAAAATTGGAGTATCTACAATTGTCCCTCATCGGACGGAGTCTTTGTGCAAAATAAAAAGACGTCGATCGATGATAAGGAAAGAGACCCCTATTTTGGCTGGCCTGACCTTCAAGAAGTTTTGGGCACATGACTAATATCATTCAGGAATTTAATTTAGGTCATCAGAGGCTGGGATAACTAGAATGGTTTAGCAAAAGACTGATCCAGGTGGGGGAGTGAGCAAAAGTAAAGAAGCGAGGGATCAAACCCTCGGACGTTTGGCAGGTTATCATAGGGGCGGCATCTCAAAAGTAGCCGCCCCTCCCTGGGCGGCTAGATTGAACTAACCGCCCCTCACCTTAACAATTTTCAAAAACACAAAGATCTAATGAGGATCAAATCAAACACCATTGTATGCAGTTTGATCTATTGTCCAATGGATACTCCCATACCTCTTTTTTACTAGAAATAGAGGGTATCCAACACTTCTTCAAATCATCACCTATCCACAATTTATAAATTACAAGCTCAATAAAGCATCCTTCACACCCCACACCCACTACTTGAAACTTTTGAGAGAGAGGGAGAGAAGGAAAGCCATTCCTACCAAAAATCCACTCTTCAAAAACCCTCTCCAAAACTCTGGTTAAACCTAATTTAACTTTAGCCAAAACCCAAACCAAACCCTACCCAAGCTCTGCCCAAATAGAGCCACGTCCCAAGCGGCTAACCCTAACTAGTCGTCCCCATTCAGGCGACTAAACCATACTAGCTGACCCCCACTTTCACCCTAGTCTTTAAATCTCCCTTTGTTAAGTCCCAAAAAAAGAAAAGGATTCCCCGTTTTCACCTCTGTGTACGGGACTGGCCATGTCTCAGAGCGGAGAATCCACAATCTATCCCCGTGAAGGCGATCAACAACACCAACTTTTCCTCTTTTTAAGAAAGCAAGTGGCGATCACAACCATCCCTGAATCCCCTTGAGGAGCTGTCAGGCGCCTCAACAAGGAACCAACCACCACACAAACACGCGCCCTTCTTTCTCGAGTGGTGATTTGACCAAGAGCCCACAAGGCGGATCAGATCCAAACCTCCGAAGAAACCCCCACACACGCACGCCAGCCCCCTACCGAGGAAAGGAGCCCGAAAACCATTGCTGACAAGTATGACACAGATTCATGAAGGAGTATTATCTCAGATTCGTGTGGTAGTATGTCTCGGATTCATAGGGGTAATGTCTAATTTGTGGGTTTATGCTTCATATTCATGGGGGTTTATGTCTCACGTTCATGGTCTCAAATTCATGGGGGAGTGTCTCGGATTCATGGGGGGGCTAAGTCACAGTTGCAAGGGTATGTCTCGCATTCTCAAGGGGTGTCTCAGATTCATGGTATGTCTTAGATTCATGGGAGAGTCTCTCCGATTCATGGGGGTGTATGTCTCAAATTCAAGGGTAAATTTCACATTTATGGGTGTATGTCTCAGATTCATGGATATGTTTCAGATTCATGGGATAATATGTCACGGATTCATAGTCTGATTTATGGGGGAATACAGTCACGGCTTCATTGTAGAGTATGTCTCAAATTCATGGTAAAGAATGTCTTGAATTCATGAGAGAGATTATGATTCGGATTCATGAGAGAGTATATCTACAATTCATAAGGGGTATGTCTAGGATTAATGGGGGGTATGATCTCGAATTCATGGAGGTTATGTCTAGGATTAACGGGGGAGGGGTATATCATGGATTCAATGGGGGAGGGGGGGGGGGGGGGTTATGTCTCAGATTCATGGGGGCGTATGTGCAGCAGGATTAATGGGTGAGTATCGTCTCGGATTCATGAGGGAGCATGACTCCAATTCATGGGTATGTCACATATTCAAGGAGGTATGTCTCAGATTTATGGGAAGAATGTATTAGATTTATGGTATCGATTAATAGAGGAGTACGGTCTCCGATTCAGGTTCTCGGATTCATGCTCTTGGATTCATGAGGAGCATGTCTAAGATTCATGGAAGGTGATAAGGGGGAGTCTGGTCTTAGATTCATTGGGGAGTACGTCTCAAATTTATGGGGGAATATGATCTCAGATTCAAGGTAGGGTATGTCTCGGATTCATAGGGGTAGTATGTCTCAGATTCATGGGGGAGTATTTATCGGATTCACAATCTTGGATTATTGGGGAGTATGATCTCGGATTCATTGGGGGTTATGTCTTGTATTCATGGGGGATTCATGAGAGGAGTATTGTCTCCAATTCATTGTAGGGAATGCTTTGGATTCATGATTGGAGTATGGAGTAAGGTCTTGGATTCATGGGGTGGAGTATGGGGGGGAGGGGGGGGATTCATGGGGGAGTATGTCTTGGATTCATGGTCTCAGACTCATGGGGGAGTTTTCTTGGATTCATGTGGGAGTATGTCTCGAATTCATTGGGGGATATCGTTTCAGATTCATGGGGGTGTGTAGGATTAATGAGGGGGTATCGTCTCAGATTCATGAGGAAATGTCTCCAATCCATAGGTATGATAGAGATTCATGGGGGAGTATGTATTGGATTCATGATGTTGGATTTATGAGAAAGTACGATCTCGGATTCAGGTTTGGATTAATGATCTCGGATTCATGAGGGGTATGTCTCATATTCATGGGATAATTTGTCTCGGATTCATAGGGGCATGTCTAGAATTCGTTGGAATTCATAGGGGTATATCTAGAATTCGTGGGTATATGTCTCGGATCCATGGGGGTATGTCTCGCATTCATGATAACAGATTCATGGTCTGCCTCGGATTCATGGGGGAGTATGTCTTGGATTCATGATATCTCGGATTCATGAGGTGCATGTCTTCGATTCATGGGGGGACATGTCTCATATTAAGGTCATGTTACAGATTCATGGGATATGCCTAGGATCATGAGGGTGTACGGTCTCAGATTTAGGGTCTCGGATTCATGATATCAGATTCTTGGGGGAGTATGCCTCGGATTATTGGGGTATGTTTTAGATTCATGGGAGGGAATATGGGAGAGTATAGTCTAGGATTCATGGGGGGTATGTCTCGGATTCATGTGAAGAGTATGTCTTGAATTCATTATAGGGTTTGTTTCATATTCATGGGGGGTGTGCCTTTAGATTCATGGGTATGTCTCAGATTCAAGAGGATGTGCCTAGGATTCATGGGTGTGCCTAGGATTCATGGGTATGTCTAGGAAACTTGGGAAAATGTCTACGATTCATAGGAGGGCATGTCTAGTTTCATTGGGGTATGTCTTTAATTCATGGCTATGTCTCGGATTAATGAGGGAGCATATCTTGGATTCATTGTCATGGATTCGTGGGTGGGTATGTCTCGGATGAATGGGAGATGGATCCGAGACATAACCCCATAAATCTGAGACATACTCCCCAAGAATCCGAGACCATGAACCCGGGACCATACTCCCATTTGAATCCATGACATATTTCCCCCCATGAATCCAAGAGGCATACCCTCCATGAATCCGAGACATACTCACCCATGAATTCAACAAAACTCCCCAATAAATTCAAGACATACTCACCCATGAATCCAAGACATACCCCCCATGAATCCGGATTCATGGGGGGTTTATGTCATGGATTAATGGGAGGAGTATCTCTTGAATTCAATGAGGGGAGTATGTCTCGGATTCCATGGGGAACAAGTCTCCGATTCATGGAGGGATGCCTCGGATTCATGAGGGAGTAATGTCACGGATTCATGGTTTGATTCATGGGGAGTATGATCTCGAATTCATGGTCTCGGAATCATGGAGGAGTATGTCAAGGATTCATAAGGGTTATATCTTCAATTCATGCGGGCAAATATAGGGGAGTATGATCTAGGATTCATGGGGGGGATATAGGAGACTATGATCTAGGATTCGTGGGGGAATATAGACTCGGATTCATGGTAGGGTATGTCTCGGATTAACGACGGGAGTATGATCTTGAATTCATGGGGATGCGCGCCTCAAACTTATAGGATTGTGTCAAGGATTAATGGGGGGATATGGTCCCTGATTTATGGGGTAATGTCTAGGATTAAAGGGGAATATGTCTCAGATTCATGGGAGGGTATGTGTAGGATTAATAGGGGATATCGTCTCGGATTCTTTAGAGAGTGTGTCTTCGAATCATGGCTATTTTATAGATTCATGTGCACTAAGTCTCGGATTCATTGGGAAGTATGCATCGGATTCATGGGGGACTAGGGTCTCGAATTCAGATTCTTGGATTCATAATTTCAGATTCATGGGGTACCTGTCTAAGATTCATGGGAGGTAATATGAGGGGGGGCATGGTCTCGGATTCATGGAGGTAATATGAGGGAGTATGGTCTCGGATTCATGTGGGGAGTATGTAGAGGATTTATTATAAGGTTTGTCTCATATTCATGGTAGGGTGTCTCGGATTCATGGAGAGAAGTATGGTCTGAAATTCATGAGGGGGGTATATCTCATATTCTTGGGTATGGTTAGAATTCATGGGGTAGCATGTCTCGGATTTGTGGGGTATGTCACTTATTCACGCGTATATTTCAAATTCATGTGGGGGTATATCTCAGATTCATGAGAGATTATGTGTCGAATTCATGGGATAGTATGTCTCCAATTTGTGGGGGGAGTATGTCACTGAGTCATGCGTATGTTTCAAATTCATGGGGCATCATCATGTGGGAGTATGATCTCGTATTCATGAGGAAATGTCTCGAATTCACGGGTATGTCTCGGATACTTGAGGGGTATGTTTCAGATTCATAGGAGGTAGTATGTTTCGAATTTAAGGCCTTAGATTATGGGAGTATGGCCTCAGATTAATGGGAGTATATCTCAGTTTCATAGGAGGGTATGTCTTGTATTGATGAGGGAGTATGTCTCAGATACATGGGAAGGAGTATGTCTCCAATTCATTGTCAGGTATGTTTGAGAAAGTATAGAGTATTGTCTCGGATTAATAAGGTGACCTATGGGGAAGTATGGTCTCGGATTAATGGGGGCGTATGTCTCTGATTCGTGGTGGTGGGGTATGTCTCATATTCATGGGGAGGGGGGGGGGGGTATATCGGAGTTATGGAGGGTATGTCTCCGATTCATGGGAAATTATGTTACCTTTTCATCGGGGAGGATGTCTCAGATTCATAGGTATGTTTTATATTCATGAGAGATATGTCTCGGATTCATGGGTATGTTTTAGATTCACAAGGGGTGTGTCTCGGATTTATAAGGGATTATGTCTCGGATTCATGAGGGAGTGTATTTATTCTCTGATTCATGGGTATGTTTCAAATTCATGGAGGGGTATGTCTCAGATTTATGGAGGAGTATGTCTCGAATCATGGTCTTAAATTCATGGGAGAGTCCAACCTTGGATTCATGATCTCAGATTCATTAGAAAGTATGGTCTCGGATTCAGGTCTAGATTCGAGATCTGGAATTCATGGGGATATGTCTGAGATTCATGGGAGGTAATATGGGGGAGTACGTCTCAAATTCATTGTAGGGTTTTGTCTCGGATTCATGGTAGGGTATGTGCCAGATTCATTGGGGGGAGTCTGGGGGAGTATGGTCTTGGAATCATGGGGGGGGGGGGAGTATGGTCTCAGATTCATGGGAGAGTATGGTCTCGAATTCATGGGGGGGGTACATCTCATATTCTTGGGTATGCTTGAGGCTCAGAGTGGAAGGGTATGTCTCCGCTTCATGGGGAGGTATATCTCCAATTTGTGGGATGAGCATGTCTCTGATGCATGCACATATTTCAAATTCATGGGGTATGTATTTGATTCATGGGGAGTATATCTCCGATTCGTGGGGTATGTCTCCGATTCATGCGTATATTTCATATTCATGGGGGGCATGTCTCAAATTTATGGGTGAGTATGGTCTTGGATTCATAGGGAGTAGGTCTCAGATATATTGGGAGTAGGTCTCACAATCAAAGGGAGCAGCATGTCTCGAATTCATGGGAAGAGTGTGTCTCGGATTCATGGTCTCGAATTTATGGGGGGTATGTCTCATATTCATGGGAAAGTATGTCTCGAATTCATGGAGAAAAAATATATCTCGGATTCACAGGGGAGTATATCTCGAATTCTTGGGAGAGCATGGGCTCTGATTCATGTTCTTGGATTCATGTGGGAGTATTGTCTCCGATTCATGGGTGGTGTATTTCTCCAATTCATGATCTCGGATTCATGGGAGAGTATGTCTCATTTTCGTGGGGGAGTATGTCTCTAATTCATGGTAAGAAATGTCTAGGATTCATAGGAGGGAGTGTGGGTAGTATGGTCTCGTATTCATGGGGGGAGTATAGTCTCGGATTCATGGGGGAGCAAGTCTTCGATTCGTGGGGGGGAATGTAATTTATGGGTATATTTAAGGTTCATGGAAGGTATGTCTCAGATTCATAAAAGAGTATGTCTCGTATTCATGGGTATGAGAGCGAGAGAGACCCTAGGGTTTCACAATTTTATTCTTGGTACAAGAGCTAGAGAGAAACCCTAGGGTTTCACGATTTTTTTTTCTTGTTTTCTTTTTTGGTGTCGATTTATCATGGGTCATGGTGATCACCATCTTTTCCTCCCTCGAGTTGAGATTTGTGGTTGTTATTACTATAGAAACCAAGGCAACGTGTCATTAGGGCACAATTCTCAAGCCCAACGGGTTACCAACGTGCTCCTTGATGGGCACAATTTTTTGTCCTAGTCGCATTTTGTTTGGTTATATTTGGGTAGTCAAGGCAAGATAGGCCTACTTTTTGGCATCGTTACAAAGCTGGCAGCCACCGATCCGACCCTCAATCAATGGGAGATTGACAACTGTAGGGTTCTAGGTTGGCTCTTTAACTCCATTGAGAACCGGATTTATAATATGTTCATGTATCATGGGACGGTCAACTCTTTGTGGGCTGCACTGATGAAGACCTATGCTCATGCCAGGAATAACTCAAGAATTTATGAGTTGTAGAAGGATATTGCCCAAGGTACACAGATTGTTGCCAACTACTTTGGATTTCTTCAAGCTCATTGGGAAGAGCTTGCCCTCTATGAGTTTGTCTCAGAGTTGTCTATAGAGGTCATCAAGCTTGTGGTTAGTCGACTGCAGCGCCAACAGACTGTGTTTCTTATGGGCCTTCAACTAGAGTTCGAGTCTGTTCGTGTTCAGATTTTGAATACCACACTTCCTTCTCTATTTGAGACATTTGCTATCATTGATGGTGATGAGCGTCGCCGTCAAATCTCCTCTTTAGCAACCACTAGGACACCCAGATGGCATTGGCGGCCAATTCTAGATATGACTCGCAGTCAGGGCAATGGTGGTCATGGTCTTAGTCGTGGACGTAGTGATAGTGACTTGTGACCACTTGAAAGATATGGGCATGAGAAAGCTAGGTGTATTCAGTTTTACCCACACTTGACGCGATCTCACAAGGTCGGAGATCATTTGGCTACGCTCTCTTTTGACCGACTTGGGATTCCCTGTAGCAAGTTCATCTACCTTATTCTCTAATTATCGGAATGCCATTATGCTTGCCTCAAACTCCGTTCTTCATGAGAGGATCAAAGACATTGAGGTTGACATTCACTTTCTCCAAGAGAAAGTCCAATCGGGTGCCATTGACACAATTTTTGTCTCCTCCAATAACCAACTTGCTGACATGTTCACTAAGTCAGTCAGTCTCTCTACTCTTTGTTCTAACTTTGTTTGGTTATATTTGGGTAGTCAAGGCAGGATAGGCTTGCTTTTTGGCATCGTTACAAAGCTGGCAGCCACCGATCCGACCCTCAATCAATGGGAGATTGACAACTGTAGGGTTCTAGGTTGGCTCTTTAACTCCATTGAGAACCGGATTTATAGTATGTTCATGTTTCATGGGACGGTCAACTCTTTGTGGGCTGAACTGATGAAGACCTATGCTCATGCCAGGAATAACTCAAGAATTTATGAGTTGTAGAAGGATATTGCCCAAGCCACCCAAGGTACACAGATTGTTGCCAACTACTTTGGATTTCTTCAAGCTCATTGGGAAGAGCTTGCCCTCTATGAGTTTGTCTCAGAGTTGTCTATAGAGGTCATCAAGCTTGTGGTTAGTCGACTGCAGCGCCAACAGACTGTGTTTCTTATGGGCCTTCAACTAGAGTTCGAGTCTGTTCGTGTTCAGATTTTGAATACCACACTTCCTTCTCTATTTGAGACATTTGCTATCATTGATGGTGATGAGCGTCGCCGTCAAATCTCCTCTTTAGCAACCACTAGGACACCCAGATGGCATTGGCGGCCAATTCTAGATATGACTCGCAGTCAGGGCAATGGTGGTCATGGTCTTAGTCGTGGACGTAGTGATAGTGACTTGTGACCACTTGAAAGATACGGGCATGAGAAAGCTAGGTGCATTCAGCTTTACCCACACTTGACACGATCTCACAAGGTCGGAGATCATTTGGCTACGCTCTCTTTTGACCGACTTGGGATTCCCTGTAGCAAGTTTATCTACCTTATTCTCTAATTATCAGAATGCCATTACGCTTGCCTCAAACTCCGTTCTTCATGAGAGGATCGAAGACATTGAGGTTGACATTCACTTTCTCCAAGAGAAAGTCCAATCGGGTGCCATTGACACAATTTTTGTCTCCTCCAATAACCAACTTGCTGACATGTTCACTAAGTCAGTCAGTCTCTCTACTCTTTGTTCTAACTTTGTTTGGTTATATTTGGGTAGTCAAGGCAAGATAGGCCTACTTTTTGGCATCGTTACAAAGCTGGCAGCCACCGATCCGACCCTCAATCAATGGGAGATTGACAACTGTAGGGTTCTAGGTTGGCTCTTTAACTCCATTGAGAACCGGATTTATAATATGTTCATGTATCATGGGACGGTCAACTCTTTGTGGGCTGCACTGATGAAGACCTATGCTCATGCCAGGAATAACTCAAGAATTTATGAGTTGTAGAAGGATATTGCCCAAGCCACCCAAGGTACACAGATTGTTGCCAACTACTTTGGATTTCTTCAAGCTCATTGGGAAGAGCTTGCCCTCTATGAGTTTGTCTCAGAGTTGTCTATAGAGGTCATCAAGCTTGTGGTTAGTCGACTGCAGCGCCAACAGACTGTGTTTCTTATGGGCCTTCAACTAGAGTTCGAGTCTGTTCGTGTTCAGATTTTGAATACCACACTTCCTTCTCTATATGAGACATTTGCTATCATTGATGGTGATGAGCGTCGCCGTCAGATCACCTCTTTAGCAACCACTAGGACACCCAGATGGCATTGGCGGCCAATTCTAGATATGACTCGCAGTCAGGGCAATGGTGGTCATGGTCTTAGTCGTGGACGTAGTGATAGTGACTTGTGACCACTTGAAAGATACCAGCATGAGAAAGCTAGGTGTATTCAGCTTTACCCACACTTGATACGATCTCACAAGGTCGGAGATCATTTGCCTACGCTCTCTTTTGACCGACTTGGGATTCCCTGTAGCAAGTTCATCTACCTTATTCTCTAATTATCGGAATGCCATTATGCTTGCCTCAAACTCCGTTCTTCATGAGAGGATCAAAGACATTGAGGTTGACGTTCACTTTCTCCAAGAGAAAGTCCAATCGGGTGCCATTGACACAATTTTTGTCTTCTCCAATGACCAACTTGCTGACATGTTCACTAAGTCAGTCAGTCTCTCTACTCTTTGTTCTAACTTTGTTTGGTTATATTTGGGTAGTCAAGGCAGGATAGGCTTGCTTTTTGGCATCGTTACAAAGCTGGCAGCCACCGATCCGACCCTCAATCAATGGGAGATTGACAACTGTAGGGTTCTAGGTTGGCTCTTTAACTCCATTGAGAACCGGATTTATAGTATGTTCATGTTTCATGGGACGGTCAACTCTTTGTGGGCTGAACTGATGAAGACCTATGCTCATGCCAGGAATAACTCAAGGATTTATGAGTTGTAGAAGGATATTGCCCAAGCCACCCAAGGTACACAGATTGTTGCCAACTACTTTGGATTTCTTCAAGCTCATTGGGAGGAGCTTGCCCTCTATGAGTTTGTCTCAGAGTTGTCTATAGAGGTTATCAAGCTTGTGGTTAGTCGACTGCAGCGCCAACAGACTGTGTTTCTTATGGGCCTTCAACTAGAGTTCGAGTCTGTTCGTGTTCAGATCTTATGGGCCTTCTATTTGAGACATTTGCTATCATTGATGGTGATGAGCGTCGCCGTCAAATCTCCTCTTTAGCAACCACTAGGACACCCAGATGGCATTGGCGGCCAATTCTAGATATGACTCGCAGTCAGGGCAATGGTGGTCATGGTCTTAGTCGTGGACGTAGTGATAGTGACTTGTGACCACTTGAAAGATACGGGCATGAGAAAGCTAGGTGCATTCAGCTTTACCCACACTTGACACGATCTCACAAGGTCGGAGATCATTTGGCTACGCTCTCTTTTGACCGACTTGGGATTCCCTGTAGCAAGTTCATCTACCTTATTCTCTAATTATCGGAATGCCATTATGCTTGCCTCAAACTCCGTTCTTCATGAGAGGATCAAAGACATTGAGGTTGACGTTCACTTTCTCCAAGAGAAAGTCCAATCGGGTGCCATTGATACAATTTTTGTCTCCTCCAATAACCAACTTGCTGACATGTTCACTAAGTCAGTCAGTCTCTCTACTCTTTGTTCTAACTTTGTTTGGTTATATTTGGGTAGTCAAGGCAGGATAGGCTTGCTTTTTGGCATCGTTACAAAGCTGGCAGCCACCGATCCGACCCTCAATCAATGGGAGATTGACAACTGTAGGGTTCTAGGTTGGCTCTTTAACTCCATTGAGAACCGGATTTATAGTATGTTCATGTTTCATGGGACGGTCAACTCTTTGTGGGCTGAACTGATGAAGACCTATGCTCATGCCAGGAATAACTCAAGAATTTATGAGTTGTAGAAGGATATTGCCCAAGCCACCCAAGGTACACAGATTGTTGCCAACTACTTTGGATTTCTTCAAGCTCATTGGGAGGAGCTTGCCCTCTATGAGTTTGTCTCAGAGTTGTCTATAGAGGTTATCAAGCTTGTGGTTAGTCGACTGCGGCGCCAACAGACTGTGTTTCTTATGGGCCTTCGACTAGAGTTCGAGTCTGTTCGTGTTCAGATTTTGAATACCACACTTCCTTCTCTATATGAGACATTTGCTATCATTGATGGTGATGAGCGTTGCCGTCAAATCTCCTCTTTAGCAACCACTAGGACACCCAGATGGCATTGGCGGCCAATTCTAGATATGACTCGCAGTCAGGGCAATGGTGGTCATGGTCTTAGTCGTGGACGTAGTGATAGTGACTTGTGACCACTTGAAAGATACCAGCATGAGAAAGCTAGGTGTATTCAGTTTTACCCACACTTGACGCGATCTCACAAGGTCGGAGATCATTTGCCTACGCTCTCTTTTGACCGACTTGGGATTCCCTGTAGCAAGTTTATCTACCTTATTCTCTAATTATCAGAATGCCATTACGCTTGCCTCAAACTCCGTTCTTCATGAGAGGATCAAAGACATTGAGGTTGACATTCACTTTCTCCAAGAGAAAGTCCAATCGGGTGCCATTGACACAATTTTTGTCTCCTCCAATAACCAACTTGCTGACATGTTCACTAAGTCAGTCAGTCTCTCTACTCTTTGTTCTAACTTTGTTTGGTTATATTTGGGTAGTCAAGGCAGGATAGGCTTGCTTTTTGGCATCGTTACAAAGCTGGCAGCCACCGATCCGACCCTCAATCAATGGGAGATTGACAACTGTAGGGTACTAGGTTGGCTCTTTAACTCCATTGAGAACCGGATTTATAGTATGTTCATGTTTCATGGGACGGTCAACTCTTTGTGGGCTGAACTGATGAAGACCTATGCTCATGCCAGGAATAACTCAAGAATTTATGAGTTGTAGAAGGATATTGCCCAAGCCACCCAAGGTACACAGATTGTTGCCAACTACTTTGGATTTCTTCAAGCTCATTGGGAAGAGCTTGCCCTCTATGAGTTTGTCTCAGAGTTGTCTATAGAGGTCATCAAGCTTGTGGTTAGTCGACTGCGGCGCCAACAGACTGTGTTTCTTATGGGCCTTCGACTAGAGTTCGAGTCTGTTCGTGTTCAGATTTTGAATACCACACTTCCTTCTCTATATGAGACATTTGCTATCATTGATGGTGATGAGCGTCGCCGTCAAATCTCCTCTTTAGCAACCACTAGGACACCCAGATGGCATTGGCGGCCAATTCTAGATATGACTCGCAGTCAAGGCAATGGTGGTCATGGTCTTAGTCGTGGACGTAGTGATAGTGACTTGTGACCACTTGAAAGATATGGGCATGAGAAAGCTAGGTGTATTCAGTTTTACCCACACTTGACGCGATCTCACAAGGTCGGAGATCATTTGGCTACGCTCTCTTTTGACCGACTTGGGATTCCCTGTAGCAAGTTCATCTACCTTATTCTCTAATTATCGGAATGCCATTATGCTTGCCTCAAACTCCGTTCTTCATGAGAGGATCAAAGACATTGAGGTTGACGTTCACTTTCTCCAAGAGAAAGTCCAATCGGGTGCCATTGACACAATTTTTGTCTCCTCCAATAACCAACTTGCTGACATGTTCACTAAGTCAGTCAGTCTCTCTACTCTTTGTTCTAACTTTGTTTGGTTATATTTGGGTAGTCAAGGCAAGATAGGCCTACTTTTTGGCATCGTTACAAAGCTGGCAGCCACCGATCCGACCCTCAATCAATGGGAGATTGACAACTGTAGGGTTCTAGGTTGGCTCTTTAACTCCATTGAGAACCGGATTTATAATATGTTCATGTATCATGGGACGGTCAACTCTTTGTGGGCTGCACTGATGAAGACCTATGCTCATGCCAGGAATAACTCAAGAATTTATGAGTTGTAGAAGGATATTGCCCAAGCCACCCAAGGTACACAGATTGTTGCCAACTACTTTGGATTTCTTCAAGCTCATTGGGAAGAGCTTGCCCTCTATGAGTTTGTCTCAGAGTTGTCTATAGAGGTCATCAAGCTTGTGGTTAGTCGACTGCAGCGCCAACAGACTGTGTTTCTTATGGGCCTTCAACTAGAGTTCGAGTCTGTTCGTGTTCAGATTTTGAATACCACACTTCCTTCTCTATTTGAGACATTTGCTATCATTGATGGTGATGAGCGTCGCCGTCAAATCTCCTCTTTAGCAACCACTAGGACACCCAGATGGCATTGGCGGCCAATTCTAGATATGACTCGCAGTCAAGGCAATGGTGGTCATGGTCTTAGTCGTGGACGTAGTGATAGTGACTTGTGACCACTTGAAAGATACGGGCATGAGAAAGCTAGGTGCATTCAGCTTTACCCACACTTGACACGATCTCACAAGGTCGGAGATCATTTGGCTACGCTCTCTTTTGACCGACTTGGGATTCCCTGTAGCAAGTTCATCTACCTTATTCTCTAATTATCGGAATGCCATTATGCTTGCCTCAAACTCCGTTCTTCATGAGAGGATCAAAGACATTGAGGTTGACGTTCACTTTCTCCAAGAGAAAGTCCAATCGGGTGCCATTGATACAATTTTTGTCTCCTCCAATGAGCAACTTGCTGACATGTTCACTAAGTCAGTCAGTCTCTCTACTCTTTGTTCTAACTTTGTTTGGTTATATTTGGGTAGTCAAGGCAAGATAGGCCTACTTTTTGGCATCGTTACAAAGCTGGCAGCCACCGATCCGACCCTCAATCAATGGGAGATTGACAACTGTAGGGTTCTAGGTTGGCTCTTTAACTCCATTGAGAACCGGATTTATAGTATGTTCATGTATCATGGGACGGTCAACTCTTTGTGGGCTGCATTGATGAAGCCCTATGCTCATGCCAGGAATAACTCAAGGATTTATGAGTTGTAGAAGGATATTGCCCAAGCCACCCAAGGTACACAGATTGTTGCCAACTACTTTGGATTTCGTCAAGCTCATTGGGAGGAGCTTGCCCTCTATGAGTTTGTCTCAGAGTTGTCTATAGAGGTTATGAAGCTTGTGGTTAGTCGACTGCAGCGCCAACAGACTGTGTTTCTTATGAGCCTTCAACTAGAGTTCGAGTCTGTTCGTGTTCAGATTTTGAATACCACACTTCCTTCTCTATTTGAGACATTTGCTATCATTGATGGTGATGAGCGTCGCCGTCAAATCTCCTCTTTAGCAACCACTAGGACACCCAGTGATCAGATGGCATTGGCGGCCAATTCTAGATATGACTCGCAGTCAGGGCAATGGTGGTCATGGTCTTAGTCGTGGACGTAGTGATAGTGACTTGTGACCACTTGAAAGATACCGGCATGAGAAAGCTAGGTGTATCCAGCTTTACCCACACTTGACACGATCTCACAAGGTCGGAGATCATTTGGCTACGCTCTCTTTTGACCGACTTGGGATTCCCTGTAGCAAGTTCATCTACCTTATTCTCTAATTATCAGAATGCCATTATGCTTGCCTCAAACTCCGTTCTTCATGAGAGGATCAAAGACATTGAGGTTGACATTCACTTTCTCCAAGAGAAAGTCCAATCGGGTGCCATTGACACAATTTTTGTCTCCTCCAATAACCAACTTGCTGACATGTTCACTAAGTCAGTCAGTCTCTCTACTCTTTGTTCTAACTTTGTTTGGTTATATTTGGGTAGTCAAGGCAAGATAGGCCTACTTTTTGGCATCGTTACAAAGCTGGCAGCCACCGATCCGACCCTCAATCAATGGGAGATTGACAACTGTAGGGTTCTAGGTTGGCTCTTTAACTCCATTGAGAACCGGATTTATAATATGTTCATGTATCATGGGACGGTCAACTCTTTGTGGGCTGCACTGATGAAGACCTATGCTCATGCCAGGAATAACTCAAGAATTTATGAGTTGTAGAAGGATATTGCCCAAGCCACCCAAGGTACACAGATTGTTGCCAACTACTTTGGATTTCTTCAAGCTCATTGGGAAGAGCTTGCCCTCTATGAGTTTGTCTCAGAGTTGTCTATAGAGGTCATCAAGCTTGTGGTTAGTCGACTGCAGCGCCAACAGACTGTGTTTCTTATGGGCCTTCAACTAGAGTTCGAGTCTGTTCGTGTTCAGATCTTATGGGCCTTCTATTTGAGACATTTGCTATCATTGATGGTGATGAGCGTCGCCGTCAAATCTCCTCTTTAGCAACCACTAGGACACCCAGATGGCATTGGCGGCCAATTCTAGATATGACTCGCAGTCAGGGCAATGGTGGTCATGGTCTTAGTCGTGGACGTAGTGATAGTGACTTGTGACCACTTGAAAGATACGGGCATGAGAAAGCTAGGTGTATTCAGTTTTACCCACACTTGACGCGATCTCACAAGGTCGGAGATCATTTGCCTACGCTCTCTTTTGACCGACTTGGGATTCCCTGTAGCAAGTTCATCTACCTTATTCTCTAATTATCGGAATGCCATTATGCTTGCCTCAAACTCCGTTCTTCATGAGAGGATCAAAGACATTGAGGTTGACGTTCACTTTCTCCAAGAGAAAGTCCAATCGGGTGCCATTGACACAATTTTTGTCTCCTCCAATAACCAACTTGCTGACATGTTCACTAAGTCAGTCAGTCTCTCTACTCTTTGTTCTAACTTTGTTTGGTTATATTTGGGTAGTCAAGGCAGGATAGGCTTGCTTTTTGGCATCGTTACAAAGCTGGCAGCCACCGATCCGACCCTCAATCAATGGGAGATTGACAACTGTAGGGTTCTAGGTTGGCTCTTTAACTCCATTGAGAACCGGATTTATAGTATGTTCATGTTTCATGGGACGGTCAACTCTTTGTGGGCTGAACTGATGAAGACCTATGCTCATGCCAGGAATAACTCAAGGATTTATGAGTTGTAGAAGGATATTGCCCAAGCCACCCAAGGTACACAGATTGTTGCCAACTACTTTGGATTTCGTCAAGCTCATTGGGAGGAGCTTGCCCTCTATGAGTTTGTCTCAGAGTTGTCTATAGAGGTTATGAAGCTTGTGGTTAGTCGACTGCAGCGCCAACAGACTGTGTTTCTTATGAGCCTTCAACTAGAGTTCGAGTCTGTTCGTGTTCAGATTTTGAATACCACACTTCCTTCTCTATTTGAGACATTTGCTATCATTGATGGTGATGAGCGTCGCCGTCAAATCTCCTCTTTAGCAACCACTAGGACACCCAGATGGCATTGGCGGCCAATTCTAGATATGACTCGCAGTCAGGGCAATGGTGGTCATGGTCTTAGTCGTGGACGTAGTGATAGTGACTTGTGACCACTTGAAAGATACCGGCATGAGAAAGCTAGGTGTATCCAGCTTTACCCACACTTGACACGATCTCACAAGGTCGGAGATCATTTGGCTACGCTCTCTTTTGACCGACTTGGGATTCCCTGTAGCAAGTTTATCTACCTTATTCTCTAATTATCAGAATGCCATTACGCTTGCCTCAAACTCCGTTCTTCATGAGAGGATCAAAGACATTGAGGTTGACATTCACTTTCTCCAAGAGAAAGTCCAATCGGGTGCCATTGACACAATTTTTGTCTCCTCCAATAACCAACTTGCTGACATGTTCACTAAGTCAGTCAGTCTCTCTACTCTTTGTTCTAACTTTGTTTGGTTATATTTGGGTAGTCAAGGCAGGATAGGCTTGCTTTTTGGCATCGTTACAAAGCTGGCAGCCACCGATCCGACCCTCAATCAATGGGAGATTGACAACTGTAGGGTTCTAGGTTGGCTCTTTAACTCCATTGAGAACCGGATTTATAGTATGTTCATGTTTCATGGGACGGTCAACTCTTTGTGGGCTGAACTGATGAAGACCTATGCTCATGCCAGGAATAACTCAAGGATTTATGAGTTGTAGAAGGATATTGCCCAAGCCACCCAAGGCACACAGATTGTTGCCAACTACTTTGGATTTCTTCAAGCTCATTGGGAGGAGCTTGCCCTCTATGAGTTTGTCTCAGAGTTGTCTATAGAGGTTATCAAGCTTGTGGTTAGTCGACTGCGGCGCCAACAGACTGTGTTTCTTATGGGCCTTCGACTAGAGTTCGAGTCTGTTCGTGTTCAGATTTTGAATACCACACTTCCTTCTCTATATGAGACATTTGCTATCATTCATGGTGATGAGCGTCGCCGTCAGATCACCTCTTTAGCAACCACTAGGACACCCAGATGGCATTGGCGGCCAATTCTAGATATGACTCGCAGTCAGGGCAATGGTGGTCATGGTCTTAGTCGTGGACGTAGTGATAGTGACTTGTGACCACTTGAAAGATATGGGCATGAGAAAGCTAGGTGTATTCAGTTTTACCCACACTTGACGCGATCTCACAAGGTCGGAGATCATTTGGCTACGCTCTCTTTTGACCGACTTGGGATTCCCTGTAGCAAGTTTATCTACCTTATTCTCTAATTATCAGAATGCCATTACGCTTGCCTCAAACTCCGTTCTTCATGAGAGGATCAAAGACATTGAGGTTGACATTCACTTTCTCCAAGAGAAAGTCCAATCGGGTGCCATTGACACAATTTTTGTCTCCTCCAATAACCAACTTGCTGACATGTTCACTAAGTCAGTCAGTCTCTCTACTCTTTGTTCTAACTTTGTTTGGTTATATTTGGGTAGTCAAGGCAGGATAGGCTTGCTTTTTGGCATCGTTACAAAGCTGGCAGCCACCGATCCGACCCTCAATCAATGGGAGATTGACAACTGTAGGGTTCTAGGTTGGCTCTTTAACTCCATTGAGAACCGGATTTATAATATGTTCATGTATCATGGGACGGTCAACTCTTTGTGGGCTGCACTGATGAAGACCTATGCTCATGCCAGGAATAACTCAAGGATTTATGAGTTGTAGAAGGATATTGCCCAAGCCACCCAAGGCACACAGATTGTTGCCAACTACTTTGGATTTCTTCAAGCTCATTGGGAAGAGCTTGCCCTCTATGAGTTTGTCTCAGAGTTGTCTATAGAGGTCATCAAGCTTGTGGTTAGTCGACTGCAGCGCCAACAGACTGTGTTTCTTATGGGCCTTCAACTAGAGTTCGAGTCTGTTCGTGTTCAGATTTTGAATACCACACTTCCTTCTCTATTTGAGACATTTGCTATCATTGATGGTGATGAGCGTCGCCGTCAGATCACCTCTTTAGCAACCACTAGGACACCCAGATGGCATTGGCGGCCAATTCTAGATATGACTCGCAGTCAGGGCAATGGTGGTCATGGTCTTAGTCGTGGACGTAGTGATAGTGACTTGTGACCACTTGAAAGATATGGGCATGAGAAAGCTAGGTGTATTCAGTTTTACCCACACTTGACGCGATCTCACAAGGTCGGAGATCATTTGGCTACGCTCTCTTTTGACCGACTTGGGATTCCCTGTAGCAAGTTCATCTACCTTATTCTCTAATTATCGGAATGCCATTATGCTTGCCTCAAACTCCGTTCTTCATGAGAGGATCAAAGACATTGAGGTTGACGTTCACTTTCTCCAAGAGAAAGTCCAATCGGGTGCCATTGACACAATTTTTGTCTCCTCCAATAACCAACTTGCTGACATGTTCACTAAGTCAGTCAGTCTCTCTACTCTTTGTTCTAACTTTGTTTGGTTATATTTGGGTAGTCAAGGCAGGATAGGCTTGCTTTTTGGCATCGTTACAAAGCTGGCAGCCACCGATCCGACCCTCAATCAATGGGAGATTGACAACTGTAGGGTACTAGGTTGGCTCTTTAACTCCATTGAGAACCGGATTTATAGTATGTTCATGTTTCATGGGACGGTCAACTCTTTGTGGGCTGAACTGATGAAGACCTATGCTCATGCCAGGAATAACTCAAGGATTTATGAGTTGTAGAAGGATATTGCCCAAGCCACCCAAGGTACACAGATTGTTGCCAACTACTTTGGATTTCTTCAAGCTCATTGGGAGGAGCTTGCCCTCTATGAGTTTGTCTCAGAGTTGTCTATAGAGGTTATCAAGCTTGTGGTTAGTCGACTGCGGCGCCAACAGACTGTGTTTCTTATGGGCCTTCGACTAGAGTTCGAGTCTGTTCGTGTTCAGATTTTGAATACCACACTTCCTTCTCTATATGAGACATTTGCTATCATTGATGGTGATGAGCGTCGCCGTCAGATCACCTCTTTAGCAACCACTAGGACACCCAGTGATCAGATGGCATTGGCGGCCAATTCTAGATATGACTCGCAGTCAGGGCAATGGTGGTCATGGTCTTAGTCGTGGACGTAGTGATAGTGACTTGTGACCACTTGAAAGATATGGGCATGAGAAAGCTAGGTGTATTCAGTTTTACCCACACTTGACGCGATCTCACAAGGTCGGAGATCATTTGGCTACGCTCTCTTTTGACCGACTTGGGATTCCCTGTAGCAAGTTTATCTACCTTATTCTCTAATTATCAGAATGCCATTACGCTTGCCTCAAACTCCGTTCTTCATGAGAGGATCAAAGACATTGAGGTTGACATTCACTTTCTCCAAGAGAAAGTCCAATCGGGTGCCATTGACACAATTTTTGTCTCTCCAATAACCAACTTGCTGACATGTTCACTAAGTCAGTCAGTCTCTCTACTCTTTGTTCTAACTTTGTTTGGTTATATTTGGGTAGTCAAGGCAGGATAGGCTTGCTTTTTGGCATCGTTACAAAGCTGGCAGCCACCGATCCGACCCTCAATCAATGGGAGATTGACAACTGTAGGGTACTAGGTTGGCTCTTTAACTCCATTGAGAACCGGATTTATAATATGTTCATGTATCATGGGACGGTCAACTCTTTGTGGGCTGCACTGATGAAGACCTATGCTCATGCCAGGAATAACTCAAGAATTTATGAGTTGTAGAAGGATATTGCCCAAGCCACCCAAGGTACACAGATTGTTGCCAACTACTTTGGATTTCTTCAAGCTCATTGGGAAGAGCTTGCCCTCTATGAGTTTGTCTCAGAGTTGTCTATAGAGGTCATCAAGCTTGTGGTTAGTCGACTGCAGCGCCAACAGACTGTGTTTCTTATGGGCCTTCAACTAGAGTTCGAGTCTGTTCGTGTTCAGATTTTGAATACCACACTTCCTTCTCTATTTGAGACATTTGCTATCATTGATGGTGATGAGCGTCGCCGTCAAATCTCCTCTTTAGCAACCACTAGGACACCCAGATGGCATTGGCGGCCAATTCTAGATATGACTCGCAGTCAAGGCAATGGTGGTCATGGTCTTAGTCGTGGACGTAGTGATAGTGACTTGTGACCACTTGAAAGATACCAGCATGAGAAAGCTAGGTGTATTCAGCTTTACCCACACTTGACACAATCTCACAAGGTCGGAGATCATTTGGCTACGCTCTCTTTTGACCGATTTGGGATTCCCTGTAGCAAGTTCATCTACCTTATTCTCTAATTATCGGAATACCATTATGCTTGCCTCAAACTCCGTTCTTCATGAGAGGATCAAAGACATTGAGGTTGACGTTCACTTTCTCCAAGAGAAAGTCCAATCGGGTGCCATTGACACAATTTTTGTCTTCTCCAATGAGCAACTTGCTGACATGTTCACTAAGTCAGTCAGTCTCTCTACTCTTTGTTCTAACTTTGTTTGGTTATATTTGGGTAGTCAAGGCAGGATAGGCTTGCTTTTTGGCATCGTTACAAAGCTGGCAGCCACCGATCCGACCCTCAATCAATGGGAGATTGACAACTGTAGGGTACTAGGTTGGCTCTTTAACTCCATTGAGAACCGGATTTATAGTATGTTCATGTATCATGGGACGGTCAACTCTTTGTGGGCTGCACTGATGAAGACCTATGCTCATGCCAGGAATAACTCAAGAATTTATGAGTTGTAGAAGGATATTGCCCAAGCCACCCAAGGTACACAGATTGTTGCCAACTACTTTGGATTTCTTCAAGCTCATTGGGAGGAGCTTGCCCTCTATGAGTTTGTCTCAGAGTTGTCTATAGAGGTTATCAAGCTTGTGGTTAGTCGACTGCAGCGCCAACAGACTGTGTTTCTTATGAGCCTTCAACTAGAGTTCGAGTCTGTTCGTGTTCAGATTTTGAATACCACACTTCCTTCTCTATATGAGACATTTGCTATCATTGATGGTGATGAGCGTCGCCGTCAGATCACCTCTTTAGCAACCACTAGGACACCCAGTGATCAGATGGCATTGGCGGCCAATTCTAGATATGACTCGCAGTCAGGGCAATGGTGGTCATGGTCTTAGTCGTGGACGTAGTGATAGTGACTTGTGACCACTTGAAAGATACCAGCATGAGAAAGCTAGGTGTATTCAGTTTTACCCACACTTGACGCGATCTCACAAGGTCGGAGATCATTTGGCTACGCTCTCTTTTGACCGACTTGGGATTCCCTGTAGCAAGTTTATCTACCTTATTCTCTAATTATCAGAATGCCATTACGCTTGCCTCAAACTCCGTTCTTCATGAGAGGATCGAAGACATTGAGGTTGACATTCACTTTCTCCAAGAGAAAGTCCAATCGGGTGCCATTGACACAATTTTTGTCTCCTCCAATAACCAACTTGCTGACATGTTCACTAAGTCAGTCAGTCTCTCTACTCTTTGTTCTAACTTTGTTTGGTTATATTTGGGTAGTCAAGGCAGGATAGGCTTGCTTTTTGGCATCGTTACAAAGCTGGCAGCCACCGATCCGACCCTCAATCAATGGGAGATTGACAACTGTAGGGTACTAGGTTGGCTCTTTAACTCCATTGAGAACCGGATTTATAGTATGTTCATGTTTCATGGGACGGTCAACTCTTTGTGGGCTGAACTGATGAAGACCTATGCTCATGCCAGGAATAACTCAAGAATTTATGAGTTGTAGAAGGATATTGCCCAAGCCACCCAAGGTACACAGATTGTTGCCAACTACTTTGGATTTCTTCAAGCTCATTGGGAAGAGCTTGCCCTCTATGAGTTTGTCTCAGAGTTGTCTATAGAGGTCATCAAGCTTGTGGTTAGTCGACTGCAGCGCCAACAGACTGTGTTTCTTATGGGCCTTCGACTAGAGTTCGAGTCTGTTCGTGTTCAGATTTTGAATACCACACTTCCTTCTCTATATGAGACATTTGCTATCATTGATGGTGATGAGCGTCGCCGTCAAATCTCCTCTTTAGCAACCACTAGGACACCCAGATGGCATTGGCGGCCAATTCTAGATATGACTCGCAGTCAAGGCAATGGTGGTCATGGTCTTAGTCGTGGACGTAGTGATAGTGACTTGTGACCACTTGAAAGATACCGGCATGAGAAAGCTAGGTGTATTCAGCTTTACCCACACTTGACACGATCTCACAAGGTCGGAGATCATTTGGCTACGCTCTCTTTTGACCGACTTGGGATTCCCTGTAGCAAGTTCATCTACCTTATTCTCTAATTATCGGAATGCCATTATGCTTGCCTCAAACTCCGTTCTTCATGAGAGGATCAAAGACATTGAGGTTGACGTTCACTTTCTCCAAGAGAAAGTCCAATCGGGTGCCATTGACACAATTTTTGTCTTCTCCAATGAGCAACTTGCTGACATGTTCACTAAGTCAGTCAGTCTCTCTACTCTTTGTTATAACTTTACCAAGCTAGGCTTAATTGATATCTTCGCTATAACTTGAGGGAGAGTATTGGACTTATTATAGAGGAATATGCCTATGGCCCGAAGGCTCAAGTTTTGTCATTGGTTTTTTGATCTTTTCTATTTCTAATGTTTTGCATATATTGTGAGTTTGTGACCTTTTGATCTCCATTATTGTAGATAACAATATTTCATTTACTTTCTTCTTTTTTTCACTACACATCGTCTAACTCTAGGTTCTGAAATATTCTGATTCCTGAGATTTGACTTCAACCATTAAATAGTGATTAATAATACACAAACTAAAATGGTAATAAAGTCATTTATATGTATGTTTTGTTCTTCTTAGATTTTATATAGCAACTAACAAAATTTTGGATTGAAATATTTCATTAAGAAGTTCGCATACATGTGTCATGAGTTTCTCATCTTTACAAGCACAATGGCACTTTATCTTGATGTAAAAAAAAGACATATTTAAGATTCATAAGTTGGTCTAAGCATCATAATAATTTAGTGCCCTATATTTGTCTCAACAATATAAATATTTCCATCTTTGTGTTTAATTATTAATTATTATGATAAAAACAAAAAAATCTTATTTAGAACAACATTCAACACTAAATATTGACATATAATATGAAGTCTTAACCAAGTAAAAATTGAAAATATGACCATGCTTAGAAATATATAAGAATGTCACTTTGAGGTTTATCAGATGTAACTTACATGAGAAGGCCTTATCCTCCATTGCAACTGACGATATAGATGCTGAAAATTATTTAGCAAACAGAAAATCAGGTTAGTATATGTAGCTCCTCTTCAATATACTCATTTGCAAGAAAACGAAGATAAAAACTGAATTACAATCAAATGTATAAAAAGTGTCAACAATCCTTTTTGTGTGCATATATGTTGGATAATATGTATTATAATGGATGGTGGTGGTGGTGGATATCCCAAAATCCTATCATTATTGTTTTAGATGTAATTGTGTCGAAAAGTGGAAGGAGCTTCCCATACTCAGATATGTATGCAAGTAACTAACCAACCTTTGGGGAAATTTTCAAATTTTTTTACAATCTTGAAATTTGCCAGAACAGCAGTATCCATGATAACAAGAAAAGTTCCTTTTTGGACATAATTATGATGTTGTTCCAAAGCAAGAAAAACAAATAATTATGATCTGATGGATCACAGGATCAATATTACACATTAAGGTTGATCACCTGTCAAGTTCTATTAGAATATAAGCTTAAGATTGCTCACAGTCAAGTCAATGAGTTCAACTAGTCATCTAGATATCACATATATCTTCATTCTATTTATAGGTGCCTTCCAAGGTAAAGAACAATACAATGAATGTGCACAAGAACTCGAAACATTTTTCACAAAATATCACTTAAACAGATTACCTATCTTGCCTAGGTACAGAGATGACTATAAAATTGGTGGAAATTATACTATAAAAAAGAAAGGAAAAGAAAGAAAATTACGTATGGGGCTGAAACTTAAAAAGGTCCCACAAAGAGATTCTCAAGGACCGGAAACTGTAAATCAATTTATTCTCAAAATGTAAGGCATTGACAGAAATGAACACTAAGAAAGGAGTACATGATTTGGGAAAAACAAACATCACCTCAGCTCTCCATTGGTAATTGCAGAAGCATTGATAACAGGTGGACGAACAATATAATCGGCCATGAGGAAGTGTATACATACCTCTCAACCTCTACCTCCTGGATAATAACAGAATGGATTTAGGTACAACTTATTAACATATCTTAGAAACTTGAAAGTTCTTTTTTTTTTTTTTTTTGGGGGGGGGGGGGGAGATTAATGCACATAGATTTCCCAAATATATTGTAATAAAAAATTTAGATATGCTGTGTCCTTAAAAATTATAAAAGCTCAATATTATTTTACCTTTCATGGTTAAACATGAAGATATTCTGTTTTGCCAATATCCATCAACATTCCTGATATTATTATATATATTGACACAATTCATCACATTGCAATAATACGGTCATTTGTAAGATGATAAGGTTTTCTCATTTCATGTTTACTTTATGCCACTATTACTCAACCAAGATTCAGCTAGAGACTATATGCAGTTAGCATGCATGATGCAAGAATAATTCTGACCCAAAGATCATGAAAAAGATTTCAACATTTCATGAAAGATGGAGATCGATAATATACTTTCAGATCGTTGTCCAGCTTATAATTTCTTCAAGGCAAACTTTTTTGTTATCCAGCTCTTTAAAAGCATCAAATATGGCATCACTCTGCTTCTCATCAATATTATTTGAAAATTTTACTGTTAAACATGAAGACATTCCAGTGTGTCAGTATCCATCAAGATCCTGATATTTTATTTGAATCTTGACACAATTCATCACATTGCAATAATGCTGTCATTTTTAAGGTGATCAAGTTGTCTTGTTTAATGTTAAATTTATGCGATTATTACTTACTCAAGATTTCACTACAGACTCTATGCAGTTAGCATGCATGATGCAAAAAATAAATCTGAGACAAAATTGCATTTCATTAAAGATGCAGACCGACGCCATACCAGCAGATCATTGGTCAGTTTTTTATTTTCTTCAAGGTAACCTTTTCTGTTATCCAGCTCCTTAAAAGTATCGGATACGGCATCACTCTGCTTCTCATCAATTGCCTGATGTTCAAAAATAATATATTCATTAGAACTCAATAAACAAGAAAAATCTATCTATTAACTTTCCCATTCAAAATTTATACGAGCCTTTCTTAAATCTGAAAGTTTGCTTTCCAAGGCATGTTTCTCATTCACTAAGTGCAGCTCCTGAAAAAGAAAATATCCATGTTCAATGCAAACGAATGGCCCACCAACTTATAAAAGGCACTATGCATCTGAGTAAGCAGCACTAGTTCACATTACCTTAATACAGGCATCAACAAGTAGCAGAATTTCCTTTCTCTGCGCCTGTAACCTTGCAAAACGTTCCTGTAGGTTTTGAAAACCACATTTTATCCAAATAAATCCTTGAGACTGCAAAGAAATGAGACACGAAGTTGTTGAAATTCATTATTGGCCATTTTTTTACTTCCATTTCATTTTGGTGTTTTGTTTCCAAAATCTCAGCCCCCAGCAGCATCACATGCCTAATCAAATGCAACAAAATAAAAGCATGCAGGATCCTTTATGGTAAAATGCCACAAATGCAACAAAACAAAAGCATGCAGGATATTTCCATGACTATCTCAATGAACTCAAATACCTACATATGTTTACTCATAGTTCACGTTGCACCATCCTATAATTAATTCTAAAAAAAATGAAATCTTAACCCATACAAGCATACTCCTTATGCTTCTCGACAAATGTCAATGAGAATAAGCACATTTTAGAATTTATGATGCATGACATCCTCTCAATTAAGGAACAGATGCGCCCATTTTCCCTGCCACAACAAACCAACTTGATCACAACTCATGAAACCAAGACCACCTCTCAAATGAATGTAGACTCAGACAACTAGATATGGGAACATCCCACCACCCAATTGTTTAGCTTTCTAATTTGTCAGAGGACATTCATCAGTGGAGGAAAGGTATAGTCACTGTCAATGGGACATCATCTAATAAATGAACTTTGTATATAAGTCTATCAACTATGAAGTAAATCTGGGTATTGAGGTATCCAACTCTGGAAAATAATTTGAATTCAGTATATTATTATAAAATTATATATATTTCCTCATTCTAAAATTACAATCTCCTCAAGAGCATAAAATCCACACGAGAAAAAAAAAAGATGAAAAACATCCACTCAGTCAACATTTGTCAAGCACCTCAAGCTCTGAAAAAAAACCTTAACATAGCATATCTCCCATATTGCCCCTAGGAACTTATGCAAGACCGTGTTGTCTAAAGCACAAATCACTTATTCAAAATCCTAAAGAGCTATGGTCTAGATTAAATCCTTATAGTAACTTTTTAATATATAGACTCTTACATTTTCTTCAAAAAAAAATTCCCACAAGTGAATTGTTCAAAATAAAAACTAACAATCAACTTATCCACATGAGTCAAGATTAGATTTTTTTGGTCTTCCTCCCTTCGTAAACTTTAAATCCCAACGTTGATTTGATTCCTCCCTTCGTAAACTTTTATATCTGAAAACCTGAAATTACTAAAAAACGAATACTTCTATATAATTTTTCAAGGAAAAATATTACTTATATATTACATCTATAAGCCTCAAAACTAAAAATCTCAATAAACTTTGGACATGGCTTTTGTAGCCATAAAAATATTTCACCAATCAGAGATCTTACCACCACCATAATTGGATGGATGATGTGCACATAATGAGTTTGTTGGAAAGGTTTGTTTTCCTGAATTTACCATACAATCACCGAGTGGGTTAGGAAGTTTCATACTATTGCCCGTTTTCAAACTCAATATCTATCATTCTAAAAAGATGTTGATCCTCATGTATTTGTTTAACCGGGGATATCTATAATACCTGTGAAACCACTTCTTTTAAAGTACACTCACTTTCCTTTAGTTGAATTTTGATGTTATTATCAAGCCAAAAAAAAAAAAGATGTTATCACTAATCTTGGTTGATTATCACGTGATGCTTGCAGCATTTTGAAGGCTTTGTTAAAAACCATTTCAGGAGGCGTGGACTTTTCATTCTGCAAGCATGTGATGCGTACATGAAAGGATGCTTAGTGGGTTCTCTAACAAAAGATGCTTGCATGACCGATCAAAGCAACGAGCATTCAAGCTCTGTTGGTTTCCGGCTTATGCTGGCCAAGATTCTACCTAAGTTATACTCAGCATTCCATGAAGTCAGTGTTGACTGCAGTGAATTTGAGCATCTAAAACAAACATAGAATTACTGTATTGAGTCCATCTATCAAACTCTTGAAGGTAGGTCTCCCTATCTTCTGTCTGTCACTGCTTTGGAATGTGCGTATTCAGTTGTCATCCTTATGTTTAGCTTTCCCCCTCTCCTTGGTGTCCTACATTAATTGTGCATATTCATTCTTATTTGCTGACAAGAAGAGTTACCTTTGTAGAAAAACTGCAGGGGCTCTTCTGTTCAGTAGATAAACACAGGATTGGTGAGTGAGTTCCTAATGTATTATCTTTTATTCATGTTGTGAAGCCTAAAACACTGCTTCTGAGATTATAATACACCTCTGTTGCGTTACATAATAATGGCAGCAGTTAGATCACTATGCCCCCATGGTAGATTTCAAGGTCGAAACTTCCATGGATCATCTTTACCACAAATCACTATAGCTTGGAAGTTCTATTATTATTTTGAGTGCTCCCTTGCATTGCTGCTGGGGCAATTGATTTTTTTTAGAGAAGTTTTTTCTTATTATAACTGATATATCCTGATACATGGATCTCCAGACCACATTTTGAGACTCCTCTTACTTTTGAACAAAGGTTGTTCAAATATTTCAAATGTTTGCCACTAGGCTGTGATCAGAGATGGGCTCCTTTCAGATGGATGGAAAAAAATCGTGAGTTACAAAGCTATAAACCAAAATCAACATTGTAAAGAAATAGAATTTTGCACTAGAGAAATTACAGCAGTAAAGAAAATACAACTACGATATTATACATATGTCTCATGGTCCATAAACATTCACCACTTCAAGTATGCTGGCACCAAGATGCCTTGGAAACATCAATCATTTAACTTTCCAAAAAAATAATAAATAGGGAAAAGCTATTGCACCATAAGTCCAACGAAGAGATTCAAGGACAAATTGGTAACAACAAAAACAGATTACATATATTGTCTGGGTAGAAAAGATGACTATAAAATTGGTGACAAATTACACTATCAAAAAGAAGGGAAAAGGAAAGAAAATTAGTTATGGGGCTGAAACTTAAAAGGTCAAACGAAGAGATTCAAGGACCGGAAACTGTAAATCATTTTTTTTTTCAAAATGTGAAACATTGATAGAAATGAACAGGAAGAAAGGAATACATGGTTTGGGAAAAACAAACATTACCTTTGCTCCATCGATAATAGCAGAAGCATTCATAACAGGTGGACGAACGTTACACTCGGCCAATAAGCTAAGCAATGAGGAAGTGTATATATACCTCTCACCCTCTACCTCCTGGATGAGAACAGAATGGACTCAAGTATGAATGTGCACAAAGAACAATACAATGTATGTGCACAAGAAACTCAAAACATTTTTCACAAAATATCACTTAAACATGGTCCATTAAATGTACACCTATGATATTATACCAATATCTCATGGTCCATGAACCATTCATCACTATCAAGTGCGCTAGCAGCAGAATGCCTTGGAGTTTGATGGCTGGGAAACATCAAGCATTTAACTTTCCAAAAAAACAATAAATAGGGAAAAGCTATTGCACCATAAGTTTATATAGTATCTTACTTGGGTATTATCTGATGAAAGGATCAGCACTCAGGCTATTATTCATGTTTCCAGTCATAGTTTGATCCAATATCTCTCCGAAAGATGCTTTGTTATAATGAATGAGACCCTACATACTTTTCCACATCGTAACACCAGATGGATGGTTTGCATCGGCCAATGACAAATCAGCTGACAACTAACATCTGGAAGACCCCATCCTCTATTATATTGGTCTACAATGACATCAATTGAAGGGGTTAAAAATGCACAAACTTTAATATTAAAAAAAATGAGATAATCATATATTCATTAGAACAATCAAATGACTAAATCATCATCGCCACGGCATAGATTTTAAATTTTTTTAAAAAACAAGCAGGATAAGGTTAGACGGTATCTCAGACAGTATCTCCCCCAAACATTAAATCCACATAAAGACTCATATACATTAACAGAAACACTTAGTGCAGATGCTACTCAGTTTGCATGGAGAATTCTTTCCAATGTGAGAATTACATCTCCGGATCATGAAATCTAACTATCAGTACACCAATTATCAGATATCATCACGATTTTGAATAATTTGAACATATACGAACATTAGATGTAAATATCAGCAACCATTATGTAATTTGTTCTGCACTATAGTGACTCACGGTCAAAACTATGTCACTAAAAACAAGAAAACAAAAACAAATCAAAAGACTGACCAAGAATTCCATCAAGAACTGAAAATAAGGGACCCTAACTGACGAGAAATCATCACCTCGCATAGAAATCGGAGTTCCTGAGCCAATCAATCGGTTGGAGGAGACTAAACGAATGCGATGTTGTGATTTGTGAAGACAGTCAAAAAGAGGGGAATGCTTTTCCCTTTCGCAGGGAGAATCAGAAGGCGATCGCAACGATTATTGAAAAGAACAAAAGACCATCTGCTCATCTAGAGAGACGTCCGTCACAGTCCGCACAATCACAGCGATCTTGTCCTCCTACAATGCACCACTGAAACACATCAACAATACAAAATTCAAAAAACACAAACAGAAGACAAGAGACGGACCTTTCCGCTCATGAGCTTGGCGAGCGTAGAAATGGAGATGGGGGGCTTGTTGGTCTTGCTCATGAACAGCCTCTTCAGGATGACCGCATTGAACTTGCTCCCGGTCCTCCTCACGAGGAACCTGTAGAGCTGGTCGTCTGGGAAACAGAGATCCGATTGAGAAACCCTAGATTTGATGTGAGGATTGAGAGAGAGAGTGAGAGAGAGAGATGGACCTTGACGAGGAGCTTGAGATAGACGTCGTCGGACTTGGGGGCGACCAAATCGATACCCTGCGAAAAAAGAGAAGAAGAGGGGATCAAATGCGATGTTGTGGAGAAAATCAAAGGAGGAGATGTTTTTACCTTTCGCAGAGAGAATCAGAAGGCGATTGATCGAAATGAATATTGAAAATAACAAAATAAAAGATCATCATCTGCTCGTGTATTATATATAGGGTAATTAGAGACGTTGGAGCGAAATGAGACGTTGGCCACTCGGCCTCGCCTCGCATTAATTTCGAGAGATCTGATTTGATCTGATTTGGAATGAACGGCTGAGATGAACTATAGATTTACTAGTCTTGGGATTCCCAACAAATATTGTTACGTTTTCAAATCTTTTCAAATTTTAAATGATTAAGGACGAAGGGCTGAGATTAACTACGGTGTTCCTTCGCTACTAAGTTTCATTTATTTTTCCTGAAAAAAAAAATAATAGATATTTATTACTCAATTTTATTTTTCAACTCGAATTAAAAAAATTTAACAGAAGAGAAAAGAACACAATACAAAAGAAAGCAAATAAACAAATCGCGCTATCTGGTTATATTAGAAGATGAAAGTTCTATTTAGATTCGTAAATATGTATAAAAAATCACATTAATTTGAATGCTAATTTCAAAACTATTTTTTTTTATTATAAAACTTATTTGTTCCTTAAGATTTATGGTTACTTTTTGGGTGGGCCTTTTAGGAATGAATTTATTAATTTATATTGAAAGTTGATCATGTATCTCATCATTTATTTATTATCACATCAGCTCAAAAATTATAGTGTTACAATGGACCATTGTAATAATATTGGCTAGCCTTTCATGTGAACAGTTTGTAACATTGATACACTCATTTCATTTACAATCTTGTACATTGCGATAGCACAGGTTTTACCGCAGTTTTTCTACTATAAATTTTTAAAGAAAAAATGTATTCATGTATTTTAATATATATTTTTATTCGTATAACAATATATATTTATAAATGAGTATATATATTTCTTTTTTTAAAAAAAAGTCACTAATAATTATTGATGGGACAGTGCACATATTTAGACATACTATTTTTCCTGCACTATAGCTAATTGAGTTGTAGCAATACTATCTCTCTAACTTATAAATGGGGGTTGCTCTTCAATAGTAACATTATTTAGTCCGTGCTACAAAGGAGGATTAGCCACCCCTAACGAGGGTTCATATATCTTATTTGCAGAGGGGGATTGACTGCAACAATTATGGTGACGCGTGTTGCCCAGTAAAAGAGCTCCAAATCATAGGTGACACTTTTGATAGAGAGTTTGAAACATTCTAAAGGAAGGCTTATACATCTAACGTTCTAAGCCCATGTTTGAAATGAGAATAAACCCCCGAATAACCTCAGATAGAAATTTTGTTGTGTTTGGAAAGCTTGGATAACCCCAGATAAAGTATGTCAGAATAAACTGGTATAAAGTGGTATATGGATTCCAATCAACCCCTAACCTCCGATTGGCACGGGGATAGATTTTATTCTTGGGTATATATTTATTTAAGCATAAGTGAGTATAAATAATGATAAAGTGATTTTGTGTTTGGTTGTGTTTTGAATTATTCTTGTTGGTAAATCGTAAGAATAAATGTTTTATTGTTTGGATAAAATGTGAATAAAGTATGGACAAGGATTTATAAAAGGTGAAAAAATAATGATAGTTGATTTGACAAGTGATTTATAAGAGATGATGATAGTTGATTTGACAGTGGACCCACATATTCTCTGAATGGAATATGTCCGCCACTGTATAAAACATAGAGGTCACATATTAAATTATTTTATAAATTTTAAAATGTTTACCCACATCATTCATTTTATTAGTTACATATATTTATAACAAAAATAATTAAAAAAAATACAAAATACAACTAAAATAATAAAATGATTTATTCAACAACTATATTAAGGGTTAGTTTGGATATGGGTTTAGATAGATTCTGCGTTTTAAAAGTTAAAAATTCTGAAACTCATATCCAAACACATTTTTAGCGTTTGACTTTTCAAATCACAATATTCATTTTTAAGTAAAAAAATTTTACGATTAAAAATCTAATAAAACATAATTTTTTAAAAGCTGAATTTGAAATATAAAATTTTAAAAATCTCATAAATTTAATTTCATATCCAAACGCACTATATAATAATTATCTATCACATAACAAAACAGTATTAGTTTGTTCCCAACTTTTACACGGAGGATAGGTTGTAAACGGATACCCAACTGAAGCAGATATCTACAAAATGATCCTCTGCTGACTGGACACGACAGGATAAACACGATAGAAGTTAGGACCAGAGGGAGAGAGCGTGTCAAATGACGATTCTAAGGTTTCTATCGAAGCGATCATGGAAGACGAGACCGTCACCGGCGATCCTCCTCGGATCGACGAGACCCTACTCTCCTGCCGCCGTCCTCCCTGACGGCATCGATAGGACCTCCGACTCCTTCGCTCGCAATTCCCTCGCCGTCGATCAGCTACTCTCCGACCTCCAAACCCACATCCGACAGGTCTGTCTGTCTGTCTCTCTGTGATCTCTATAGGTCTTCTATTCGATCCATTGAACAATCATGGATGATGCAGGTTCTCGGGGGAGGAGGAGCGGAGGCGATGCGGAGGAACGTGAGCCGGAATAAGCTGCTCCCACGGGAGCGGATCGATCGATTGTTGGATCCTGGATCGTCTTTCCTTGAGCTCTCTCAGGTTGGTCATTGTTTCCTTTCGATTTCTAATATCGATTTCAGCGACATTCATGTTTATGAGGATCAAAAAATTTATACGTGATGTGGTTCTCTAAGTTTAGAGTGATATAACTTCGGTTACCATAATATTGTTTTTCACTGAATGTCATCGAAAAAGGGAGCTTTTCAATTAAATTTGCTTTTAAATTAGATATCCAGATTTCTCTAAGAACTCTTCGTTTTTTAGAACTGAAGGCTATATTCTAAATGTATGGGTTAAATATGATTCCTACAAAAGCAGAATCATCCAAACTTGTTTCCAAATGCTACCAGGTATTCCAAATGATTGAGAAGGTAAAAAATGTTACTTTGCTTTATTGGGTTAAGAAACTAACATAATGTTGATCATATAATGAAGGAAAAGAGAGACACGTAAGAGTACAAGTGATGATGAAAACAAAGGAAAGAAGCATTTTTTCTTTATGCTTATTACTAATGTTACAAATGATACTCAAGGCATCTTGTTTTTACTATCATTAGTAGAGAATTTCACTCATTTTTTTGGACCTTTTAGTGAAGAGGGATACCTCTACTGACATGTCAAGAGGTGATTTGGGGTCTCAAATGTCTGCTTCCATGTAGTCAGTTGACATATATCTATTTCGACTACTAAATCGTTATATTTATAAATTGAAGCTTGCAGGTTATGAACTTTATGATGAATCATTACCTTCTGGTGGAATTGTCTCTGGCATCGGACCAGTGCATGGGCGCTTGTGCATGTTTGTGGCTAATGACCCTACTGTGAAGGGTGGAACATATTATCCAATTACTGTTAAGAAACACCTCAGGGCCCAAGAGGTTGCTGCTCAGTGCCATTTACCGTGCATATATCTTGTCGATAGTGGCGGTGCTAATCTTCCGAGACAGGCTGAAGTGTTTCCTGATAGAGACAATTTTGGTCGGATTTTTTACAACCAAGCACAGATGTCTTCTGAGGGTATTCCTCAGATTGCCTTGGTTCTAGGTTCATGCACTGCGGGAGGTGCTTATATACCTGCCATGGCTGATGAAAGTGTGATAGTCAAAGGCAATGGTACAATATTTCTTGCTGGGCCTCCTCTTGTGAAGGTGGGATTTGATGCCTGTTGTCATAGTGTCACTTCCCCTTCAATTTTCATGAATTTCGTTGTCTTTAGTTTAAGTGCGTATCGAATGTTTGGAATGCATTTCTAAAATTTAGGTTATTTCTGAAGGAGCAATTTTAATAGGCTGCTACAGGAGAGGAAGTCTCTGCAGAGGATCTAGGAGGTGCATCCTTGCATTGCAAGATATCAGGGGTTTCAGATCATTTTGCTGATGGTACATACCTTATTTGATCTGTGTAGCACTTTTTGTGTTGATACTGCGTATAGTGTGCCTTTTCATTCAGGTATAATATGTTAAGCAGATGGGTATAGTGAGTGTGTCTGTAATTTTTCATTCATTTGGACTGATAATTCTCATCCAAACTATGTCACATACTGATGATAAGAAGTTGCATTAGATATCCATTGTCATGCGTGGTAATTCTTTAGCAGGAAATACATTTCTTCCTATTTGGAGTATCATATGTACCTGTTAAATAAATGCCAGTGGGGGGTGGTGATTGTCTACAAAAATGAGTTGATAATAGCCTCAAAATAATTGATCCCTAACTGATATCATATCCTTGGAAATATAGGCTATGAAACCAAATTTTTTATTTCATTATATTGCTTTTGAATAAATTCCTTTGTCTGTTTTACATCAAAAAGGGGAAATGCACAAACAAAACCTGCTTAGTAAGAAGTCAATTTCCCTCCCTTTGCCAATGAAACACCAAAACTCTACCCTACATTCATTCCAATTATTGGAAATGTTCAATGTTTCATTAACATCTAAAAAAGATCATGTAAACTTTTCTAACTGTTTTTCTTTACAATATAACTCCTATCGGCCCTTTGACTTCAATTTTATTGCAAGTGAATTGTAAATTGAACCTTCTTAATTAAGCCTTACGTATTTATTATTTGAGAACATCTGATGATATGTTACTTGCCACAGATGAACTTCATGGCCTGGCGATTGGGAGGAGAATTGTTAAAAACTTGTACATGGCTGGAAAACAAGGGGTGATAAATAGTCAGCCGAATTACACCTTAGAATATAAAGATCCATTATATGATGTAAAGGAACTTCGTTCAATCGCACCAGCAGACCAGAAGCAGCCCGTTGACATTCGATCAGTGATAGCTCGAATTGTTGATGGAAGTGAATTTGATGAATTCAAGAAGCTGTATGGCACTGTGAGGGCTTTTGAATCACTTAAACTATAATTGTGTTTAGTCTTACCAAAAATTCAAGTTGTATTGAAATCAAATATTACATTTTTACAGACACTTGTTACAGGCTTTGCAAGGATATTTGGACAGTCAGTAGGAATCATTGGTAACAATGGCATATTGTTTACTGAATCTGCTCTGAAAGGAACTCACTTCATTGAATTATGTGCTCAGCGCAACATTCCTTTAATATTCCTTCAGAATATTACAGGGTTCATGGTAAGATTCTGAACACCTTCCTTTATATCATGGAAATCTAACCTTGACATTGAACATATATGTAAAGCTGTCCATATGTTATCTAAATGCAAGTCCAGGTAACATGAGCCTTGAAGTAGATTCCTAAGAGAATCTGAACAACACATGGTCCAATGTAAGCCACCACATTATTAAGTTGCTTCCAGTCTGCCTGAGCACAAATTCATGTTAACATTGTCTTTTATGCCACAGATTTGTCTATATGTTGCATGTTTGACCATTTCTGCAAAATGTGTTCAAGAAAAAAAAAAAAAAAACTTTAGCTTATCCTTTTTAGCATAACTTGGTTAGCCGGTTAGCACCCCTTGTTTCCAAAAATGAGGTCACGGGATCAAACCCCACCTGCCAAATGTGCATAGGAAGTACCAATTTTCCCAAAACAGGTGTAAGGTGTGTGTTTAACTGCAAAGCAATTTAAATATAATCCCTTGTCAATTAACTACTTTATCTGAAACACATGCAAACAAGGATATAACAATCAATATCTAATCATTTTGTAAGATCATTGACCTTCCATTTTTATAAATTTCAGGTTGGCTCAAGATCCGAAGCAGGTGGAATTGCCAAAGCTGGAGCAAAAATGGTGATGGCAGTATCTTGTGCTAAGGTAATTGTTAACCTGCATATTAGGCTTTTTCTCTTTCTAGTGACAATTCAATCCCATTTAAGAGCCAAACCTGTACACATGTTCTTTTTCTATGACGGGGCCTCATCTACTCAATGTGTGATTGTGCTTTAATATTGTATAAGCGGAAGTCATGTTTTGATTTTTGCATGTATTATAATTTTCATAGCATTACCGTCCCCTAAATGGAAAAAAGTTTTTTTTTTTTTTCATTAGATCTACTGACCGTCACATATCACCCATCTCCCTGATGTTATATGGCATCATCTTTTAATTGAGCTAGACATTTGGCACAAGTTAGCTTGTTAGATTTTTTTTCCCCCAACCAGCAAACCATATCTTCTGCAAACCATCTTTTATTTTAACTTAAAATAAGCATTGAATTATCATTACAAACATATCATATTTTTGGAATCCAGAAAGCCTGTAAATCAGCTGTCCTCTTGTTCGTCTCATGAGCAATTTCTTCAAACATTGAGTCAAATTGTAGCACCTTAACCGTACATGCACATAAACATCACCAGATCCCAACCAGTGGAGTTGGATAGCCTTTCATTCACAAACATGGTTGACCATCACCATCTTCACATCACATCTCAAGACAGTGGAATGGGTAAAAAAACCTGCATGACACGTTCCACTCTGGATTGAGAATGATTTACAATGGACAAACTAGGGTCAACCCTTCATTGGATTATATCTAGAATCTTGACCTGAGCCAGTAGATACTTGGAGGCCTGGTGTTTAAACCATTTCTAAGAAGTGGATCTCAAGAATTCTATGCCTATCTGTTCTGCATAAGAATTTTGCCTGAGGTTTTGATTGCATTTTTATATTTGTGACCAGATAATAGTTTCTTGCTGGTAATTTGTTTGCGCTTCGACTATTTAATACTTCATCTTGAACCATTTTGTACAGGTTCCAAAGATGACCATCATGGTGGGTGGAAGTTTTGGAGCTGGGAACTATGGAATGTGTGGACGTGCGTATAGTCCTAACTTCCTTTTTCTCTGGCCCACGGCTAAAATATCTGTCATGGGTGGCGTGCAGGTACTAAACCCATTTTATGCAGTATCACATTTATTCATTTGAACAGATGTAGTACTGATCACTTATTTGACGTTACTTTTTCCTTATCAATGGCTGACATATAAATTAATTTAGTCATTCTTCATTCTTTCTTATCAATGGCCAAGGCTGCATTATTCTTCCAACAATGCCCCCAAACTAATGCATTATAATTACCCATAAACAGTATGACAATGATCAACTGCCTGAATTAGTTATATTTTACTCAAACAATGACATTTCTCTTATCCAATACCTCTGAGTGCATCAAATTTAAAAGAACGTATACTTTCACCGCAAGCTTCAAACATAATTTTAAGATGTTATCCAATCCAGACTGCTTCATAAATTAGTAAGAATTCATATAAGCAGAATTCATTCATCTAAAAACTCTATGATGTACATATTTTTATAACCTAATATATTTGCTTCATTTTTTATGGTTTACTTTCACTGCATCATTCCTTCAAAGTTGACTCATTGCAGATATATATTTAGAATAATTTTTGCTGCAATTAAACTTTCCCCTCGAGAAACCTTCATGACACAGATATTTCTAAAGGCTAACTAGAACAAGTATACCCATCTACTGTAGAAGGGCATCGTTGATTCGTGGTTTTTACAAAAAGGAAGAATTCCTGCAGTATATTAATAAAATATCTGATATGATTTGCAAACTACCCAAGTTTTATCTGTTGGATCTCGGGAATGTATATTTTCAATCAATAGGAACCTGTACAATGGGAACATTTCTCCATGACCGTGTATAAGTTCTTTGTCATCCCTGCAGGCGGCCGGTGTCCTCGCTCAAATAGAGCAGAGCAACAAGAAAAGGCAACGCATAGAGGTAAAACTGTTGCTATGTTTCACTTCACCATTGTTCATTCACTAACTTATGATTCTATGCAGTGGAGCGAAGAGGATGAGGAGAAATTCAAGGGCAAAGTTGTGGAAGCCTATGAGAGAGAAGCCAGCCCTTATTACTCAACTGCAAGACTATGGGACGATGGCATCATTGACCCCGCAGACACGAGGAAGATCCTAGGCCTCTGTTTGTCTGCTTCAATAAAGCATGCCCCTCAGGACACCAAATACGGTGTATTCAGGATGTGATTGGCACAGCTTCGCAGGAAAGGTGAATTGTACATTCAGTCTTTGTTCTGCTTTATCTTAATTTGTGGGTGATAAAACCAACCTAATGCAGTTCAACAATCATATTTCCATTGTTGGTTCTTTATAGATGGTGTTTTATTTGATATACGTGTTCCTCTCAGAATGTCACAATATCATTTGATGAATAATTCATTTTATAACCGCAACTTTGAAGAGGTCATCCACCTCAACATACACTTCACTAGTGGCGTGTACATATTCCTTGTGCAATATACACACTCCACTAGTGCAGTACATAAAAAATTAAAGTTGATTTTTTTAAAGAAAAAAAGGCATGTAGAAAAAAAGTATGTACTATTTATCGAGGTATGCTTTCCATTTTTCATATGATTATATACTTTATTAAACGGGTATATATTTTAAACAAAAATCAAGATGGTTCAAAGATACCCACAAGTCTGGATGTATATATATATGTGTGTATCGTCTGAGTTTATTTATTTATTTATTTTTGAAAATAAGGTAGGTATAGACCTCAATTGCATTTCAAAGAAACATAATGTCCAAAAGTCTCAAAATTGTATATTAAATCACACACCCACCTCATCAATGAAAAGGAAATGCTGCATGTCTATCACATAGCTTCTCAGCCTATCCAGCATGCTGACAGCTTTCATTTTCAGAAGAACCACTAGGCCTAGACCCAAAAATGGGGAACAATTCAATCTGGTGAATGCATTAACCACCAAAAAATGATCAGTTTCAAGTCAATCTTCAATAGGTTGAAATGTAATCAATAGCAACAAACAATGGCAAAGATGGTATGTTTGGCTTCAAGACAATTGACATCAATACATCCTTAATCACATTGACAGCCAAAGCATATTCGTTATCTGCTCATCAATATGATAGCCGGGCAAAAACGGTGTTTTCAATATGGCCTGTACCTCCAGTCGTCCATATGTGAGAGTCTGCTGTTGCTGCTGCAACCTCTGTAACTCCACTGCATGAAGGAAAGCATAAAATAGATGTCGATGCAATACAAGACCCTTGCCCAAAATGAAACATTTGTGTGAAATTTATGTTATGTACTGATGAAACGAAGTTTCTGATTGGGGAATAATTTCGGGAAGGCAGAAATTGACGATTAGATAAAATTCAGGTAAGTTTGAGAAAAATTGGGCAAATAAAAAAGAAAAGAAATAGGGAGTCATTTTTCCATGAAGAATCAACCAAAAAATTTCATAAACTCGAAAATTCTAATTTTGATTAACCCAAATCCAACAAAACCAACATCAAAGAATCGTAAAATCAGATCTCATTCATAACATTCAACACACTAATTAAAAATGTGGCACATCAGGTGAACAAGGATTTCTAATGCCATTGAAGAAAACAATGACAGATATTATTAACCTAAAGTACGAATATACTCACATCAATGAAGTCCAAGCTTTCATGGACTCGGCTATATGCATTATGCATAGGACCTCCATATCCACCATAAGATCCAACATCTTCCATGTAACTACCATTTGCTCCAGAATCAGCACGAGGTATAGCTGAATCTATTCTAACCGTGTAAGAAAACAACAGTGACAGATATTAACCGAAACTATGAATATACTCACATCCCTGAATTCCAAGCTTTCGTGGACTCGGCTATATGCATTACGCATAGGACCTTCATATCCACCATAAGATCCAACATCTTCCATGTAACTACCATTTGCTCCAGAATCATCACGAGGTATAGCTGAATCTATTCTAACCTGCATCCGACAGATAAGAAGAAACGATTGCACTACCTCAGCTTGGAACAGAATATCTGATCATTGTAAACAAAGATAATATTAAGAATGATAGTACTGTATTTGAGATTTCTAAAGCAGTCCAGTATTTATTTTTTCTAAAAAAAGAACTCATTATCACATGACCTTTTTGGCAAATTGAATCTAATATTACAGATAGGATAGCACTAACATGATGTCCACATCAGTACTGGATTCTCTTCATGACACTACCCTTCAAAGCTGAAATAATTAAGTTGAAAAAATGCAAAAAAATCTCACAATGTTTTTTTTATAACAGAAAAAAGCCTATACCAGTGCAACAAATAAGATGTTTGAACTTCTATTTTATTCAAATACCTTTTGTCCAAGGATCTCATGGGCCCTGTGAAAGACACGATAGGCAGCACCATCTTCAGCAAATGTTACAAAACCAAAGCCCCTATGACCAGCTTTCTTCAGATCCTGATTACATGAATGGAAATGTTTATGTGTTTACTGTTTTTTTTTTTTTCCAATAATGCAAGTTAAAATGACTGCAAATTACCTTTGGGACATACACATCCGTAATCTGGCCAAATTTGCCAAAGTATTGGCGTAATTCTTTAGAACTAGCCTCCTGAGGAAGCTTGCCAACAAATAACTTCTTGCCCATTCCACGGGAAGGTCCTGAGACCCCTATCATCATCGAAAGACAATATAGGAACTGCATGTTATTATCAACCTACATTCAGATAAACATCAAACTGGAAATACTTACTTCCATATGCCAAACCAGCAGAATCATATTTCATCAGAGCACCATGTGCTGCATACCTAGTCACCGGTGTAATATAAGCATTATATAAACCATATTGACCCTGCATTCCTCTGCTTGGTTTCCTTGCATTCTCATCCTGAACCCATCATTAAGTGAACAATATTGTCAAATAGAGGATCCAGATAATCAGAATAAATCACCAGTAATAGCTGCAACACCTGGAAGATACAACCTCCGAAATATGCAGATAAAAATAATCATTCAACAAAAATGGCAATAGTAAATGATTAGTGTGCTGAGAGTTGCCTTTGGAAATGCTCGATCAACTAGTAGGACAGAGCCACCCAATGTATGAGTTTCTGTCATAAGGGTATCGACAGAATCTGTTCAGTCAACAATCATCATCTCAGCAAGTTAGCATGAGGAGCTGGTATTAACAATTCGTCCATAATTTATTTTGACAAAAGGACTAGTCAATATTCCTTACAAATAGAAAAGGTCAACAACAAATTACTGATTGTGAGAATTTTAACAGTCATCGATAAATTACAGGTGGTGAGATCCCACCTCGCACCACGGAACATTATACCAGTTTTAAATTCCTTTCCCCAATAACCACCCATTCATGTCAGCATCCTCATTTCTGCTGCACATAAATTATGCTCAAGTAATTCTTTACGGCCTAAAACTCTTAACCATTTAGCATACCAAGTTTCTTGACAATCTGGTATAATTTTGATTAAGCCTCAATGATATGCTGCAATCACATAAAACACCAATGGCTCCTCTCCAACCCAACAATTCTGTTTTAATTCTTCGGTGAGATGTTCCTCTATATAGCAATCACCTGCCTCCCCGGAACTGCCCGGCTTGGATTGAACTTCATTATAAATATGGTTACTTGGGTTCTTCGTTCTGTCTTTAATTTGTCCTTTTTTAAGGAAAATATATTGTCATCCTCTTGTATGGAGGAATCAAAGCTAACGGAAATTAGTTTGAAAATCTCTTTGCAATCCAATCCAACAATATCCTCTACTAAATTTTTTATTCACAAAATTTCAGTCTTTTTTCTTCTATAGAATTGACAACCAAAATTAAAAGCATTCACTTTACTTAAATTAGATCATCTGCAAACAACACACACAAGACACCTTGTCTTTAAAATCCAAGGTCAGCACATCCATAAGAAATGTGAAAGATAAGTGTTGATGGTTGACCCTCTATACCTAATGCAATCAACATACAATTTTGGCAGGCGCTCTTTTTCAAATTCCACCAAATGGAGTCCAAAATTTCTAGATCATTAAAGATCATTGAAGGTCTTTCTACCTTCTTCTAAATTTCTACACCAATGATCTAGACAAGATTAGTAAGTCAATGGTTGTTATTCCTGCTATAAAACCACCTGACTTACTCCCAGTAAGTTGCATCAGTCTTGCATCAAAATTCAATGTCATATCAGAGAATGGGTGGAGTAGGAAGTAAAAAATGCAACGGAAATGCCTTTCACAAACTCCAAAAGCAGTTAAATACATAATAAATCTCAGGTTATGAACATATTAATATGTTGATTGTATGAACATAAATACAATCAACATATTAAATTTTTTTTCTTACAAAAAAAAAAAAAACTGGCTTACCTGAATTTTTAAAACTTATGAACCCAATACCACGATATGCTTTGTTGACTGGTTCCTATAAAAATTTATACTTAATGTAAGCCGATCTTCATCAATTCAATTAAAAAGTTGGAGCCTGGACGTAGGTGTTATGACAAAAAAAAAGACACTAAACTGTAACAAAAAAAATCGACAACACATGCAAAGACTTAAAATATGTATAGCCGAAAGGTGTACAAAGAGCCAAGCGAAAAAAAGGAAAGGTGTAAAAAGAATGGGTGAAAATCATACAAGGGGAAAGCGTGTGTGTGTGTGTGTGTTTAATTAAAGATTTAAGGATCAAACGCCTTCAGGTAAAAAAAATCAGGATAGCTTATTTAAAATTAGCAGTTATAGTGGTTTACATATATCATAAACTTCAAGGTAGGAAGCAATGTTTTAAAAGGCATTAGGGGGCCTAAAATTACGTACTGAGGTGCACAAAAAGGAAGACGGGAAGCCATGGTTGGCTGGTCGATGGAGGGGAAGGAATGGTGCAGCTGATTGGGTTGGGGGGGGGGGGGGAGGGAGTTGATGGGTTCATCACGTTGTTAGAAGAAGGGAAGGGGGGGTGGGAGGGTCAAGGGGAAATGGGATCCATCACGTGGTGGAAGGGGGGAAAAAAGAGAAAAAAAAGGAACTAAAAAGTGGTGTAAAAAAATTATTAGACAACATACATCAAGTTGTGATAGTGTCCAGACCGGAAAATTTCATATCTGTACGTGCTGATGGAAATCACATCATTACATGCTTGGAATGGATGATACGTCTCCATCAAGAAGCATTTATGATATCTCTATCCATAGTTTTTTAATAAATGAAATATTTTTCACTCTTTAATGAATATATGTCATCCATTCAAGCATGCACTGATAGGATTCCCATCAATATATACCGATGCGAGATTTTCCATTCAAATAGTAGTCAAGGGAATGTTCACGCTTTATGTTTGAAATCCAATATTGAAACAAGATAAGTGAAAACAGCCAATATTTCATTTTGGGATATTCTTTGAGCTATCCAAAGTATTTATCTCACCTTTGGCATGTACAGATCTTCAATCTCCCCGTAAACCTCAAAATGACTGCAAACATTTAATCATGCTCTGTCACAACTGAGGAACACATTAGGTATTCTATGTCCATGCAAGGAAAACTTGCCTTTGCAATACTGCTTCTGTGACAGAGTTAGGTATTCTGTTTATGAATATCCGGGTTGCTTCCTTTTCAGAAGATTTCATTTCTTCCTGTAGAATTGACCTAATTACATTTCCCAACAATATGAGATTAACAAGAAAACACTGTGCTGAGAATAAGTCTCACAAATAAAATGCTCTTTTGAAATATATAATATGCTCAACATCGTTGTTATAATATACCTTGGTTTTGCAATTTTCACTTCAAGATTTCTGCTTCCAAGAATATGCCTACTTGCAAGTGCAGTCTACAGGACCACGAGTACTCAGGCATGAGAAACCATTTACATAAGCATCCAATATAATATAACTAGAAATCAATAAGGCCCTTATTTGACGAATTAAAAAAAAAAAAAAATCATGCCTGCATCTTCCATAAAAAAGCAAACATGACATGCTTGCACCAGAATATCATGAAACAATGTATAAAGATAAGTAGGATTCCATTTATGTATATATAAAATAAACTTAGCGATTTTTTCTATAACAAAGTGTCTTGTTAAAAATTACAAAACTTCTTATGTCCCTCTATCTGCATTGTTCCAATTGGGCTAGAAGACAAAGATTTAAAGCATTGGTCATTTTACAACTTCCTGCCTATAAAGTGTCAGGTCCTAGTCACAACAAAAGAAAATTATGAACTGATGCAATGGTGTAGTAGACATCAACATATAAACCATTATGTAACTTACTTAAAAAGTTAAAAGGCAGTAATGCTTGATGAAAAATTATTCCCTTCGGTGTGCAAAATATATGAATAAAATGCTAACAAGCATGCTCGTATAGTCAAATGCACCAGCTTCCCTAAGAAAGAATGTTACATGAACAAAACATATCCAATATGTTATTTAAAAGAAATTTCAATTAAGCATCTGGTAGTTATTTCACTGCCAGAATAAAAATATTTGAACTTTAAATCATACTACTAGGCAATCGCTTGTTGAGTCCTTGCCAGTGCTAAAGGAAAACAATAGCTATCTGCAGAATCTAACTGCAATAATAAATAAACATATACCTTTGCATCCTCAACTGATGCGAATGCTACAAAACCATATCCACGGGGCCAACCAGTGATCCACTCCTGAAATGGAGAAACACATAGGTTATCTTCACGACAACTATAAAGCTCTTAATAAGGGCTAAAAAATATATGTTCAAGTGTCAAATTTCCACCAACTGATCAATAGCACCAATTCTATGGCCAGGTAAAAAAATCACCAGAACACAGTATGTTAAAACGACATAGTAATTCTAACAAGAATAGTGCAAGAAAAGGAGATGGTTCACCTCCATCTCCGTTGTCAAACAAGATATCTTCCCTCAAATTTAAAATAAAATCAAGATCCATGGAATACATCAAACCAAGACCAATAACTCTGAACCTGAGAACAATGACCAGCGATAGTGTACTGATAATAACCAAAGGGACCCATTGAATCACCTTCCCCAATCACAACTTCACAGGAGTAACTGCGCATCCCATGCATAACAATAACACTTATAAATTTGATATTAAAGTGAAATAGTTGGTTACTAAACAGGGTTACCCTGAGAAGCCAATATTAGTGGAAGTCCTAAGAACCATCAACCTAAAAAGATTAATGGATTCTTCAATTCTAAAAGTAGCTAATCTTTACCTTACAGAAAAGAAACAACCATGCTTGGTTCACAAGATGGAAAATTTCAGCTGCATTTCCAGGGAAAGCACAAGAGTGGATTTACAAGGCTCAATTGTTCAGAGAATAACCCTTATCATTCATCAAATCACCAAATGCATTCACCATGTTTGTAAATCACTCTATCCATCTCTAAGATTTCAAAGAAATGCCTATCTTGCCACATATCTGCTCATACAATTTATTTTCGAAAACACATTAGAATGACATATTTAAATGTGAGTCCCACATGAATGTAAGCTTATATTAGAATCAATAAAGAATATCACAAAATTGGATACTGAATCCATTCCCAAAATATCTCTTATGTGCCATCACCAAGCAATTCAATGAATCAAGAAAACTTTAAACCTGAATCCAAATTTGAATATCCTGAAAGTCCCTTGTTCAATTAGCAATAACACCCATCACCAAAGCATTTTGTAATACCTTCAGAACTAGGCAATCTTCCACCTCCCCAAACCTGCTCATAAACTCTCTCAACCCCTCCGTGTCCACGTCACGTGGAATTCTACAAACCTGAAAGAAAAAGAAATGAAAAAAAACCCAATACGCACAATCAAATGAGTTCCAGAAAATCAAACAAGGGCAAGATTTTGCACAACGTATAACATAGAATGCCCAAAACAAGAACTCACGAAGAGACTGTTCTCCATGAAACCTGATCTCAGCAAGAGAACCCTCTATCTCCCTCTCACTCTTCTCCCTCCCCTTACATAATTCCCCTTTATCTCACTCTCACACTCTTGATCCTGCACAGGATCACACACATACACACACGAGTTATTGTTCTCACACACGAACCCTAATTTAAAAGGAAGATGATCCATCAGACGATAAATATGTAATTTTTCTCCCTTTTCGAGGGCTGTCGTGGAGCATAGAAGTGTGTGAATCATCGTTTGCTCTGAATCACCTTCTACGAAGAGATCGCTCTCTCATACACAGCTGATCAAGCTTTGATTTCCCTTCTCTGTTCAAGGCATAGTGACTATATATTTTCAAGAACGATTCGCTCGAAAAGGCGGGAATCAATGGAAAAGAACACGTGAGGGCTCTTCTTTCACGCGTGCGTTTTGAAACTCCATTCATCCTGTTGAGGAAAACGGCTTATATTTTATTCAACCCGAAACTCAAACCCGAGAAGCTGAACACGAATCCAACATGCTAGATTTGATTTGGATTTAGTTTTGATTTAAAAAAATGTAAAATTATAAATAATTAAAATCTAACAAAAGTTTATGTTCTACTTAAAAAATGAAAAAAAATGAAACTGAATAACATTTTTATTTAAAAATAAATAGATAAACTATAGCAATGATAATTTTTATGTAAAAATAAAATGGACCATCTAAATTTTATTTTATCTCACAAATGAAACAATTAAATTTAACATAGAAATTTTAAATTCTTCACTTCTCATTTCTTACTTGGGTTACCTGTACCCTTAACCCAAACGTCACATGAATTCGGTTTGGGTTACTCGAGTTTAGATTTAGATTGAATTTGATTGTTAAAACTAATTCTATAGAAAGTTCACCCCCCAACTTTTGAACATAATTTATCTAAAATCTGTTTATAGAAAGCTGCTAGAATAAAACTGTTTAATTGGATAATTGTAAAAACAGTTTCTTCCCAATACAAAAACTATCAAATCATGTAATCAAACGCTACCTTAAAAGTCTTGCGAGTTATCTTGCGGTGGATTGATTTTAAACCTCACACTCCCAAATTACCTGCATGGAGCTGCTATTGCTGAAAACGAAAATGATATGTTTAGTTTTGTTTTTATCTCGCCTGCTATTCCTAGCCATTTTGATAAGTTTGTATTTCCTATGCCCATCCCTATTTTTAATCTCAAGATTAGATATATGCCTTCTTTATATTAGTGTGTATATATTCAATATTATATGAAGATTAAATTAATTAATGTACATAATTTGAAAATGTGATATATATAAAATAAAAATAAAATAAAAACTAGCTAGAAGCCTAGAACTGTATTTAAGTATCAAATATTAAAATTAAGGATAGTGTTACAATATCCGGTCTCATTTTCAGTCTCAATTCTAGTCTGTACGTGTTTCGAATTTTTTAAAAATAATATATCTCATCTAATGAGATACATGCTTTTATAAAAAATAAAGCATATATTCCAATGAATTACATTGATGCATTTACAGAAAATGTAAAAAAATTCTTTTAAAACATATGCCTTGTTAACATGAGCATATGTGTCGATAGATTTCTATCGATACATATAAGGTTGAAATTGAGGTTGAAAATAGATATGGTGTAACAAGGGTAAAAAATTAAAATTTTCTCAGCATGCAATCCCTCGCCGCAGAAACAAACAAGCAACTTAATTGTTCTTGGCTCATTTATTTTTTTTGGGTAATAAGCTAGGCCCACACGAGAGACTGAGACAACATGAGGCTTACTAGATACGAATACACCCACAGGAAGGTTGTGAGGGTTCAAGCTTATGGCCTCTCGCAGGGGGAGCGTGCAACTCAACCATCGCGCTATGCGAGTGACGGTGCGGCCCATTTACATTTTGTACTGCGCACTCAGACACTCTGTTTGTTCCGTCACTTACACAACATAATATATACTTCAAGCCTCGCATACACTGTATTATAAAAAATATAAAGAATTATTTAATAAAAATATATAAATCATCTTTTAGTTATAAAAATAGTTTACTAGATAAATATATATAAAAAAATTCAAATGTATATAAGCCTAAAAAAAACAAAAGAGAGAAGAAAGAAAGCCACATCACCCAAATAAACGTCCAATGATTTCACTGCGTCAGGCTACATTCACGTGGATCCCCACACCTCCTATTCCCCAAAAATCATGCATCAACATCATAACACGTGCAGCATCGATTCCAAATTTTATCCTTGAATCAACAACACCATCTAATAATAAATTACATTACATACAGACAGTAAAAACTAAATTTAGTTGGTTAAAAAAAAACACGTGGGAAGGTAAGCCATTAGTCATCCTAGGTTGTCACCTACACATAGACACAACAAACAAACAACATCAACAAGAAGTGTCAAAGATCAATTTCACAAACCAAAAACACCAATCAATCTCTGGTCCATTTCAATAACAAATGCATCCCATTTTTTTTACATAACAATCCCCACAATCATCACCACCAAAAAAAACCAAACCTCAACTAATTAAGCATGTGCCCAGGACATATTACAGTGACGGTAGTGACAATAGCAAGATCTATCTTTTCTTTAAAAACTAAGCATGTGCCCACTCCCACTACCCCCAATGAACCCAGGGTGGTACCCACCCATCCCTGCCGCCGATGACCCATAATTCATCCCGGCCGGGTAACCGTTGTTGGAGGCGGTGACGGCGGCGGCGCGTTCGAGGGACTGGACCTGGGTCTTCAAGAACTTGACGTAGTGGATGGCCTCGTCGAGCATGGACGCGGTGTCCATCTTGGTCCCGCCGGGGACGAGCCTCTGGAGGATGCGTATGCGCTCGCTGATGCGCTCCCTCCGGTGCCGAGCCGCCACGCTTTGTGGGTCTTTTGAGATCCTCACGTTCCTCCTCTTCGGCGCCTTCACCTCCTCCGGGTCTATGTGGATCGGCTGCATCGCAGCTATCCTGAATATCATCTCCCTCATCGCCGCCACCGTCGATGATGACGACGAAGATGGCGGCGGAAGGGGGAGGGTGGTGGTGGGGGGTGGAGGTGGAGGGGGGTGGGTGTCGAAGGAGGAGTTGTAGTGATCCATCTGCATTGTCATCATGAGCATGTCCTTCTCTGCGTCTGTGGCAGAGTTCAGGAGGTCCATTACGTCCATTTGTGATTGTTTGAATTGAAAGGAGAGATACCCAGATGAGGAAAAGGTGGGAATCCAACAAGAAATGGAGGTTTGGGTTTGGATCAGTTATGGAGATGATGAGAGAGAGAGAGAGAGTGGACTTTGAGTTGTAACTGAAACTCTGCAGAAGAAGAGGTGGTGATGTGGGTGAGAGGAGAGGAGATAAAGAAGAGAATATAAAAGAGAGAGAGAGAGAGAGAGAGGATTATAGGGAACCGACTTACAAAAAGGAGAGCAGGAAGTCTGTATATATATAACACGAGGGGGTGAATTTTATATTGGATACTCTTTTGATTTTCACATTAATGTTTCATCACATCATCTTTTACATGTACTTGCACTTTTAACCGTGCTTTTTTTTTTTTAAAAAAAAAAAATTACGATTGCACGCATGTAGGCCAGATTCTACATATTTATGTATATGACCCCCTAGAAATGGTATTTATACGTGTGTCCTTTGTTTTTGAAAAAGAGGCTCAATGTGCTTGTTGGGATCCTCCCTCGCTGACATGTGACATATGAAATGCCTAGTACATGGATTTTGTGATATTTTAAAGATATCTCCTCTCACATTGGTGTGGGATTCAATCTTTAGTGGATCTTATATCTCAATTATCAATCACCATCTTTAATTGGTTTAATAATTAACTTATTATTCTAAAATATTTACTTTAATTACCGGTGATATATCTAAGTAAGATACCAATGAAGATTAACATGCAGGGTAACCTATATATATATATAAAATAAAATGATAACATGCGGTTCATACGTTCTGTGCGAACCACGTATATACGTCATTTAAAGGCGTATATGTGTCTATAAAAGAAACATATAACCTAGTGAAATGTGAGTACACACACACATATACAAACATACAATCCTGTTTTTCGACGGACGCTCACATGTTTAAAATTTGCGGATGGGTAAAGGTGCATTGAATGGTCCACCATCTTTTAAACCTAACCAACCCATCTAACCAATTCCCAATCCAAACACTAACCCAACCCAACTCAACCCATTCTCTCACCCTCCCCAACAGAACCCCATGAAATTGCCCCCTCCCCCTCCCCGATGCCGCCACCGCTCAACACAGCCAATTGTCTACACACACACACAATCCAATTGTCTAGTTTAAGCTAATTCTATCCAATAATGATAGTGTTAGATGAATTAAAAATGAAGATTAATATTGGGTATGAATATGAGATTCGTATAAAATTCAGGGTTACATGGAACATTTTCCTAGTTCCCCATTCACAATATGAAAACACGGAGGACATAAATATAATTTTTTTGTTGCATGCTGGACGAATTTGAGTTCAGATCCTTTATGAGACAATCACATAAAATTTTTGTATTGTCTAATAAAAACTTACAAGAGAACAATGAAAAAATAATACTATGAAAATGTTACCCTTTGTGATAAAAAGAAAATAAGTGCATGCATACGCTAATTTCTTTTAAACCATTTACATGACAACCACTAGTTGGTTAACATAGAGTTTCTATGTAATTTGAGAGTTCACTTCAACCTAACTAAACAAAAAAAAAAAAAAGAAGCGCAACTGAGATACTAGTCAAAGTTAAACCTATATGTTTCAGACTTGTATGTTCTTCACTAACATTCAAATGTTGCTGAAAAACGTTAATCAAACCAAACCCTCTTTAATTCCCTTCGACCCACAGTCACATGACATGGGTCAGAAAGGGCAAAGCTAGCTTCATACATCTCTCTCTCTCTCTCTCTCTCTGGTGGACCCTCTTAAATGACGTGTCCCCCCGCCCCCGCCGACCATTGTAGCGGCCCCGACCAGGATCGGACGGTAGTCGGGACAGACATGTGTCGAGCATCCGGTGCCGGAGGCCCCCACACGTATTATTCTTGTATTATCCTTTGTTGCTGCAGGTACAGGTACTGCTATTGCTGCTACTGCTCCTGTGGGGGAACGCCTTCCCAGATGGTCCAACAATGACTAATTCAATAGCTCCACCGAAACCACTTAGCCATTAGAATCACAACACATTAATTCTTTGAAAATGACTCCATATATTAAACCTCATGAGAACTTATATATTTTTATTAGGTGAATGTGATTTACTGATCAAAATTTTAACCATCCACTGTCTGACAAAAACAAATTTTCTTAATTAAAATAGTACTGTTGAAACTAGCAGAGATGGGACTTGAAAACGACTATGCCGCTTCTCTGTCTCTACTGCTTTCGGACACGGTCACTGGGTGTGTTTCAATAAATGAATCCGTCACGGTTTGGGTTTCGCCAATGTTTCTAATTTTTATTCATTTCTCTTCGATTTTTATCCGAATGAGAAGGAAACAATTCAACAAGAGATGCTATTTGTGGGTCTTCCAGTGTTTCCTATTGTTTCCTGTTGGTGATCCACACAACTTGACTACAGTATTTCTCATCAACTGATGTTTGATATATATATATATATATATATATTCATGAACTGTGTTAAAGATGTTTAGATTTACATGGATGGTCAAATCAGTGTGCATGCGAATACGTGTGGCCGAGCTCATCCATGCACGTCCAAAGGATCTACTACTACTATTACTCTGTCTCTCCCTGTCTCTCTCTTTCTATGCTATTTGTCCTCTTAAAGAATATTTATTACATTTTTTTTTTTTTTGAACCAACAAGGTCACGGATATGATAATGTCAAGAAGGTAAAAATAAACCTAAATTAATTATGTTCTTATCCACATTACTATGATTAATTATATACTAGCTAATTTAATTATGTTCTTGTACATATAGTAAAAGAAAGTCCTCTGGTCTCCTTTTTCAGACTCTGCTGCTCCAATCCAAAAACAACCCTCGTAAGCTTTACATCAGCACAAACTGCTTCACTGCACCCTCGCTCTCCCTGGCTGTTAATAAAAGTCTAACATATGCTCTCTCACACAGAGAGAGAGAGAGAGAGAGAGAGAAGTGACATGTTCTCTGCAACAAGAGAGAAGGAGAGGAGGAATCTAACATGCAGTGAAAGATCTTGTTGTTGGATTCGTATTTATTATGGTTTTCTTTAAAAAAAATTTCTTCTCCCCAAAATTAAAATCAGCCCTCCTTTTTCATCAACTTTTCCACCCTATCCATTATGGTTATTTTTCCCTTTTCTTCACTAACTTTTCCATTATCACGGGCTTACCTTATCTTCAATAAAAACACACAAAATAAATACAAAGCATATCAATATTATAATACACCCCCCCCCCCTCATCGGGACTTGCAGTGGTAGCTCGAGGGAAATAATAAAAACGAAAGAAAACAATATTATAAGCAATAATAAATGGAAAAACTTTGGTCCCCCCAATCACTCTCTCTTTCTTTCTCTGTCTCTGTGTGAGTCATTCATTCATTTCATTTCATGAGCACAGTAGCCATGGTTTTCATCGCTAGAAAGAAAAAAGAAGAAGAAGAAGAAATTATGACACACAAACACATGCACACACACATCGTTTTCTAGATTTCCAAAGAATGCAAAAATGAACAGAGGGTACCGTGAAAAACGCATCTCAGGTTGCCGGCTTACATCTTACGTGTTATGCTTGTCACAATTCAAAAGCTAAGTACAGTCCCTCCCCTTCTTTTTGGGTCCCTAATGTCCTGCCTTTATTAGGTGACAGAGTACTCTTGTGTGTTTTTATTTGGGTCCTGAACCATACAACACATGGCCTTTTATGTGGCCTCTGTTTTTAATATCTTTCATTTTATTTTTTGCAGTGGAAGAAGTATATATATATATATATATATATATATATATATATATATATATATATATATATATATATGATTTATTTTGGAAGTTACACACTATAATAAAAAAATGCTAATTAATGAGAATTCTGGTCTAATTTTGTGAGGGGATAAGATTTTAAAATAAATTTGTTCAATTTAATATTATAAAAGATAATAAGTCTGATAAATTTTATCATTATTCATATTTATTAAAATCGGACAAAAGGATCAGATGTTCTAATCATTAAAATATGAAATAAATTATTTAAAAAAAAAAAAATTGAAATCAGGATAATTATACATATTTCATTAGGTCCTTGTAACCAAAAAAGATAATTAAGTTGTTCTTTAACTACTTATCTAATATAGTCATATGCCTTTCCTTGACCCTCATTTCCTAACCAAGCTATATGGTATATATATAGGTCCAAAAATATGCATTACTTGGTTAATTGGATAGGTCGAACACATGACTTTCTATGTCAATAAATTAAGTGGACAAGGAATGTTACACACACATGCGCGCGCACTCTAATTAATTATTTTCTGTTCTAGCATTTTTATTCAGTTTTACATGGCATAATTCAATGTTGTTCTTATTTCAGTACTGCTAATTCACTGGTTGTTTTATCTATATAGAAATGATGAACATCTGCTTTGTTAGAGTTTCAAGAAATGGTGAACAATTAACAAATACACACACACACACACACATATTGGAAGGACTCCCACATAAATATACAGGAGTTAAGTCAGCGTCAATACTCGATATCAAGGCCTATATTGAACGCCGATAAGCCATAACCGTTGTGCTATGGCTACTGGTGGATAGTTAACAAATAGTTGTTGATGATGACGAGTTGTATATACATTGTAGTAAACTTCTTATAAATCCCATTTAAATTATTTGGGAGGTTTTTGTAAATCAATATAATGTTTTAACTACATGTGAACCTCTATAAAATAAAGTCTCTAAAAATTTCCACCTCATCTCCTTGTTATAATTTTAGTTTATAATAAAATCTATTTTATTAATCAGGTGAAATAAACCAAGTTGGATCAAACAAGCATAATCCCTGCATCGAATAATTACATCTAGCTAGCTATTCCGATCCTTTAGAAAAATTTAAGAACAACATGCATTTTAATTTATAACACTTTCGGAGCATGCAATTGGTCAAACAGAATATTTCCATGCTATCCTCATCTTGATTAATATTACATACATATGACTCCTGAGAAAGATAAGTGTATGTCCTATAGCTATATATATTTAAAAAAAAATTATGAGTTAGACCCAAAGATGTACTAGCTTGATATTCTTAATTAAAAAATTATGACCTTTGATTATCTCAAGGTAATAACATTCGACCATGTTGGAGAAGAATGCGTATACAGAACTAGTTGAACTTTAGTACAAATGAAGCAAAACAATCCTTGGAAAGTTTTGTTATTCTTTTTTTTTTGTTTGTTAACAGAATAATATTCTCTACGTAATTATTCAAGAATAACATTAGGCCACTTGGTTCTCTAACAATAGCGAAACATAAACCCTAGAACAACCCTAACATAATTTCCCATACAAATATTACATGTCCTAAACAGGTCGTCATATATATATGGAGGCTTGAAAAATATAACCCTACTTGCAAACATAAAATAGTGCAATGTAAACGCTTAAAAATAATCTCAATTGAATATTTTTGCGACTTCCCGAGACTGCATTTTTTTTTTTGTCCTCTTCAACTTGACAAAGCAAGGTTGGTGACCATGATATCCATATTATCTATATTCATGTTTTGTTTGGAGACTATACGATCCACTATATTTTAGAGAAAATTTGACAACGTGTTATAGGTTGTCTTAACATCATGTATCAATCTTTTTTTAAAAAAAAAACTGTGTGTATATAATTAAATATGCACAGATTGTTCATATGTATATTTTATGTATGCCCAAGTGACTAACAAAACCAATCAATCAAATATATACGTACCTCGTGATCATGTAAAACTTTCCAATAAGGATCCGCCACATTGGAACAATTTATCTGGGTTATATACATCCTCACATCTGCATGAATTCAAATTCTGCTCTGGTTTCCACTTTGTTCTATTAAATTTTATCCCGTGTTGAATTCTCTCTCTCTCTCTCTCTCTCTCTCTCTAGCTCTCTCTCTATTTCTAGGGTTTGGATTTGTTGAAAAAGAATATTATAACTTATCCCTGCAATGCCAGTGGAGAGTGATGTTTACAGGTGCATGCGCTCTGATCTTATAATGTGTTGACATTATAATCAATAAATACAAAAAATGAAATAGAAAAATAAAAGTAATAACCTGATACTGCCTGCAAGTGTTATATAAGAATCTTCTTATGAAAATTTGAAGTAATATTTAACAATAATTTTGCAAGCTCAAATATTATTGATATCATCATCATCTGACCTAGATCCGACGACAATGGTCTAAATGAGCATCCTTTGTCCAATGCATGTGATGGGGGTGATGGGGGTATATTTAAGTTGTAGTGGTTTACACAAGCTATCTTATATTTAAATTTCATTTTTATCTTCAATTGATTGGTATATTTTGTGATTCTGAATTCAATTGGAAGTTCATCATCACCAATAGAAAATGAAAATTTATAAATTGATATATGTTTCATTAGTTACCATATGAATTGTCTTTAAGTGGTATTGAAATATTAAAGATTAAATTAATTAGTGCAGTGTATTATTTGGCAAAGATAATATAGCGTGCGAAATAATTCATGTCGAAACAGATTTTTGTTTTACTAAAATAATAGTTTCTAAAACAGTTAACCATATATTATTTATATTGGTAGAATCATAATCTAACATATATCTTTGGATAATTTGTTTTTTATCTGACTAAATATTCCACTAAATTCAGTATAATTAATTATTTAATTAATTCAAAATAACTATGCGATTTGCTTATGTTTTATTTTAGCTTTCCTTGGCATTCCATATAATCTTTTTGCGTCTTATCATGTACTTTGTACACCTTGATGCCTATAAATTACTCCTATTAATTGGTTTCCCGGGTTTCTACCATTAATTAATTTCACATGCAGATTGGTTTAATATTTTGACAAAGTTAAAAACTAAATATATTACTAAATGAGATAATTATTAATGTGTGCAAGTATGCACTCCACCTAACCATGCACCCCCTCAAAGCAAGGGGTTAAGACTTTGAAAATAAATCTTAATTTTAGGGGATTAAAAGTCTATCAATTTTATCCATATTTATATTTGTCAAATTGAAACAAATAGTGACGATGGGTGTTATTCAAGTCTTTGAGTGGAACAAAAAAATTAACATTTTCATTTCAAAATAAAAACAACTATTTGTATTTTATTCTGTTTATTTTTTATACGAGATAAATTATCCTCTCATTTACATAACCCTACAATTACTCCTTATCGCACTATTCATCCCCTTTCCAAACCAGTGGATGTGATGTTGGCCTTTAACCCTATGATTTATTTTTGTTTATTAGCCAAGGTGGCAATAATAACCAAAGAAAAGGGCGCTACACTGACAATCCGAAATAATGCTTGTAAAATTGCTATGTTTCATGTAGAGCAATTATTCATGGCCAAATTACCAAAAAAAAAATAAAATTTCATGATGAAAAGTAAAGGGAAAATGTTACATCTAACTCCTCTTTCAACCCCATTTTTAATCTGTCATATACTTTGTTTTATTATAAAAATATATACTTTATTTAATAAAACATATACTATACCTTCATAAAAAATAAATATATATACTCAAATGAATTGATTTCACGTAGTATTAAAAATTTTTCATATCAACAAGTATTGATAAGAATCTCACTAGTACATGTATTGATAGATGATACATGTCCATCAAAGAATTAAAAATATTTTATTAATTAAAAAAAATATTAATAGAATTCTCATAATACCCTTTAATAAACATGTATCGTCCATTCCAACACATTATGATGAGATTCTCATTAATACTTACTTATATGAAAAATTTTCATAAAAATTATATTGAAAGTTTGGCAGACTACAAACGGGGTTGAAAGTGAGATCGTGTGCAACGGCCACTCAAAGTAAAAACATTATATATGATCATCTAATGGGCCTAGGAATGGCCCATTACAAAACTTACCTCGAAATTAAATTTAATAAAATTGTGAATTAACTACACTTTGTTTTTCTTTTTTAGTTTGTGTGTGTGTGTGTGTGTGTGTGTGTTGGGTGGGGTGGGGGGTTTGCAGTGAATCAAACAGAATCCTTGTTATTGGATTATCTAACATTGTGAATCGGTTCTTTCCCACCGATTCTATAATTTAACTACTTCTTGACATTTCGTACATATAAGACTGTAAGAGTATGATCTTTTTATGTAATCACCTGATTAGGTAACTGACTCATGATAATAATTGTAAAAAACTACTAAAATGTCACGATGCTTCATATCATTGTGTCTTCATGGGATCCCACTTAACTTTTTGGAAAAAGTTTCGTCAATCATGTTTGTAACTCTGTTTTACAACTGATATATATATGTTTTGAATTTTTTTTTAAAGTATATATACTTAATTAATGAAACACATTCTTTTATAAAAAAATGCAATACATTCACATAACTTAAATGCGTATTTTTTTAAGTTTTTTATAATATATATATATATATGAAGATATATACTTGAGTCTATATAACATTAAACGAGTTCATTATATGAGTATCGTGACAGCTGCGAGCAAGTACATAGAGTGTATCAACACTAAGTTTCATGAGATGGCAGTTTATCTAGAGAGAATCTGTACTACTACATATGATAATGGTTTACATACGAAATAGTTTTCATTTGACTTGATAATGTTTCTGGTCCAATCCCCCCAAATGGCATAATTTATCTAATAACAATAATCGGTTGAACCATCACACAACAGCAAGGTCTATCTCAGAAACTCAAAGTGGCCCTCTCTATCATTCACAGTGCCTGTTCTTCTCATATGTACGAACACTGTGTTTGACTAAGTTGAACCACAGTCATCAGTCATCCAACGACATTGACCACCTCCCCATGATCAGAATAACTATTCAGTGATTACGACCTGGTCAAAAATAAAAAGAACAACCAAACAAAGAACTGGATTAAGAGTTTCCGCGTAGGGCCGACAGGGACCATGCATGCATGTGGCCATGCATGGACCACACTAGACAAAACCCTAATCAAAATATATTTTCCATAGATTTTTCCACAGAAGCCCAAACAGAAGACATGCAATCGATCCACGTGTCGCTACGTAGAAACAAAAGAAAGAACAAAAAAAAAAAAATTTAAGAAAAACTTAAGAAAAATTAACTCTGAATCCAAATCTGAGTGTCAAAATTTCTTGAAGGAAGGACAGGCTCCAGTCCCCCCTTAAGAACATGATCCTTCTCTTTTGTTGACAGTGATTTCCATGTTCCAAAGATCTCTTGCGCCCTCTCTCACTTCATCCAAATCTTGGAAGGGTAGGAGGAATAGTTAGGGGTGGTGTTAATGTGTCACATATATATTTATTAAATGAGAATCAAAACATGCAATGTGTTACATATACATGCACTGAATTGAAAAGAGGGCAAACAGAGGGGGTCAAAAGGTACTCAAACTAAAATTGCACATGTACAGGACCCATGTGACCAAAGAAAGTGAGATCCCAACATCCCACTTAGGTGAAAATTTTGAAATTTATGAACAAAACCCAAACCGATTTTCTGTGTAGTAAGTTCTCTAATAGTTAGCTACAAAACGGCTTTACATATATAGAAGGATAAACGTTTGGTATTGAACATGTTAGTTTGATTTGGTTTCATATATTATTAATTCAGGGAATAACAAACATGATAAGCCGATAAAATTGTAGATATGCAGCAATCCATTATTATTATTAAAAAAGTAGATATTATTACCACGAGTTCATTTCTGATTTCAAAATACAATTTCGAAGAAGAGAAGAGGGAATAAAAGAACAGAAGCATAAAATCTTTATATAGACTAATGAAAAAACACTACACATATAGATAGTAAATAAATCATTTGTTAATAGAAATATCTTTATTAGTTTTAATTGATATTCATGCATGTAAAACATATGTGCTTATGTTAAACAGATTTTTGTCATCTAAGGCGTCTTGATTTTCCCAATAGGGAGACAACTCTTTGGATCTTTAACACAGAGGATCTTTTATCATAAGTGCAATTCAGCTCTATCTAAAGCATTTTTCACGTTGATAATTAATTACAACCGAAGGATATGAGTTTCAAAGATCCAAAACCATCATGAGCTCCAAATTAAAGAAAGTTCGTGCTGAACTATGAAATGTACTTAGATCTTTAACTATTAGGGGATTTGCTTAACTTATGGCCACATTACCTCCCATGAAAAATAATTAGAGCAACATAGAAGAGGGGACCCAAAAACAGATGGGGGGGGGGGGCTGGGGGAGGTGGCACATGAAAGCATATAAAGTGGCAAAGATATATATGGGCCCTCAAAATTGACATTGATTTAGCTAGATGAGGTTAGTTGAACTTGTGAGTGAGAGACGGAATCTAATAAATAATCTTTAGACACAAGGATTTTTTTCATCAGGGGACCTTGTCTCTTGGCTAGGTGGGATGTATTTGGAGAATTGTCAAGGATCAAGTGAGATCTTTGAAATGGACACGTGTTGCTCTCATGGCAAGAGGAATTGTTGTATATGGTCAGTTGTTTTGGAAGAGCAAATTAAGCGAGGTTAAATCAGATGATAAGACAAATAGAATGGCAAATTTTGTGCCATAACATATGACCCATTGTGCCATGAATTGTTTCATGAGGTTTTACCAGTGTTTAACATGAGAGGGATAGGGGCCCGGGAGATTGAATGAAAGAGTCAGAGACTTTTAGATGGTTTTTTTTTTAAAGTTGATATATGGTGGGGAGGAAGGAGATTTGGTGGACCACAAGGCCAAAGAGCACATGATTCCTGACCACTGTTCAAAGAGCACATGATTCCATGAATTCCAATGCTTCCCTGAGACATGTTGGCCTTCTGTTTTCCCTTCTTTCTATTGGTTCCAATGAGAGGGATGGACTATTTCAATTTGGGAGGACATTACATTTTTTTTTCATATGTTTCTTGGAAGCGGGATTGAACAATTTTTAGAGATTTTACTTTTATAAAATTCACAATTAATTCAAATTCATTTACAAATGTCCGCAAATCCCAGCTTTTAACGTTTAAGTATAAAAATAGTTTTTGAGAAATCTCACAAAGATGTGCTTTTTCAAAAGCTATTTTAAAAAATTGTTTTTAGTGACAAGTTAATTATTTTTCAATTTTTTTTTTGAAATACTACATTTTGTATATACTTATTCTTAGGTAGCATTTGGTTACACGATTGGACAATTTTTTCAAATAGTTTTACTGTAGCAGTTTTTTGCAGACAGATTTTAGATAAATAATGCATAAAAACTGTGATTTCTAAAAGCTATGCAAAATCAATTTTAAACTTAACATTTGCAGAAAATCAATTTTACAATCTCACTATCAAACGCTGCCTAAATGTGTAATATAATGTAACCCTTGCTTTGATTAGAGTAATGGTTTTTCCCAACTTAATTTATCTTTTCTTGAAACACCCCAAAACCTTGACAATTAAACTTATTCATCTTCAAATATTAGATTTATCAAAATTGTATCTGGAATCATCTTACCATTCGAAGCTGGCGGAGACACTCATTGGTGAAACATTGATTTATGGTTTTTGCTATTTTAAACCATCTTAGTAGCCTATGTTAAAGATGATATAGAAAGATTAATCATACATATGCGAGTCTTATTTCATATGATTGTGAAATCGGCTCTGTGGATTAGAGAATAATAGAGATTGAATGTGGAAGTTATAGCTGTTTATTATAGTGGTTTGTAAAAAACAAGAATTTTGATCCTCTGGCTTTGATTTATCATTCAAGGCCTTTTTGTGGATTTATTAATAGTCTTTGGGCCTACTTTGGTCCATGGGCTATGAGTGAAGTTTGGGCCCATCTGGTAGATGATGGGTAATTGATTTAGGGCATTGTTGCACTAGTTCATTTTTACAGTTTTATATATCTCATTAAAAATTCATGAAAGCATATATATTGTCAGACGATGTATATATCTCATTAAAATTTTTCTTATACTTACTAAAACTAGATTCATTAATTTGAAATTGAACGATATATATTTTTTATCAACACATATAGCTCATGAAATGATCTTTACTATTTTTTAAAAATAAAAACATATATAGTCTACGTTTTTATTGTAAAAATGACTGAATGTAACATTTTTAAAGATAACATACCTAAATATATATGTTTTTATAAAATATGAAATATATATTTTAATTAATTGTAAGATTTTATTAACCATGTTTCCTACCATGCACAAGCAAAAAAAAAAAAAAAAATGAAACATCATCCCACTCTTATGGTGATGTTTGCAAGATTAATATAATACTTTGATAATTAACGGAAAATAGTCATTATGCTTTTCTTATTTTTTTCATATAAATCTCATGGCAAATGTATTTGACAAGGTGGTTAGATTTTTCTGAGAACATTATTACATCTTTATTTAGTTAAACATAATAAAAATGTCCGGGGAGTCCTGCTATTTAGTCTCTTTAATTAAGTACATAACTTAATAAAAATGAAATATATAATCAAGTACATTTAGGCGGTGTTTGGTTGACACTCGTTTCAGCACTTATTTAGCTGAAAAAGGAAAATAAGCACTTATTCTTTAAATTGGTTGTTTGGTTGACACCCCCTTAAGTCATAATCATTCCCTCAATCAGTAAAAGTTACCCAAAAAATTTCAGCGGTTCCCCGTCACTTTTTATTCCGCTCGTAATTTATGGGGACCTGAAATGACGGTTTTACCCCCGCTACTTATCAATAATTACAAGTGGTATATAAGGAGAGTTTTTGACATTCTCTCTCTCCTCACCCCCATTCTCTTCGAGATTTCCCAGATCTCTCTCACCTGTCTCTCTGCCCCGCGAGCGAAGAAGACAAACCTCCGTCGCGCAACACCCTTTCTCTTCGGCAGATCGACCACCACAACACCTCTATCATCTCTCCTCTTCGCTTCTCCATGGCAGAACGAGTTGTTTCACCGTCCGACGCCGCATCAATCCATCCTCGTCGCTTGCCGTCTGAACCACCCGTCGCCGCGGCCATACCCATAGAACCATTAACCCTTCCGAGGTAAAATTTTATCCAAATCTAAACCCTAGATTGACATATGTTTTTGGGTATGCGTAAAATTTTATCCAAATCTAAACCCTAGATTGACATATGTTTTTGGGTATGGATGATTTTTAGAGGGTCTGGTTCTGAGTGAAACAGGTGTTCACGAGATCCATTTGATCTACTTAAAATCAGTAGTATGACATCGAAATTCACATCAGAATTATTATAAATTGCATTAGAACTGTTCTCTCTGTTTCATTCCAGTTTAACTGATGTGTTACCATGTGGGTATTTTTCTTTTATATTATCTAGTCTATAATGCAACACTTTGCTTCATCTAATTATTTTTATTCCCCACTAAACGTTTCATAATCCATATCCAAAACAGAACTGAGTTCCATAAACAAATCTTTGGCTTCAAGTATATGGTTAGAGGGGCCTCATTGAATTATTCATTGAGCTTCACTGATTAACTATTTAACTGGCATTACAAAAATTAACTGACTAAAAGCTCCTAAACATTATTAACTGGCTTTAATTGCTCCTAAGCATACTGATTAAGTGTGACAAAAGTTAATCATTCAAGAAAATCAGACACATCCACTCAGAAACTGGTATGAAACCACTGTAGAATGTGTAGTGTTAGTTGAATGGCGTGTGCTTTCCTGAACAAACTCAGAAGGGATCTATTAACAACAGCAAAAAAATCCACCACATTATTTTATTCTGATGTAACACTATTTTCTTATCAACATGTGGACAACTATTAAACAAAGTTCAAGATTCCACACCAAAGATTCAATACAATTTATAACGCGAGTTCTCTAATGAATAATCGAATGTTGTGCAGTGAAACCTAAAATCAAATGATGAAAGAGGTTTTAATTTGTTGTGGTGTCTATGCTGTGAGGGCTGGAAAGTAGGGTGTTTTGAGTCGTTCAATTTAACAATTTAACAAATATGGAAAAAAGAGGGTTAGAGATTGACATGTACAATGGGAATAAGAAGACCACCAAGAAATCAGAAATAGTAGTGCCACAATTATTGCAATATCTACTTCCTGTTTCATTTTGCACTTATCATTTTGTTCGACTACCTTTTCATGTGCTAACTATGATCGACTCCCTTGGAATGTGGAAAGTAATAAACTGTTTAGGGTTTCCCCATGTTTAGGATTGTAACATATTAAGGATACCCCATGTTTCGGAGTGTTGAAATCTTCAAATCATGTTATAATTAATTCCTATGTCGGACCAACTAATATATTAGGCTCTTTCTTGTCTATGTGGACTCTTCTTCTCTAAGAAACCGAGTTAATGGGTGCATATTTTCAGTAGTTTATGCAACATTCTTCAGATTACAAGTGATGTAGTTCATTTTTTTGCTCTCCCTACTATTCAACAATGGCATTTGAAAATTTTTGTACTCCAATTTCTTCTTTGCAATCTCCACAGATAGATGGAAATTTATAATTATCAGAGTTCTCGACACATTTAACACAAAATATTTGTTTTTCACGTGTAGACTAATCCACGAAAATATTTCATTGTTCTACATAGAGCATTAGTGGTTGATGTATTTAATGGAAAAAACAATAATCTACACACTTATTTGCAATAATGTTAACTTGCTCTACTTTTAAATTAAGAATCCTGGACTTCAGATCTGAACAGTAGTGTAGATTGTATTATACATTTCGATTTAACTCAACCTTACTAGAGTTGTAAAAATTCAAATACAATATCAGAGCAGCACTGTTGGTTGTGTGTACTGAAACTAGCACTTGAAAATCTATTACATTTCATGTTTTAACTATCCCTGTCATCCTGTCCTATTTATCAACATTTGGCATCTTCACATATCTTGATCATACCATGTCTGTGTATGCGTCATCCGGGTGAAAATTATGAAACGGAGTAAAATGTAGCGTACTATAAATAGTTATGAGTGAATGCTTATCATCATGTCATGTTTATCTTTATTATAGACCATTAAAGGCCTATGTTAATCTGTTGTTGCTACTGATGTTTGCTTGTTCCTTTTGCCTATACAGGATATTAATTAGGGCTTCTCAATAGAACCACATGTTCAGGCCCCGTGGAGTTGTTTTTTTAATTGGGAATGTTGTAATATTTACAAGCTCTATGTATTGTATAATGACATGATATGTAGCTCTCAAACTCTCAAATTGTTTGTGAATTGTTTGATTTTTGTATTAATAATGATAATGATAATAAACATCACTGAACAGGTTGGAATTGATAATTTTGGATTTGTGTTTTGTGTTTGGCATATGCATAGATTTTGGAGTTGTTTGTGTTGTGAATTTGTTTTTTGTTTTGTTTTTTTTATTATTTATTTTGTGTATTTTTTTTGCTAAGAGCGTCGACAATCCTGGATTGGTTTTCATAGCAAATTTAAATTTATAAACAAAATTTATTGTTTTAACCAAACATCAAAATAACATTCAGCACTTATAAAATGGACCGAAATACCCTCCTAATAAGCACATATATTAAGTGGTCAACCAAACACACTTATCTAAATAACTGCATAATATTTTCCATTGAACCAAACACTTTTTTTTCTGAACTCCTTAAAGATTATCAGCATAACATCTTTCTGCACTTATTAATCAGTACTTAAAATCCGCATTCCGCTGCTGCCAAACAGCACCTTACTCGGGCCTTACTATTTATCATGATTGAAATAGCAAAAATATACCCGTTAATGAATATTTCAAAAAATATATCCTATATAACAAATAATATACTTTTTCTCATAGTATATACTAGTCTTCATCCACGTATTATGTGAGTGTAAATAAAAAAATATTTTAAAAAACTACCCTAACAAACACCCTCAATTTTTTAAACTTATTTATATGCAATGTAATATATCATGTTATATATGCATAAATAATATAATAAAATTTTTAATAATTATTATCAAATTACAAATAAAAGAGAATGTCATACCTAAAAATGAGTTTTTTGCATATCAATAATGATTCCCAGGCCCCAACTTCACAAGCCCCAAACTAGGCCCTATGATGTGGCAAGTGTACATTGTCTATTATACCTCACCCCCCGTATGGCGTGGAACATAAGGCAAGAATAATGAAGAATAGATGAGAATAACTAAAAAAAGTTGTTTGTTTTGATAGAATAAACCCCGATAGTTATGTTTGGATAAGCTAGGATAAAGCCTGATAACTATTCTAAGGAAATAGTGGAATTGTTTATCAAGGCTTATCTATGCCAATGGATAAAAATACCATTCTCTGTCATTTTAAAAAATTTATCTCACCTAACAGACTCACACAGATTCCAAAAACTGTCACATCTATCAAATCAATCATATATATGTCACAATATTCCCAGAGGGTATAATTGTCATTTAAAAAATCATAAACTCTTATTCATCCCTTATCAACCATTTATCATCACTTTATCCAAGGTGAACCAAACAACAAAAAAGTCATTTTTACGTTTCCCAATGAGAATAACAAAAAAGACAACCAAACAAAAAGTTGCTTATTCAGCCTGGATTGTTATCTATCCCAGTATAGCTATCAGGAGCGAATAACCTAATGTCACACCCCATACGGGGGGTTAATGCTATTATATCATTTACTTAATAACCACCTCAAGATTTATTCCAAGAATCATGAGATTCAACCTTCATTCAAAGTCAAAATCCTAAGGATATTATATCCTTTCTCCTCTTGAGATTTAACCTTCATTCAAAGTCAAAATCAATCCCTGTTTCAAATCCAAAAACTCTCTTTCTCTCTCATTCGTCAACAACAAATCCTAATAAAAATCAAGAGAGAGATGTGAAATTGGAGATGCCGAGCGTGATAGTGAAGTGCTACAGCATCTTCTTCAAGTTCCTCCTCAAGCACTGCCTCCAGTCCCGGATTCAAGCCAACGACGCCTAGAACAACCCTTTTTCTTCGATTTGGATGTCACCTAAATGTCTCTCGAATCAGGTTTGACATTATTAGATTCGTAATTGAGTTATGTTTTGCTTATTGTTTTAAGTTTAAACGCAATTTTTTTTTATGTATTGAATGTCATTTTTCATAGTTTAATTGTTTTTGTCCCAATATCTTAAATATAATACTCGATACTGTTATATTTTATATATGAATAATTTGTATGATGTTACTGTTACATTATTGACAATGTAAGTAGTCATTTTTTAAATCTGTGTTATTTTTGTTATATTTGTAAATGTAATAATCAACCGTATTTGTGTATTGATTTATATTTGTTACATCCATAAATGTAGCAGTTAACTACAAGTAAATTGCATAGAATGCAAAACATTTAAGTAAATGTAATTGTTATGTTATATTTCTGTAAATGTAACAGTTTTTATGAAAATGAATCAAATAGTTCATGTAATATTTGTTAAATGTAACTCACAAAAAAAAGGTGTTTGATATTTTTTCATAAAATGTAATTGACTATTGAAGAGATGATCTGTTTTTACATTGTTTAAACATTGCATAAAATGTAAAACAGTTATGTAAATATAACAAATAGTTGTAAAAGATGTAAACATTTAGGAAATGTATTATATTTTTAGAGATGGTCTTATTTATGTAAATTAAAAAGATGTTTGTCAAATGCTATAATGTTTAGTTAATGGGTTTTGTTAACGAGTGCCCTCAGGGCACTGGTTAACCTTTATTAATCGCTCACTTTTTAGACAACCCAACAAATTAATTATGATATGGTTAACAAAAATGAAAGTTTTTTTTAAAATACCAACAACACCCCTAATAAATTCACCACATTTTCTTCACCCAATTTTTCCCTCCCTTACACAATGTTTAAAAATAAAACATGTTACCAGCATAAATAAGATATTTTCGGAAAAAATGTCATATTTATGTAAAAAAAAATGTATGTATACCAAACAATTGAACAATATTTTTTTTTATAAAGTCAATTTTTTTATATATTATGTTTGAATAATGTGGTGGATGAAATAAGGTCCTTCACTCTTGGGCCGGATCGACGTGGATTTGGGCTTGTAAAGTTGGACCGGGATGATGTTGACGCTGACTCCTCTTCACAACGATCCGAGGCAAGCTCCGTCTGCTCACCCTCCTCCTTCTTCTCCGGCCTTTAAACACCTGAAACTTACATCAGTGTGGTGCCGGCTAACACCCCTCAGGCGCTCAAGTCAGTGACTTCTCCATGATAAGAGGAAGAAGACTATAGAATTCTTAATTGCACGTGTTTCCTAGGGATTTCCATTATGCAACTGATTTTCTGATATCTAGTCTCTTTTCCTATGTCAGTGAATATTCCCTTGGTTAACCGTTATTTCTCATAGGTAGACGTATAGCCGACCTGTATTTCAGCTCGGGTATTATGGTTTGGACAGTTCATACTTCAAGTTGGACCTTTTGTATCCGGCCACCTTGCCTTGGTTGAGCAATATAACATGTCCGTTCTTGGTCAGCCAGGGATTTCAACATCCTACCTGTGTGAAAGTCCGACTTGACCTAGTCGGACAATATTCTTTGCCCGACCTGGTAAGGAAGATGAGTCTGTTTTAACCCGTTGGGTAATTTGGACCCTTGGACTTTCTCATCCTAGATCACTTGTCATCATAATCGACGTATCCACGCTTAACTTTTATAATTATATAATCTTATTTCTTATTCCGTTTTGTGACAAATTTGGTCTCCTACAAGTAACAAGAGATTACAACGCTTACAGTAGAGAAAGATAGACATACCAAAAATATAAAATTATTTCATCTGTATTTCATTGAAAAAATTGGACTCAGACCCAATTCCATTGAAGTCATTTTCTTTCCTAAATCTTTTGTAACCTCTTTCTTCATTTTTTGAACACTATTTGATGGAATGTCATCTTCTCTCTCCGGGCATGTGGTGATATTATGACCAATATGCTTACACAGACCACATGATTTATTTTGTTTAGCTATATCTTTTCCACCTCTAATCATTTTCTTTCTAGGATGCCCTTTTGGTTTGGAAGTTGGAGGACACTCAACAAAATTTGGTATGAGAGGAAAAAAATAAGGTATGGAGGAAAGAAGAAAAAAAAATGGTGAATTTATTAGAAGTGTTGTTGGTATTTTTAAAAAAAAATTATTTTTTTATACTCATATCATAATTAATCTATTGAGTTGCCTAAAAAGGTAGTGAGATTTCCTTATGATCCATCACACAAAATCTGATCATACACGGATGAAAATTAAAAAATTAAAATGTTATGTTGCAGCTTCTTCTGCATTTCATGTATTGGATCAACATATGCCGCTAACCTATATTTAATAACAAGTCCTAACTGAAAATTATAATTCTTAGGGGAAAGTTCAATTTATTATTATTTTTTTTATTAAATATATATCTTCTATCAGGAGAAATAAAAGTCAAACTTATGATTCTTCAATGAAGGGAGAGTGTACATTTATCAACTTGTTCAACGATGATCCGATAGAAAGAAAAAATTCAATTGAAAATTGCTTCTTGATAAGATAAATTTGCTTTCAATATTGCGCGTATCAAATGAGAATAACAATTCCACTTGTTTTTAGAATTCATAAATCCTTTCTTTCCTATTGGCATGTAGAGCAAGGCCAACCGTGTCGTGGGTGGGGCAATATTTGGCCATATTTGAATGCATTTACAACTATAAGAACATAAAATATAATAAGTCCATTATATCGATGAGGGCTTGACTCGGATCTATTTTAACTTTGGCGCCCAAAAGACACAAGAGAACAAGGAATCTCTCACTATGTATATCACATTAATTAATAAATTATAAGCAACAAATTAATCTTCAAACAGGGCACCTTCAAATGAATGGCCCACCAAACTACCCAGTCGAGGAACCTTCAATCCACTCAATTAAGTTGAAAGAACAAATGTTATTACACACAAATGTTGTTTCAATTAAGTTGAAAGAAAAAAATTTGTTTTATCATACCAATTGAATCTTAACTGTATTGACCTAGCTTAGGTAGATTTTGTTAGTCAAACTTGTTTTGATAATTGTTAGTCCTAGAATCTTAACTTTTTGTTAAAGTGAAACCATACGGATGAATCAATATAGACAAAATAGAATAGTCACAAGAATAGCATACAAAATAAAACACCTACACCCACACCCACACACGATGTAAGTAATTAGGATGAAGAGGATGTGTTGAGAAAAAAAAAATTTCATTCTAATTCTAAGATGATTTTTTTAAATTTATTATATTTGCTAAGATTTTTCATTTATAATCATATACAATAATAACATTTTATTAATGGAATGTGAATTTTGAATTTTTAAAGATTTTAATTATGTTGTTTTCTTATTTTTAGTAGAGATTTCAGCAATTGAAAATTAGAAGTATATCTTTAATATTTTTAGCAGAGTTTGTATTTAGTATATATGGTGTGTAAATATGCCATAAAGTGGGACTCTTTACTATTTTTAGGCATGATCAATTAATTAATAAAAAATTTCTTTTTAAGTATAATTTCTTGTGGATTCAATGTGTGGTGTGCATTGTTGATACAAGGGGTCTTCTTCTTCTTCTTCTTCTTCCCTTTACGTCGACACAAGATTTCTTCTTCAGTGTGTGAGGTAACTCTCAACACCTCAAAAATCCTCTATTAAATTTTTTACATAATACCAATCTCTCTCGTCTCAAACTCCATTATTTCTTTTGTTTGTCACACGTTACAAATAAAGATATTTTACATGTATTTAATAGACAACAGAGGACTCGGCATAACAAGTAATTTTGACTCTCATAATAAAATAAAAGGGTATTAATATTTTGCAACTACCGTGAAGACCGTCCGTCTTTTCCTTCATATATTATATAGCAAAGAAATTAATTAGGGGTCCTCTGATCACCTGTGAATTATTTTTAGGTCCCTGAGTTTTCAAGTTTTTTTAGATCCCTATACGGTGAAAAATTATCTTTAAGTCCTTGAAAACGGATGTCGCTTGGATGTCCATAAAAAAAAAATATTGAAAATGCTCCTCGCCTCATTTTAACATTTTGTGAAGTTTAACAATGTACTAGGAAATATTAACAATGTATTAGAGATACTTAAAAATGTACTAGAGAGTGTTAATTTGTCATGGGGTATTTTTGACGAACACAGTAATAGTATCCGATTTCAGAGACTTAAAAATAATTTTTCATTACTCCAGGGATTAAAAAAGTTTTAAAAAATTTTAGGGTCTCAAAAATAATTCACGGATAACCACGTACCCTAATTAATTTCACCTTATATATTAATTTGAAAAGGGATCAGATCACGTGGTTTGACTGCTTAATTAACCAGCGTTGTGACAGAGACACAAATTCATATAATCCTATCAAAGTTATTAATTGCAAGTTGAAGCCAAGTCATTGGTGTTGCCGTGTTGAAGTTTCTATCCGAGATCAGACTTACAAGACTTTTTAGTACTCACTGCACGTCCTCGTCAACCAAAAATGTTTTACACGGTTTTTCAAGAGACCCAATCTTTAATACAGTATGTATTAATCAAGTCATGCGCAAGTGAATGAGACATGAAGTTGTTAATTAATTTTTAATCACTAATAGTTAGTAGTTAGTTCTTGTTCACCTAGACTAATAGTTAAATTATTTTGATTCCCAAGTCCCAGCAAATTGCGTTCCACCGTCTTGAAACACCAAAAAAAAAAAAAAAAGGCATTTGGAGTTCATTTTTTTGGAAAAAATACGCGTAGCTCCAATTGCAGTTCATTTCATTTTTTTTATATATATAAAATTATACACTCACTCTTTGAAGTGCATGCTATTATATGAAATGAAATATGTACTGAGATACATCAATGTATTTTTTTTCATAGTGAAAAAATGAACAAAAAATTAACTGTAGTATATACTATGATAGTGCAGTATACACTATGATGATGCAGTATATTATACGTTATCATAGCATATGGGGTTGCAAAACGGGCTGCAAAACGGACTGCGTGTATCAGCGCTCTCATTTTTTATGTGCATTTCTTGACATCTATGGTAGTAGAATAAAAGAGGAATAGGGAGAGATAAGCCCAAAAATATATTTTTTTTTTCAAAGAACAGGTGATATAGGTATACAGGAATAGGCAGGCATAAGCTAGTATTAATATTCTAAGTTCTCCTTGAATTGTGTTATTCTATCCAATTTATTTCACTAGTTCAAAAGGGGGCCTACATGTTAAATCACATGTCATCACTATTGTAAATCAATAGGTTCACATTACCAATCATTTTTTTTTTCACATTTTATACATTTTTATCCACATCTTATTCACATTTTATCGACAATTTATTCTTAGTAAATGAAATAACAAAATCTTCATTATTTCATTTTTTAATAACAATAACTAAAAACACAATCAAATATAAAATAATTTATTCCTTAACTATATTGTTATTCATCACAAAATAGCTTACGTGGCTATCCATATAGAGCTTAGTGTTATAAGCCATGATTAGCTGTTTTAAGGTTGTCCAAATATAAGGATTAGCAAAAACCAAGAACTTTGAATTGTCTATATATGGAGCCACAGAGTGGATTGATATGACTTGGTCTCTTTCTCTCCAACTTGGTTTTCCTATCGCTTTCTTCTGTCCTGATCAGGTCAGAAATTCTTCTCCCCCACCATCAACTCAACTTGTTCTGTACTGGAAAAAAAGGAGTGCCAGATCCGGTCGGCGGAGCCTCCGGCCGCCTCGATTGGCCGCCCTCATCGGATTTTTATATCCCTTGTGAAGTCTATCAACTTTGATCATAATAAAAGTAATGGTTTGTATCAGATTTGATCAAATGACAAAAATTTGAATAACATGGAATAAGCCTTCCATAGTGAGAATTAACCATGGCCCCACTCCAAGACCATAATGATTGTGTGCTGTTGTACCTGCGGTTCCTTGTAGTGGGGTTGGCTTAAAGAAGACTCACAAATGAGATGATCATCAATGGTGGGTTGTAATAATACTGCCTTGCATTCTTTTGTAAGAGATGGATCCAATCAGATCTAGTCAGTACTAATAAAAGACTGTCATATATATATCTAACACGTGAAATCATTAGTTAAGCATGACTAGATGCTACTGCATAGAAAATAACTCAAAGAGTGCCAATTGAGACTAATTGGCCAAATAAATGGGCAATGTTTTTTCTCCCCCCCTTTTTTTACTCAACCACACAAACAAGTGGAGCACATGTGAGTGGTGTTTTCTACGAAACTGCTTAAGAAAATGTGTGATGGAATCAAACCAAAACATGTGTTCCTTGTAATGGAAAAGTCTTAAATCTCCAAATTCCTACCCACATTTTGTTTCAATTAAGTATTGGCTTAGTTGTTAATGAAGAACCACTAATCCACCCAACCTCATTTATTTATATGAGTTTTCCTTTCATCAATTCCTCTCAATTTACTTGATACAAGCCACCTCTCTTTTCCTTCCCCACACACACACACAAACACATGCAGACCAACATGGCTTCCGACGCCGATCCCGACTACTTCGACAAGTACATGCTCCTGCGGCCGGACAAGGCAGGGATGACGGACCTCGCCCGCTTGTTGTCGTCACGCCGGATCCTCGAAAACCCTGCCTTGGACTTCTCGGAGGGGGTGGAGGCTCGAGAGATGAACCGGCGGTGGCTCATCTTCGTGTCGCTCCTCGTGCAGAAACTCCTCCTCCTCCAAAAGAGGCCACTGGCCTTGCTCGGCTCCGTCCTCGAGTTTTGGCTCAACCTCTTGTCAGAGAATCGCAGCTTCATGAACTTGTTGTCCAATCTTCTCACAGGTAAAGTCTTTTCAGTTCTCAATAAAAGACTGATCTTATGTTTAACGTATGATATAACATGTACAGGCAAGCTGATATTGCCAGATAGGACAGCCGCTACGTATAGGACGGCGATCGGACAGCTTGATGAGAGGGTCGATCTCGACGAGAAGATCAAGAGAGGCGACAGCGGATACAATGCGCAGCTGTCGATCATGGCCGCCAAAATATCGTACGAGAACGAAGCCTTCATCCGGAGAACTGTGAAGGATCATTGGAAGGTATGGACTTATCTCTCTATCAAAATTGTGCTCTTTAATCCAATGTTAATAATGACTTGATTCCTCTCTCTCTCTCTCTCTCTCCCCCACTGTGCGCAGATGGAATTTGTGGAGTTCTACGATTGTTGGGACAGTAAGTGATGATCGAAATCCCTACCATTCATGCGTAGTTGTGCAGAGTCTTACATGAAAAATGAAGGGAAATGAATTTGAGTAAAAAAAAAGAACAAAAAAAAAAAAAATTCATTTTTCTTTTGATCAATTTTTATGTTATTTATGTTTGTGTGATAGAAAATGATAGAAAATAAAAAATAAAAAATAACAAAAAATTAAATTACATGTTTGTATCATCACAAAAAATGATGAAAAATAAAACTCATTTTTTTATTCAAGAAATTATTCATATGATAAATTTAATTATAAACTATCTAAATTTGTATTTAAGAAAAATATTGTGGAGGAGTGGGTGTAGAAAATAGAAAACTTGTGAGAAAATGTTTTTTTGATGAGTTCTTGTGTGGTCCAATAGCAAGAAAAAAAATTTAGATAACAAAAGAAGTTGCTTCACTTTTTCTCACATGTTGTGATGAAATTTTTTTTTTCCTTATAAAACAAAAATAAAAAAAAGTAAGAGACTTTGCGTCAGGAGAGGAGAGCTAGGAACATTTTTTATATCTCTCTTCCGTCCTTATGTGTTGTCTCTATCTTTTTCTGTATTTTATTTTAATAAGTTTTTTCTCATTTCCAATTCAAACATTGTCTAGCTATTTTTAAAAAAATTAATATAAAAAATGCCCACTCAAAAGAAAAAAAAAAGTGAGAGAAAAAATCCACTTATGGTTTAGAAATTTTTTTCACTTTTTCTTATTTATCATAATACACCTCCGCATATCATCATTTCATCATAGGGACCGATAAGATCTGATGAAATTTGTTCACGAATGACCTACCATGCGTGCAGGCTATCAAGAGCAGATATCCACGCAAGCTTTCATGTGCCGCGACAAGTCATCGGACGAGGAGCTCATCGTGGTGGCCTTCCGCGGCACGGAACCGTTCGACGCGGTGGCGTGGTGCACCGACATCGACTTCTCGTGGTACGAACTCCCCAACGTGGGCAAGGTCCACGGCGGTTTCATGAAGGCCCTCGGCCTCCAAAAACACAAAGGCTGGCCCAAGGAAATCAAACAGCAGAAAGGGCGAGTCTACGCCTACTACGCCATCAGAGAGAGACTGCGTTCTCTCCTTCGCGAGAACGAGAAGGCGAAGTTCATTGTGACCGGGCACAGCTTGGGAGGGGCTTTGGCGGTGCTGTTTCCGACGGTGTTGGCCATGCACGAGGAGGAGTGGATGCTGGAGAGGTTGGAGGGGGTGTACACTTTCGGGCAGCCGAGGGTCGGGGACGAGAAGCTCGGGGAGTTCGTCATGGGGAGGTTGAAGGGGAGGTATTTCAGGTTTGTTTACAACAATGACATGGTGCCCAGGTTGCCTTATGATGATTCTACTCTGCTCTTCAAGCATTTTGGGACTTGTGTTTACTATGATGTCATCTACAAGGGAAAGGTATGTGAATTCTATATGCTTCACTTGTTTTGTTTTTTTTTTTTTACTCTGCTTGAAATTTTGGATCACAGTTAATTTGTTTTTGTTAAGTAACGTAGATAGATTTGTTGATTAGTTAAAACTTGAATATTAAAGCTTTAGGCTCCATTTCAAACTCAATTAGCAATTAGCGTTAGGTTTTTCAACGCTAAAAATACATTTAGATCTACATTTGAGAATTTTTTATTTTTTAAATATAAAATCTATTCAAACACGTATCTAAACAAAACCAATATCCCTCTATTATGAGACCGTCTCTCTTAAAAAGTTCAAATGACGTGTTTTAGAGTTCACTTCAAAATTATGTATATAGATGTTCATTTTAATTTGTTACTATTATAATAATGAATTTATTAATCTATTGATTACATTACGTGCACCATTATGGTGAAAATTTCTATTTGTTATATGCTTTTCTCACATGTTTTTTTTTTTATGTATTATTTAATTTTAAAACATTTTCGTACTGGATTACTGATATGAGTAGTCAGACCCAGGACACTAGACCCACATATATAAAAAATTTATTGGATAATGTTTCGTATAACTCCTTCTCCATCCCCAGTTTTAATCTATACGTGTTTTTAAATTTTTTAAAAATAATATATCTCATTTAATAAGATACATATTTTTTATAAATTAAAACATATATTTCAATGAATTGCATAGATGTATTTATGAAAAATGTAAAAAATTTATATTAAAACACATACCTCGTTAATGTGAGTATATACTCCGATAATTTTCCATGGAAGTATATGGACTGGAATTGAAACTGAAAAAAAAAAAAAAAACCCTATGTCACAGCACTCTTTTTTCTTTATGTTAAAATAACACCCAAACATATGTGAAACTAGACCCTTGTTCATCCAATTAATCTGAAAAGCTTGAATGATTTTGCAGATTGTGAGTGAGGAACCAAACAAGAACTACTTTTCACTGCTGGAGGTTATACCGAAATACTGGAATGCAACGATAGAGCTGATGAGGGGCTTCGTCATCGGATACGCGAGAGGTCCTGCTTATAAAGAAGGGTGGACAATGAGACTGTTCAGGCTTGTTGGGTTGGTGATACCTGGATTACCACCCCACTGTCCTCATGATTATGTCAACTCCACTAGACTGGGACCACTGAAAATTAGCAAAAGTGATTGATCAGAATTCAGATATACATTTGTTAATTGTAATTAGGGACAGCCAACTCCAAATCCCATTTTTTTAGGTATTTATTTATTAAAAGAAATTGTTCGGGTGCTTATCACATACAATCAATCTATTTTGCAGCCCCAAAAATTCCTAGCATGGTATATAATCCATTACAAAAAATGTTAAAATATATGCATTCAATTTGTATGAGTAAGTACTTTATTTTTCATAAAAGAATAAGCTTCGTTAATTGAATATATATTCAACAAGAAAAATCAAAACGTGTGTGAGGACTACATTTATTTTTTTTTTTTGATAGAAAGCCCCCACAGGGCAGTTCCATTACTACAAAATTCTATCATTCACACTGTGTAGCCGTGTAGGTGTGAGGTTACTCACCCCAAGATCTGTACAATCAAAAAGTGAATGTACAACTGGCCTTAAAAAGGGCTGTATACCATCTAGTGGAGTAATTAGTATTCTATCCTCCTGCCCATCTCTGGCAAACCTTGCTTAAACTTCAGTACCCTGCACCCGATCCTTTGGGACCCATTTAAACTGAACCGATCTTAGCTGTGCTTTGTAATTTCTGATACAGTCCACCATTCTATGCAGTTCATGAGGACCTGGTGCTGACCCGTGGAGCAACTTCACAAGAACTTGTGAATCCGAATAGATAACAGCAGATTGTATCCCCAATCATAACACGGTCTTCATCCCCATGTTAGTAACTTCAGCTTCCATAAAAATAGCTGATGCCCACAGCCAACAGCTGCATCCTACACTTAAAATCCTTCGAGCATTCATGTTTACATTGACCTACCTAGCTATTAGTGGCCAATGGAACACCATTGACCTACCTGGCTATTAGTTACCTTAAACAATCATCAGCTCCATCAACAAGCAACTTTCTTTTGTAATATGGCTTTCTTGTAGATTTACTTTCTTAGCTCTCAGTAGTACTTAATTAAATATATATGGTGAGGTCCTTTTCTTGGTTGCACTCACATAATCTTCTTTTTATCACTTTAGATTGCGCTTGCACTCACTAAATTCACACAAATTTGATCCAATACGAGCTTAGAGTTTCAAGTTATGCCAACCAGTGAAACATACACTTTTGCATTTTGAAAGTTGATTATGGAAGGTGACTGTTAGGGAGGTGGCAGTCTGCTGGGTTCATTTATCTTAAAAGAAATGACTACTAAGTTGAGAATGCACAGGGAAGCACTGTTATATTTGCTAGACTATTATCAACATGAAAAGAAAATGATATAGGTCACATCCTCAAACCTAGACAAGCACTTGGCCAATTTATCTGTGCTCGACTCCTTCTGAACACGAAAAGAAAGTGATAAACCCTTCAGCTGAAAATTTTTAAATTCCGAGCCAGAGAGGCTGAAAGAACCTATAAGGATGAAACTCAACTAAAATCACTTGCTGAATTGGAAAATGGTAGTCAAATTCTACTTTAAAATAAACTCTAGAAAACTATCTATGCATGTAGAAAACTATAAATAATTCAAATTCTACTTTATAATAAACTCTAGAAAGTGAATCGGGAAAACAAGAAAGAGAGCTAATATTTGGTAGTCAAATGCAACATCCACATTAATAATGAACCGGAAAAGCTTCATTTTTTTTCAAAAAAACAACAATTCTGAACTTCTCATTCACATGTAAATGGTATTTTCCATTGTCATCACAAAGCCATGCAATTTACAACAGTTGACAAGGTATAAAACAGAAGTATGCGATAAATTTTACACGAGACAAGAATTTTTCAGTTTCCTCTTGAAAAGAATTAACTTGAATTCCGCCCATGATTATAGTTGTCACAGAATTCACAGAAACATTTTACCCTATTTCATGCATGCATTTGTGCATGCTGGAATGCACATACGCCTGCCCGCAAGATAATTAAGTCAACGTGTGGACATGCAAGACTTAGTGAATCTAGTATCCAACACCTAAACTTCATTAATGTGCATCTAAATCCACGTTACATGGTACACAAGACCTCTACATGGATCAACCCAGTAAGACTACCATGCGGGGTTGTAAATGGGACCTATGATGTATAGCACACCGTGCCCATCTTCATAGTTTTCGCGTTCATTTCTATTGCATACACCTTCTCACTTTTATTCCAAAGACGGTTCTATCAATCTAGTAACACAAATTCATCCATAAAACTGAAACAAGGAGTGCTTCACGATTTCCCAACCACATGTCCATTCATGATTCATCCTCTCCTTAGCAAAATCACAAGCCAAAGAAAAAAAATACACAGTAAAGTCAATACCTAAAGATTGGACGAAGATTTCACACCGAAGGCCCTTCCTTTACATTCCGCGATTCACACAAGCCCCGGGCGACCGCAACAGCTGAGTCACCCCGCTTCAGGATGCCCTTGAGAACATCGATCTTCTCCAGAAGCGATTCGCTATTCGTATCGGCGGTCTGAAGCAACTTGTCAGCCGTCTCTAAAGCAGAGCAAAGCTGCGAAAAGGCATCAACAACAGAACATATAAAAAAATGCCCCCCAAAAAAACCAGATATTTGGGTGCACTTGATCGATCGATTCACCTTGAGAGTTAAAAGAGCCCAAGAGTGGTCGGTCGTTCCAGACAACGATTCGGTCAATTGATTGTAGGTCTCCTGATTCAGGACGGATGTGATTCAGATCATATAGAACCTGTGAAGGTGAACATGGAAGGATGTATTGTATTGATTGTAATACCTCGAAGAGTTGGTGGAGATTGGACGGTTTGAGATCGGGAGATGATGACGATCCGACGGAGATGGAGGGGAGAGAGGTTTGAACGTCTCCGTCGGTGGAGGCGGAGAGGTCGCTTAGGAGATCGGCGATGCAGAGCAGTGGACCTCCGACGCCTCTCATCATTTTTTTCGCTTTGAATGAAAAGGGGTTCAGCGAATTTGAGTGTTTTGGGGAAGATGAGTAATTGGTGACCGGGAGGTGAGAATAAGCAGTTTAATCAAATTCGGGCTCAAAATCTGCTCGAATTCAAATTTGAGTATTTTTGACGCATCTTACGGGTTTTTGGTATAATTAAGGGTCTCTAAAAAGCCCCGGGGCCTGAAAGCCCGCCCGGGACTCTAGGGACAAAACCCAGCCCGGGCCCGTTCGAGGGCCGGGCCGGGCCGGTCTGTTTTTCAGGGTTGGCCGGGCCGGGCTGATTCAAGGGCCTGGCCCTGGCCGTCTGAACTGGGCCCGTTCGGACTGACCGTAGACCAATGGAAGCAATACAATAAATGAATCACATGTAAATTTATGTAATTTTTATTTAAATTATGGTTGAATTATGTAAATTATAAATATTTGTGTATGTGTCAATCTAGTTAGGCACATATAGTTATTTAGTTTTTTTAATAATTAATTCATTTAATATTTTTATTTTAAAAAATTCAATAAGTGTAAATATTTTTTCTCAACATTATACTTTTAATTTTTTTTTATTTTAACATTATATACAAATGAACAACTTAAAATTAAAAAAATCAAAAAAAATAAGATGTTTAAAATCTGGGCCCGCCCGTGGGCCCGATGCCCGAGCCTGGCTTGTCAGGCCTGGGCTCATGGGCAGGACTTGGGTCTGTTTTTTTGGCCATGAGCCTGGGCCCAGGGTCGGGCTGGCCCGTCCAGCAGAACCAAGACCCCCCCCCCCCAACCAAAGGAAGGTTGTTGCACCTTGCTGCCCCATGGTACTCTTACCTAAAACTTTTAGAAGTCTATTTTTTTTTTTAACTTCACATTTTTTTAAAGATTTGAGTAACAAATGATTGTGAGACACATCTTATCAAATGAATTTTTTACTCAAACCTTTAACCTCCGTTACCCCCATTTAGATGTGGAATAAGGGTCGAAATATGTTGAAATAAGTGGGTATTCTGGATTTTGGTTGTTTGGGAACCTTGTATACCCAATGATAAATTATGTCAAAATAAACTGGTATAATGTTATATATGGATTCCAACCAACAACTGAAATTAAAATTATTTCAAGTTATTTCACCTAAAGAATATACGGGCCTATTGTCAAATCATCTGTCATTACGTCTTATAAATCACATATCAAATTAACTATTATCATTTTTTCACCTTTTATAAATCCTTATCCATACTTTATTCAAATAACAAAAACCTTATTATCACGTTTCACAACGACAATAATTCAAAACACAACCAAACATAAAATCACTTATTCCACTACTATACCCACTTATACTGAAATAACTGTATATCCATAAATAAGTCATATTCTGTATCTAAATGAGAGCTTAGTAAGCTTGTCAATTATCTAAAAAAATATTCGTATCCGATCCGAATTTGTATCCGAAAATTTAGAAAATATCCAACATCTGAAAAATCCATATTCGTATCCAAAAAAATTATCTGTATTAAAAAATTCTCAGATCAGATATGAATATGCATATATCTGATCCAGAAAATATCCGTATCCGAAAATATTATTATTATAATATTTATTTAATTATATATTTATATTTTTAAGATTAGTATGAGTTTTTATTTTTATTTTTACTCTAAAGCAATTAATGTTTTATGTATATACTTATAATTTTATGTTTTATAATAGGTAATTATTAGTTTTTTTTTACATATTTCAAATATTAGATATATGATTTTTATTTTTCTATATTGAATTGTTTGATATTTTAATCATTCCATATTCATTTTAAATTTTTGGATATTTTAAATAATTATTCATATCTAAATTCAGATTTTCGGATCGGATACAGATACTTACTTTCAATATCCATTGGATATCGAATATAAATATTTTTTTGCATATCCGGTTTGAATACGGATGCGGATATGGGTCTATCTGATTCAAATCCGTCGGATTGACAGGTTTAGCGCTCAGTGAAATTTTAGTATAGATTTGAATAAAAGCTACGCAGGTCATCCGAGACCCGTCCCAACACCATCCTACTCGGGCTGATCTTTTAAGAGCTTCGGGCGGGCCCGATCAGCCCGATAACAGGAACTTGTCCACTACAAATACTGAGAGAGAGAGAGAAGAGAGAGAGGGTTTGCAAAATAATGGCTGCCGGACCTGGGTTCCTCATCGGCGCGATCGGCTGTTTTTTGCTCGCTCACGCCGCTTATTCCACCATTCAATGTTCCATCCTCCATCCCTTCTCTTCAAATTCCCCTTTTTGAATCACAAGTTAGGGTTTTGATTTGTGTTCTCTCGTTGCAGATCGGGGCGTTCTTAAGATACTGGAGGAGGAGTTCTCTGGTTCTCCTTTCAATGTATGATCTTTTGTTGGTTCTTCTCGTTGGAATTTCGATTGGAAGGGGGTTGTTTACGAATCTAGGGTTTCTGTGTCCTTGGCAGGTGGTGATCGAGATTCTTCTAGGGCTGGGGCTCTCCATGTGGGCGGCGCTGAGCGTGCCGGGGAATTTCTCATCGATACTTCCCGACTCAGATGAAAACAGGTGAAAATTTGTTGTCTTGGTTTATTTTATGCAAATCCCCATCCCCACCTTTTGGGTTTTAACCATAATTTCATGATCTGTATGAGATTCCTTTGTTAAAATTGATTATTGAGAAACTTAAAGTATTCTGAATTAAATTTTATGTTATGACCTGTTTGGGTTGGTCTACCATTGGTGAATTGTATTAGGAAACACTTGTGTAAACTTTTTTTCTAGTAGCTTTAGTCAAAAAAAAAATTTGAGACACATTCCTTCGGTCCCTGATTGAGTAGTGGGAATCAGTAACTATAACTGAAGAAACAGCTTCTGAACTTGCAGAAGTTTAGGTTGACCTTTAGGCTACGGCCCCGTTTGGATCCACGGTGGAGTGGCGTTGGTGGTGCAAAAGCTGAAAATGCTCTACCGCGGATCCAAATAATAACTGGCGTTGGACGTTTATGACGCATTTCATGCATCTCTTCACAAAAAAACTGGCGATTGAGAAGCTGTGAAAACAATGCTTCTCATACGCCAGGTTTTGGGGGGGGGGGGGATTTTGGGAAAGCCAGCGTTACAGGACCTACATTGAAAATCTTGGCTTTGATGTCGAGGGTGGGAATTACTGTGAATTTTACTCTTCCTGTATACTGTGTAGTAGTTGAGAGATATATTTTTCGTCATGGTCCTCAAATATTTTAGTTTGTGTCGCATGACATGCAGATGAAAAGTTTACATGTATCTTCTGTTTTTTTACAGCATGTGTATGTTGTGCCTATCACTTTTGCCTGAAATCCATTCTGCTTGATGCCTGAATTGATGTCAGATATCACTTGTCCATAAATAATTGAATATGGCTAGGTTCGTATGCACGTATTTTTTTCTCCGTCTGCTTGAGTAATGGGATACATTTATTTTTTACTGATGTTCAATGAGTATCTGAGTTAGAAATGTGCAGTGGTGTTGTAATCCATGGCTCTAGGAATGAAACTTTTTATTTAATAATGTAGAGGATTACCACGAGGTTTATAAATCCACCTAGTTGTGGTGTATTTTGTATGTTCTCTTTTGCAGTAGGTTGTCTGCCATTTTATCAAAAAAAAAATATTTCTATTAGTTCATAAATTTTCTATGGAAGGGCCTAGAATATGATGGAGCAGCTCAAACATAATGCTATTGGAATCAGGTTATTGGGGAGAGTGGAGCGACACAAATAAATAAGATTGGCTACTATTATCATTGGGAGGGGGGGATCCTGATTTGATTGTTTATTTCATATGCTAGAAACTTGGAAAATTTGGCGCTTTGCTGCTCTTTTCTTCATAGGTAAACAATTCATGTTTTGTGGTCTAAACAGTGCTGTTGGAATCTGTTAGTGGGGAGAGTGGAGCGACACAAATAAATAGAATTGACTCCTATTATCACTGGAAGGGGGATCCTGATTAGGTTGTTTATTTCATATGTTGGAAACTTGGAAAATTTTGTGCTTTGCTGCCCTTTTCTTCATAGGTAAACAATTCATGTTTTGTGGTCTAAACAGTGCTGTTGGAATCTGTTAGTGGGGAGTGTGGAGCGACACAAATAAATAAAATTGGCTACTATTATCACTGGGAGAGGGATCCTGGTTAGGTTGTTTATTTCATATGTTAGAAACTTGGAAGATTTGGCGCTTTGCTGCTCTTTTCTTCATAGGTAAACAATTCATGTTTTATGGTCTAAATAGTGCTGTTGCAATCAGTTAGTGGGTATAGTGGAGAGACACAAATAAATAAGATTGGCCACAATTATCACTGAGAGTGGGAGGGGGATCCTGATTTGGTTGTTTATTTCATATGTTAGAAACTTAGAAAATTTGGCGCTTTGCTGCTCTTTTCTTCATAGGTAAACAATTCATATTTTGTGATCCGAATGAATGGACTCAAAACACCTATAATGCTCTCTATCTTGGGGAGCACTGATGTGATTAGTAGTCTATATTTTTCTGGAATTAGATGGATATTGTGAAAGTTATGGGAATGCTTTTTGGAAGAGATTATAGGAAGGTTGTATTCACAGGGTAGCCAAAATTGTTGAATGGTTGAATGTACATGGTTCTTGCTTTAATGGTTAGTTAATCTTCCATGCTGAAGTGGAAATTGTTTTTCATTTCTGTCAAACTATAGTGTTGTACTTGTCATGTCATTAATGAAATGGTGGGTGGTGCCTCCATTATAATTGTACAATATAAGTCCTAACAGATAATGTACCTGGTAAAATATTGACTTCCAAGAAAGTCCAATACTTCAAATGATACCTAAGGTGCAACAAAAATCCATATCAAATCATACCAGATTTTTACATATTCCACTGCCTATTTTACAAACTTTCAGGCTCCGCCCACTGTACATCCCTGAAAATTCCGACCAACTAAGAAGTCTTTTCAGGCAGTGCTGGTGTGCCTTTCTTGGCGAAGGTATCCCCATTAAAAGGCACAGACTTAATACAATCCATTTGTGTCTACTAAAGAGATCAATGAGTAAATATAATTAGTTTCATTGATGTTTGTGGAGGATTTTAGTCTCACTTCTGTTATGTCAGTTTAGGTTTTCATAATTTCACTGTGAAGATTTTGTTTTCTCTATAAATTCTTGATATGGCTTTGTTTGATTTAGTGGAGAAAAAAAATCATACCATAGAATGTGGAATTCTATCTCTATCTTTATCATTTGAAACATTCTATAATTTGTTACTTGGGGGTTTCTATAAAACAGCTATGAAAGTCTTTATTTCATGATTTTTGATGGTTGATTTGTGTTCTTATCTGCTCAATTTCCTGGTGCTGCCTCACTATACTGACTGGTCAAATAATAGATGACAGGGAATAGGTGATCGATGAGGCATGTCAAAGAAGAGGATAGAAACACGTGCAAGGGATTGATTCTCATATAGTGTCCAATTTCAGTAGCTTGTTTAAATCAATATCAGACTGCTAAATTATGACAAAGTGAAGTCTTTTTTTTCCTCCTACTTTGACCACCAAGTCCAAAATCCGAATGTGATAAGTTTCAACATTATGTTCATTTAAAATGATTGTCGTTTTGTGATCTCATCTGTGTCCATGAAATATGTGATCATCAACATTTAGATCACTAGAAAAGATATATAGGGTCATACTTTGTCAGCAATTATTGCATGCTGTTTCCCCATCCACATCTAAGTGTGATTTCACATTAACTGACTGAAAGGAAGGGAGATTTACAACTTAATTGCTGTTTGAATCGAGTTAAGCGCCTAGACTGAGACTTGATTCCCTGGTTCCTCTTTTTTTATGCTTTGGTCATTCTTCATGCCCTTTTGAATATATCAAGATTTTTATGACCAACCTTAGTATGTTAAATGGATTTCTTATTGATCGTGCAACCCTTTCATGGAAAGTCGTATCTTTTTTTCTCTTTCTGGTGTACGCTCAAGTCGGATGAAGAAATGAAATAAATACATGACATCCAAGATCCATATTCTTGAAATTTGAACCCCCCTCCCCCCTCCCCGCGTGCGTGCGCAAACTCCTCTGGTTTCCCTTTCATGTGCTGAGAGCAAAAATGATTCTGCACCTTGACAAATAAATGGAGTATATCAAAATTCTCCCCTTTCTTTCATTTGATTGGGTAAATGATATCTCACTAAAAACAAATTAAAATTTAATGTCAAAAGAAGAAAACCATTTTCTTGCTTCAAATCTCTTGTTGACTGATATCTTAAGCTTGTGACTATGTTGTCTTGGTTTAATTAAAAATCTTGTTCCATCACCTATACAACTATAAAAAAAATTCAAAAATCTTACTAGAGCAAGTAAGATGCAATTTATTTTGCTAGTCTTTGTGGTTAAGATATCTCTGGCTCTTCTATTCTAGCTGGTGGTTGAACAGAACTGAGAAAACAAGCAATCCTTTTCTTCTTCTTTTTGGGTAGTATTCTTTGAACATTTTAATTCCAAACAATAAAAAAATGGCATTTGTTATCTTGGTCTTCCTTGTATTGACCATTGGTTGTGGGTTGACGTATAATAATGGTTTACTTGTTTTAGCACTATAATAGATGAAAGTTGCATTATCTACTCTATATATTATTGGCATTAGAATGATAAATCACTGATGGAGTTCTATTGAATTGTATTGTAGGTATGTTTCTCTACCGGCCAACTTAGACTTTATGATCTTCAACCACCGCGGCAGGGTTTTACCACGCGATGTAGATTTGAAGCTGACGACCTAAATCTCCAGGGATATGAATATGATTAGATTTTTCTTTTCATATTCATGCGTTTAAAAACTAGTGTGCAACAGGAATCTATGATTCAACACATTGAACCATCAGAATATATTTCTTGTTTACATCCTATCTTCCTTGTATAATGTACTACTGCAAGAGCAGATTGTTCACTGGAATGGATTAACCATTAGCACTAGTTTTTATTATAAACTTGGATTGTTAAATCAGATGTTATGTGTGGATTGATTGACCTTGTCAGTGAACCCAAAGCCAGACCAAAACCGCACAGTCGGCTGAGAAGGCTATTAAATTTTACTGTATGGAAGTGTGCATGCAATGCCAAATGCACATGATGTTTTTGCTTGTATTTTTGTTATTATTTTTTCTTTTTTTCTTTTTCTTTACAGCTCACTCTAATAAAGGATACAAAAGAAGTGGGGCTTCCCCCCCTCAAATGACCCATTCAACATCATGATCACATTGTTCACAAAAATCATCTGAAATTAATTCATGAAGATGCATACCATTTGGTATCCAATGTTTCATGTTCTATATTGTCCATCCTGAATATGTGTGTAATATATGTGTAGAAAAATCAATTGTTTAATTTTAACTTTCTTTATCATCAAATCAAATGATTACATGTAGTTGCTAGGTGTTAAGGTTTGAGCAATCAGAAGACTATCAGAATTCGATCAATGCTTCTGGATATAACAGAGCGTTGTTATATGCATTTTTTTTTATCATTTTTTCTCACACCAACTTCATTTATTAATTAATATTCTTAAACAAGTCACATATTGTATCATATGAATTTGAGAAACTCAAATATAAATGTTAGAAATCCGAGATTACCTCAACTGCTAGATTCTTTGTTTGATATAGAATTATAATTCAAAATACGGTTGAACTTTGATTATGATAACCAGAGAAGTACATTTATTGTATTGGACGGTCTAGATTTATTCGAAATCATACGATATGAAAAGCATTAAGAGCAACCTAACGATACCATATAACGACTTTATACATAAAAAAAAAAAAAAAATCAAAACAAAAAATAAATCTAAAACATCTTGAAAACAAAATCAAAACCCGTTAAAACTTTACAAGAAAAAATAAAACAAAAAAAGTGAATGGATTTGACAACCAAAAACAACCAATTATCCAGCTGTCATTCAACATATAAATTCTTCCCCCCCACATAAATCATCACCACCACCACTGACTCCGACGGCTCATCATCCAAACTTGCCTTTCACGGATCCCAAAGTCTCACACAAATCGCGATCACAGCCAAAACCACCAAACACAAAAACCCTAATTTTGCTTCACAATGACGGTCGCTCCGCCGACCAAAGGGCCCCGGGGGGAGAAGGTCCGGAGGATCTTCGAGAGGTTCGACGCGAACGCCGACGGCGGCCTCGATCGGTCGGAGATGGCGGCGCTCGTCGTCGCCGTCAACCCCCGCGTCAACTTCAGCGAGGAACAGATCAACGCCATCCTCGACGAGGTCTTCCGCACCTACTCCGAATTCATCGACGCCGACCGGGGCCTCACCCTCTCCGGCCTCCTCCGCACCTACGACGACGGCGCCGGCGACGTCGATCGCGATTTCGACGCCCTCCGCCTCCAGCTCGACCAACCCCCTCCCGCCGCCGTCTCCGATCCCTCCTCGTCTCACCCTCCTCTGCCGGCGGAGGAGCCACAGCCGGCGCGGAGGGGGAGTAAGCAAGAGATCGTGTTTGACAATACGTGGAAGATCGTCGAGGATCTCGAGATCCTGATCAAGCGGTTGAGGGTGAAGCAGGCGAAGAAGGACGGCAACAATAACAACAACTCCGACGCCTACTCCGACGCGGGCTGGTCGAGGGATCTCGGGCCGTCCGATTCCGATCGGAGGCCCGTCTACGATGAGTCTGGCCCGGACTATGCGGTCTTCCTCAAGGAGCTTAACGTCCTTCGCGGCCAGGCCGACAGTGCCCGGTCCCGCGAGGAGGCCTTCGACGGTCAGATGGCTATCGGACGGTCCTTATACGAGCATCGTCTCTACAAGGAGGCGTTGACGAGCTTCAAGAGGGCTTGCGAGCTTCAACCGACCGACGTGAGACCCCACTTTCGCGCCGGGTCCTCTCTCCATGCCTTGGGAAGGCACGCCGAGGCAAAGGAGGAGCTTTTGCTTGCTCTCGAGGCGGCCGAGGCGGGCGGGACCCAGTGGGCTCATCTGCTTCCGCATGTGCACGTTAACCTCGGCATGGCTTTGGAGGCGGAGGGGTTCATACTCGGCGCGTGCGAACACTACAGGGAGGCCGCGATCCTCAGTCCCAACCATTACAGGGCTCTGAAGCTCCTCGGCAGCGCGCTTTATGGGGTCGGGGAGTACCGCGCCGCGGAGAAGGCATTGACGGAGGCGGTGTACCTGAGGCCTGACTACGCCAACGCGCATTGCGACCTTGGATCGGCGTTGCATGCTTTGGGTGACGATGAGAAGGCGATTCAGGAGTTTCAGAAGGCGATAGACCTCAAGCCGGGGCATGTTGAGGCTTTGTACAATTTGGGTGGTCTGTTTATTGATGCGGGGAGGTTTCAGAGGGCTTCGGAGATGTACACGAGGGTTCTTGCGGTATGGCCGAACCAGTGGCGGGCGCAGCTCAACAAGGCGATAGCTTTGTTTGGGGCTGGCGAGACGGAGGAGGCGAGGAAGGCGATGAAGGAGGCGTTCAAGATGACTAAGCGGATTGAAGTCCATGATGCGATCGTGCATATGAAGCAGCTCCAGAAGAAGAAGAAGAAGAAGAAAAAGCTGCTGAGAAGGAGCAGTAATAGCAGTGGGGGTGGTGGTGATGGGGACGGGCCGGATTTCGTTGTGGTTGAGGTGTCCAAGTTCAAGAGGGTTGGGAGGAAGACCACAGTGCGGCAGGAACTCGCGAGTGCCCTTGAGATTCGCGCCTTCCAGATGACCATCCGCCTTGGAAGGTGTGACGTGGAGCTCTTGAAGAAGGAGATGGGTGAGGCTGATGTGCCCGTGTCCTACTCAGGAACCACGGGAGCCCCTCAGAGATCCATTAGGAAGGCAGCTTTGGAGATTATCCTCCGAAGACTGCTCCGCTCCCTGAAGGCTGAGAGTTTTCAGGGAGCTATGAGAGCGATTAATGAGAGGATCTTATCAGTGCTTGATGCCTCGGGATCTGGGCGGGTTGACCTTGCCATGTTCTTTGCCGTGCTCGCCCCGTTGTGCTCTGGAACTCCGGACAGGCGCAAACGGGTGGTGTTTGATGCCCTGCTTTGGCGGCCTGTGAATGAGACTGGATCCACCCAGATAAAGAGGACTGACGCCATTGCTTATATCAAGATTTTGAGGGCTGTTTATGTCCCATCACATGGTGTCAGTGACATGATGGAGGTCCATGGAGAGTCTGATGCCTCGAAGATCTCATTCCCTGAGTTCCTTGCGATGTTTGATGATCCCGACTGGGGGTTTGGGATCTTGAGCACTCTGGTGAAGTTGGAAGAAGGGGACCGGAAGAGACATGGCCGACATATCTGTGCAATATGTAGATATCCTATTGTTGGATCGAGGTTTAAAGAGACAAGGTCACAATTTAGCCTATGCAATCGGTGCTACAGCGAGGGGAAGGTACCCTTGGCATTCAAGCAAGAAGAATACAGTTTCAAAGAGTATGGGAGCGAATCAGAGGCCTTGAAAGATAAGTGTGCATGCTTTAATTTACATTCTAGAAGCTCACAAGGTGATGAAGCTGATTAGCATGTTATTTAGCTTTATTTGTTTGATGAAATCACGTTTTAGCTTTTTGAGTGGATGGAGAAAATGTATGATCAGTTCAATTCAATAATATATCCAAAGCTTGTGAATTAAAATCTATTGTAGACTGATGCGTGTTGATGTGGAATGTCAGTAGTGTTGGTAGTTCACATTCAACTTTCTCTTTCTTGATCAGTGATGATATAGCTGTTATTATTTGAGAGATGATTACATCTCGACCTCCATCAACCCCAGTTGCAACACACTTGTGTAAGCAAGCCTGGCCAAAATTGAGGAAATGGATAAAACAACAAAATTAAAGAAATTGAGATGATGAAACGTTGTGCTGGTTTCACCTATAATCTGCAGCAACATATTCTCTCCATTTGAAAAACCTGTCTACAAGCACTGTATCTTCTCTAACTCATCCATGATTCACAATGTTCACTTTCATCCTATCTCCATAAGATGCACCCCAAATGCAGACATCCCTACCCCCAAGTTTCTTAATGAACCCTTTGAAATTTCCTTCAAGCCCTTTTAAGAAACATTTCCGACTTGTCTCAAATTAGTTTCAGAGTGGAGTTTTCTATTCCTATTGATACAATTGAATGAAATCTATTCACTTCCTATTGTATTATAAACATAATAGCAAACTTCTGTTTTTGTGATTTTGTTTTTAAAAATTTAGACTAAGCTATCATGATTCCATTCATCATAAAAACTTAGTCCGAATAGTGGATGAGGAAGAGAAAATAAAGTAAAACAAAGGCCACCATTGGCCAGCAAAATGGGGGTGAGTGCTTATCCTGTAGAAGAGTGATCCACAGAGACTAGATACCAACACCCTGCCTGCCCGTTTCCGAGATCACCTACTCCTCGATGATAGTTTAGTTGGCCTCCCTTGAAACCCACTGACTTTGTCTTGCCTTATTGTTTTTGGAAATTTTCTCTTCTCTTCCATTCAATTGGTTCTGGATTGATTCTAGCATAGGCATTCCCAATTAGATGAGTATCTGCATTTCTATATGGTATTCGGAGCTTGATTATTGAAAGTGGCCTCTGAGTCTGGTTCCCCTCTCCAAACAATTTTGAATGCCTGGGTAAGTTTGTACTGACCTTTTCTATCAAATTCAGAGTCAGATGCTGAAAAGGTTTGAAATCTTTTCATGTGAAATGCCATCAAAATTAGTGAAAGCTTCCTTAAGTTATAGGAAGTTTATTTAATGAAATATCCATTAGGCTCCATAAGGTAGTTTCTGTCAAGTATTCATGTGGTTGTTCACTTTAGGTAATATTATGGCCTTGGCAAACTAGAATAGATGGACTCAACATGGTAATGTAGTCTGTGAGCTCTGTGATGAGGTGGTGCTGGTGCACCATTTTTTGTACATGTCCTTTTAGCAAGAAAATTTGGAGAATGAGGGATGTGACCTATGGGAGGTGAGTGAACACTTTGTAAAATAAGAGGTAAAAAAGATGCCCGGGGTGGGGGTAGAAGCAAAGCAGCTAAATTCTCACAAATGGTGCCACATGTGATTTGTTGGGAAATATAGTTAGCAAGGAACATAAAAAAAAATTCTATGTCAACACTTGGGATTTGCAGACTGATGTCATTCTAAAGTTTTTTTTTATTTTGAATTTTTCTTTTTCTTTATTATTATTATTGTTGTTATTGGGGGAACTGTGGTTAAGCCTGTTTGATAACATGGGATGTCCTCCAGAATGCCTTTGGTTTGCTGATTCTTTGTTGGAGCGAAGGAGATGTGTTTCTCTCTGTTTATTTTGCTGTGAGGTGTGGTGTGCTTACATCTTTCTTCAAATAACCAAGAAGATATATGTGCCATATTGCGTAAGAAAGATAAACTATCTTTTGATCTGCATCAGAGGCTTGATAGTCTTTTCAATCGTGTCAATAAAAAAGCAAACACATTTTTTCAAGTTATTCTACATATTGCAGTTTCATTTACTCCACCATCATTATATATTGCAAGTCCTCTTCTTTTTTTCTTCCCCCCCCCCCCCCCCACCCACCCCTTTTTTGTTGGGGGGGGAGGTGGTTGAGATGGTTCTCACTACCTCAGTAGGTTTGTGACCTATAGGCCTTGGGTTGCACACTTGCATCCTGGTTTTCCGATTCTTTCTGAAGAATTATTTAAGCGGAAAATAGATATTGTATGTATTGGAGTTATTGAATAGGCCTGTTGTTGGGCCTATTCCCGGAGGCCCGAGGGTTGGGTGGCGGGGAATCGCCAATTGTGGGCGTACGGGGGTTCGGAGGCGCGCTGCCCCCGACTCGAATTTTTGTCATGGGTATTTTGGTCTTTTTCTGTTTTAGGGTTTGTACATCTTGTAACTATATAAGAGACCTTTCGGCCTTCATTACGGAATATACATTATTCCATTTATTTCTTCTGTATCCACATGTCATTGCACTAGCTTGGAGGTACAATGTTGAATTATTTAGTGTGCAAATAGTGATTATTATATAGGTTGGATGATGTGCAATGATAGTTGGAAATATATTGTAAGAGAACAATTTGATAAGTTTTTTTATGCCCTACTCAGAGTTCCAATGCATTAAATCACATAGCAGTTGGTGAAACCTTCTGCTGGATATATGCCCAGGAACTTTGAAGCTTGAAAGTTATTTTATCGAAAAAGCCTTACGTTTGATCCAAACAAAAAAGTTCTAGTTTTATACGTATTTCTTTCAAGTCACTTTCTAATTTTGGATTTCATTCATTTGCTTCATTGTTATTCTCATGGTAATCATCTTTACAAAGAATTTTCCTTAATTATTATAGGCTCCATAGATTCTCGTCCTACACTTTGGGATATGGGTTTATGTCTCATACGTGAATGATGACCAACCTACACCCATACATCCTCCGGTAGCATTGCTTCTAGCTTTCTGTGCAATGTTCAAACCTCAATATATTTTAGTTTGATTATAGAAGTTACTTGTGTCATCATGATGCCTTCATTTTTGCCATGTTTGCAAGACATCCATATCAATGCATCATTTGTCGCTTCTTGAATAATTGATGCACCACTTGTTGAATGCATTTGTTCATGTGACTGTTATATGATTTACTCTTTTTTTTCCTTTGGAACACAGAAGATTTTGGAGGCACATCTCCGATTCTTATTACCATTCTTCCAATGAAATTACATTTTATATGTTTTTTCTTCACTGATAAAATTCAACCCTTCATTCTCCAAGTTATTTCTGTTCATCTTCAGTTCAGCATGCAACTCTTTCTTCAACAGCTACTGTTATGTTACCTGAAAGAAAAAAAAAAACATGAATAGATATTGGTTGCCATTAACTTTGTTGTTTCTGCTGCATGCTATTCTATCCTGGTTCATGAACATCTCTCAGAGGCAATGCTGAATCACTGTCTTAGAAGAGCATGCAACTACCCTCCCTCTTTTATCAATTCAAGATCTTTAATTGGTTAAAATATCCTACTTTTATACAATGTTATGTATGTTAAGATTAATTTAATCAATTGGAAGTGACCAGTTGGTTCTCAATTTATGATTTCTCATACTGTGTCATGGCTTATGGGCTTTTTCTTTGTTAAAAAAGATCTTGAGCATTTCAATTAGATCTGCCTTATTCAAGTATTTGTGGTGATGGTCAGTCAAATCTAATTTCTTCTAATTTTGTCGCTTTCCCTGAAATGCCAATACTGTTTTTATTGCCTCACTCTGTCTCATGTGCGAAAACACCTGGTTTATAGTATATACTTCTTTGACTTTATGGTGTTGCACAGTACCATCAGTTCATTTTTTCTCCATCTTATTCAGGTTCAGCCCTGTTGAACTGTTCTATTAACATTTTCTTGACTTTTTGTGGCATTTCTTTGTATTTTGGAGATGTCATGGGCTCCTATAATCTATTTTCTTGACTTTCAGAAGTCTTGAGGTTGGGCTCTGAAAAATTGCATATCACAATGCTATGCTTGGTTAGCTACATGAACTTACCTTTGATGGGATTGAAAACTGCAGTTGCTTATTGGGGGAGCATCTAATCCCCCCAATCAAATACCCAAACCCACCAACCGAATTTTTTTTAGTTGGTGGGGTTGGGAACTTGGGAGAGGGGAGGGGAAAGAGAAAGAGGGAGAGATAGAAAGAGAGAGAGAGAGAGGAGGGTGGAGGAGGTGGCGGCGGGGGAGAGATAGAAAGAGAGAAAAGGGGGAGAAAGAGAGGGAGAGAGAGAGAGAGAGAGAGAGAGAGAGAGAGAGCTGGGGAGGGGGGTGGAGACTGGAGAGGGTGGCTGGGTGGAGGTGAGTGGTGGGGAAAGAGAGAAAGGGAAAGAAAGAGAGGGAGAAAGAGAGAGAAAGCTGTGTGACCCACCGCCCTCACTCTCTCTCTCTCTCTCTCTCTCTCCCTCCCCCCTGCCCCCGCCGCCCTCCTCCACCCTCCTCTCTCTCTCTCTCTCTCTCCCTCTCTCCCTCTTTCTCTTCCCCCTCCCCCCTCACAATTTCCTGACCCCACCAACCCAAAAAAAATTGGTTTGTGGTTTTAGGTATTTGATTGGGGGGAGTATTCATTCCCGTTTATTGTTGTTGACTTATAGAAGCTAAATCACCATGTAGTTCCAAACTCATTGAAGTACAGATTTTCTCCTATTTTATCCTATGAAAGAAACAAATCTAAGTATCTGTTCTACTACTAATTTACTCTCCATTTGGTTTCTCTCATGTTACAAAAGCATCTTGTTTATATTCTTGTCCATTCAAGAGAGGAGTTATCGTCGTTTAGTTACCATGTTTGCAGTTCTTGTTATACACTTAGATGACAAGGTGTTTTGAGTTCTTTTTGCTTTGAACAACATTCAATTGATGAATTTAACATGTGAATCATTAGTTCCCCATTCTTCATATAAGTTCTTAAAAATGCTTTGAACTCAGTACAAAAAGAAAAAAGAATGGTTTCTGGTCTTGAATTCATAGTATAAATGGAGTAATTGTCTTGTCTTGTGTCGTCATCTCACAATTTCTTATGAAGGTTAATGCATGGAAAACTGCAGTAGAGAAAATTATTGAAGAACCATCAAAATAAGGAAGAAATAAGGGCTGGAACAGCTTCCATACATGATTAATTGCCAGATAAAAACCCTAGCATTTTTTCTGATCTAATCTAATTATTAATAATTGTACTACAAATGCATTTCATAAAAGATTTTTTTAGATTACTTGTGAGTAACGGAACTACCCTTTATTGGATTTTTAGAACACTGTCTCCTCAAGTAGAACTCTTACCCTACTTTTTTTATAAGCCTTATTTTTACTGATAAGTGGTGCCCACATGATCAGCCTCTCTGCTCTTTATTGTCTCCAAATATTTTTTGTGGCATGCTTTTATTTCATCCAGAGCCTTTTTTTTATATAACACTGGTGTATCAAGAAGCAAGCTTAAGTATGTTTAGTTTAAAGCTTAGTTGATTATAAACTGCCTGTGTAGTGTGTATCAATATGATGAGGTATTTTTTCAGCTGGACTTTAACTCGTGATCTATCTTGGGTTACTTACACCTTAGGTAGGATTACTCCTGTTTCGCCTAAATTTCTCTGATTTTTGTATTAAGACAACTTTAGCTTTCCTTCATATATATCAGCAGAACTCTCCAAACTTTGTCATACTATAAACTATTTATGTGGTTCAGACCCATATTATTTGTGGTGTTACTGTCTGGATATTCGCACTAATACTCAAATCAGCTAACAGATTCATGAACCACTTGGCTGGTATGTGTGTGTGTATGTGTATATATGTTACAGGGCTTTGTAAGGACCCTCGATCCTTTTTTGCTTGGATGTATTTAGGAAGTGAAACCTTCACTCTGTCTACATAATTGTTTGTGATTTTAAAAAAAAATTATTTGGTGCATTAGGATGGTGGGGGTGTATATGAGTTCATTTTTTTTTTTTTGCCCGAGTAACCAGAAAGAATCCACTGGTTGTCATGTCTACTTGTTACCAAAATTGTACTATGGGGAAGAAATTTGTTTGTTGAGAATTTTAGATGACAGGGCTACTTAAATTTGAATGCAAGGGTTTTACACGAGTTTGAATCTAATCAGGTCTAAATTTAGTCTGTACCATCAGTATCGAACTGCACAATTATGAATTGAATTGCACTGAGAGTGACACTTATATCCAATAACTGGTTGTTCAGTTTGATTCATAGGTTGTGTAGTTTGATTCACAGATTGTGTAATTCGATATTTGATGGTACTGATCAAATCCAGGCTTGACTGGATCTAGACTCACTTTAGACACTCAACCTTATTTTTAGCGCTATACATTTATATATATCTTGTGCGTGTGTACAGGACTTTAATAAGCTGGGAGTGGTGGTGATATGATTACTGCTACTTAAAAAAAAATCAGGGGAAAAAGAAACCAACCAACAAAGAAACACTGAGGTTCCATCCCATTAGGAATTGCAAAGCCAACCATTAAGAATTTGTGATTTGAGTTTTTGACATGCTTATCAAGACCTTACTTTTAATTCTTATATGTTATACAAGTGTATGCACTGTTTTCATTACCTCATGAGTATATACTCTGAAGTCTAATAGCTTGTTTGGATAGAGGAATAACATTAGAATAAACTGGAATAGGAGTGAATAAGTCCAAAACATGTGTTTGTTTGCATGGAATAATTTAGTATATGTATGTCGGAATAGTTATGAATAAGATAGTATTGGTATTCCAGTCTCCTCAATCTGTTCCACCAATCTATTCTACCAGAGTCGACCATGAGAATTCAATATTTTGAATGGGTCTTAGGCGAAATTTTAAAACAGGGTCTCATATATTATTATATAAAAAAATCTATATTGTTTTAATCTTGTGCATTGCTTTTGTTATTAAATAGATGTACAATATTATATAATCATTTGAATTAAAATATTATATAATATCATATGCACTTAATAAAAAAAAAAAAATTAAAAAATTGAAATGTATATTGGATAATTTTGGAGAGATTTAGAGAAAAGAGAGTTTAGGCTTGATTTGGAGAATATCAAAGAGATTTAGAAAGTTTATTGAGAGGGATTAATTAAAGTAACACATCTCATCATAGTGCATTTTATTAAGTCCACTGAATAAATGGTTCTTAGGGACCCTTGTTGGGTGAAGGTCTTAGGCAATTGCTTTGATGGCCTTGCCCCATGAATCCACCTGTTATTATCTCTTATAAATCAGGAGATCCACATGTCAAATAATAATTTTACTTTTTATAAATTCATATATGATTCTTCTTATATTCACATTTTTTCTTGATTAATCAAACAATAAAAACTTCAATATACATTTTCCAATGAGAACAAAAATATAACAAAATAGAAAATGACTTATTTCATTATTACAATTATCGATACTAGGATAATTACCTAACCCTTATTTGGGTAGCAACATAAACTATTCGGAAATAGATAACCATTCAGCATAGAAAAAGAATAAGTCATTTCCGTACGATTGTATTTTTAATTATTCTCATTGAAAGTTATAATAATAAAATTTTTGTTGTTTGGTTAACTATAAATAAATAAATTGTGAATAAAATATAGATAATAATTTATAAAAGATAAAAAAGAAAAGAAAAGAAAAAGGGAGGCAGAGCTTTCTCTTCATCCGAAACAATTAAGAATCATTGCACCTCGGGATGCAGTTTATATTTTTGTCGTCCGCAATCCGAAAATATATACGGGCATCCAATCGATTAAAAAGAAGATCAGCATCAGAAATTGGTGGTGGAGGAGGAGGAGGTGGTGGGGGTAAGGCAAATGCTTGATTGAGATGACCCACCTGAAAAGCAATGCTGAATCTATGAGAAATCTTTATATTGTTAAAAAAAAAAAAAAAGGTTTGGGTGTGATTGAGGAATGGAAGATGAACCATTTCAATTACGTGGTGTAATAATGAATGCATGGGTACGTATGTTCTCATACAACTGGACATCTCAGATTGGGTTAGGATTCTCCATGTGTTTGTCATCATACTTGACTCAAATGGTGTTGTTCAAGGACAGTTTAGTGGGTGATTTGGGATACTCTGTTTTTGAAACAGAGTTAGTTTTTTATGTTTATCAAAACGTGCATGCATTGGTTTTTATAAATGACATGAAAATTGAGGACATATGATCTGTTTTTTTTTTAATTCTGCTGAGGCAATATTCTGCGTGTTCATCACACAAAAGGTTTCATCTCTTTAGCGGCCAAAAATGTTAATTTGAAAATGTATGTTGTATGTAATGAAGAATATCCTTGATCACTTAAAAAATAGTTAAATTGTATGCATAATTATATATAGTTACAGTGGAATTGTAATATTAATTATAGAAGAGGTTGCAAATCTAGACTGTGTGTGTAATAACACCCATTTGAAAATGATGATATAAGATTCAGTATCTACACCTACTCGGATTAAGATTTGAAGCGCTAGTTTGTTCATTCAAAACAAAATTTTAATCCTAATTGTGACTTGTTGTTAATATATTCCCCATAGATACATGTTAATTCTGGGATGGGATATTCTTATGTGTTCTTAACATAGAAAATTTTTATGTTGACCAATCAATGAATGCCACGAGATGATTTAAAAGAAATTAAAAAAATGCATGCATTGATTTATATTGTAAATAACATCACAAATAATATCATTTTTAAAGAATTGTTTTCTTATATTTTAATGAACAATTACGATTTAAGGCTCTACTTGATTTCATTGTTGACATTCGGCTATAGTAAATTTTGAATGTAACTAAATTTTGAATGAGTTACAGAGGATCATTATTAATATACATGTTAAGCTTAATATACATTTTAAGCCACCATTTGGAATATTATATGTTATGTACCTTATCCATCATCAATAACCTTACCGGAACAAGTAATTTGTTTGATTGATTTTTTTATATATATATTATTCACATTGAAAAACAAAAAAAACAAAAAATGTTTTTCATATATGTATGTATATATGTATACATAAATATACATGTATGTGTGTGTGTGTGTGTGTACACACACACACACACACACACATATATATATAATACACACACATACATGTTATATATATAATACACACACACATATATATATAATACACACACATACATGTATATATATATAATACACACACACACACATACATACATATATACACACACACACACACATACAATATGTATATATACATATATACACACACACACATATATATATGTATATATATAACATTTCTGTATTTTTCAGTATTATATGTTTGTTTTAAATATATAATGAAAATTTCAATTAAACTTTTTTTTTTTTTAGATTTGACAGTGGACTCAAATGGGTCCAATTTGATTTATAATTATGATAATTATAAATTAATCTTGAAATATTTATTTTATATTTTTTAAGAGATCTTTATAGTTTCAAAAAGTTTTAGTTGAAATTTGGTGAGATTCGGAATTCGAAAAAATTAAATTTTTAGGCTTGAGTGTCAAGTTATTAGGTTAAGGGATCTAGTTGTGAATCTAGAAAATCTTTTAATAGCCTTTAGGGACCTGTCTATAAATCAGATAGGGATCTGTCTGTAAATATGATAGGGACCTAGGTATAATAATAAAAAATTAAGGGGTCGTTCTGTAATTTTGGTAAAACTCCATTTAAATAGTATGTTTTGGGTTTGCATCCAATTTTTTATAAGGCATGAGAGGTGGTGATGACCTAACCCTACCCATTGAGTACCACAAGGTGATAAATCATTCTCTATTGATTTTGTTGTTTAGTGTTTTAATTTATTGTTTGTTAGGAGATGATTGTATCAATCGATTATTTAGGGAAGAAGGTTGATCGATTAGGGTTTGATTGATTTTAATTAGATGATTAGATTTCAATGGATCTCAATCAATTTCTTAAGATCAAATTACATTTATTGGTTTTGAGGATTTAAGGGTAATTTTCGGGTTGATTATATACCTGGACGTGAAATCGTGTTTTTAACCTTGAAGGGATCGTTTCTAGAAAAAAATGTATTTCACAAACTGAAACAGATTTTGAAAAGATCTTTCCAACGAATCATGAATCGTCCAATTCGGAGTTACGGGTAGAAATTTATGATTTTTCACAGATTTCTGTGTAGTTTTTTAGAATTCAAATATTTAACTTGATGACCAAGTTTGATGAATTTTAGAGATCTAAGGGATCCCAAATGGATGTTTAATGAGTATAATTTGATTTGTGGGTTTTGATGATTCTATTGATTTTGGTGACTCAAATTGGATCTTAAATTGATAATTTGGTTTAGTGTGATCAATGAATATTAATTTGATATTATTGTTATTTGGATGTAAATTGGTTAAGTTATTTGGATAATTGGAGTTGTAGTGGAGCCTTATTGGATTTGTCTAAATATTTATTAGGGGATTGATCGATTATGTGGGCCTTATGAAATAAATAGATATTGATTATTAGATCATTGTGAGTATATGAATATTTTAATATTTATTCAGAGTTGGGATTTTTGTTAGGCTTTTGAGGTGAGTTGCAGATTGTAGGTCTATTAAGTATGGGCTTTTGGGATAATTGAGTCTAGTGTTGTTGTAAGTTGGTTGTCAGTTGTTTGGGTCATGATTGAATGGTTTCTGATTTATTATTGCATAATTGTTATGCTAGGTTATCCATGTGCAAGTGTATGACGTTCATGCACGTGCATCGGTTTGTATTGCGTGGACTAAAGGTGAGTGGACTTGAGTCTCATATATAGATTTCAAAGAATATATTATGTATTCATACTAGGATCGTCTTATTTTATGAAATATAACTACTAGTTTTAATATAAAAATGTGAGCATGCTTGTTGATATATTATCATGATAGGATTGATATATTGAGATTGTGCATGCTCTATTCTTTCGTGATTTTGAAGATATGATAGGTTATCAATGCATCCATTCCGTCTAAGTGGCTCGGTTTTAGTGGCCAACGTCTAGGTGGGCGTACGTCTACATGGCCAGGTCCGAGAACGTAGGACTCAAGTCTTTGTGGCTATGTCTACGTGGTCATGCATGTGAAAGGTTCCGCGAGCTATGTGCTGCGAAGATGGACATGCGTGTTCGTGGTGTTGCATGCATCATGTTGGATATGATTGTATGTATATATTTATATTATTGTATGTTTTGATGGCCTTTTGTATATTTACTCTTTTGATATATTGCATACATGTGTGGGCATACTATGATTATGATATTTTGAATACAACTATACTAACGGGATAACGATAGTTTATTCACTGAGCGTATGGTTGCTCACCCCTCATTATTTCCCCTTTCAAGTTAAAGACTTAGATTGATGGATCTCGTGTAGTAACGATCAAGATAACAATTTTTAAAGCACTAGACTTGTATAGAAGGTGTTGGTCATTTCTTTGACATGTAGAGGATCCACATATATGATAGTTTGGATATATAAATTCAGTTGTTTCTGATGTATATTGAATTTGTGTTGAATTTTAGCCTTGACAATGGATATATATTTATGGTGATGTATTCTTATGTTTTTTGGATGAAAAAAAATATATATAAAACTCTGAGATTTTGATAAATTAAGTTAACGCAATCGGATTTCACGTTTTGTAAATGAGTCATGGGTTAGGGGGCGTTACAATATACCTATGTATAGAAACCTGAAATAAAAAGGAAAAAAAAAAAAAAAAACCCAAAAAAAATTCCTTCAACAATTCATTTCACTACTCTACTAGCTAGCTATAAAGTTTAAATATATGGCCAGCACTAAAAGCTAAGTGAGATAAATTTAGGTCAAACACTTAAAACTCATCCGCCTTTACATGCTTCCATCAACAATCACATTCAGCATATTTTTCACCGATTGGTCCAATGTGAGATGAGAAGCTTTACTTTATCTTCTATATATATATATATATATATATTTGAAGTGGTGCCATAGACATCTTTTTCTCTTCTTTTGATGCAGTTTTTTATTTCACAAAGTTTTTAAAACTTGTTCACTTTTTTTTTCTTCTTTTTCCATGAAAATTGTTGGAGGTCAGAGGTCACCACCACCTTCTGTTTTGAGAGCATCTATTTTTGTGATCATTTACAGGCACCAAAAATCTCTTTATAGATAGACCTTCCATGAAAAAAGATGAGAGCTTTTACTTGCAACGGAACTTTGAAGTTTTTTATTTATTGTTTCTTCTTTCCCTTTAAAGCGTTTCATTGTATCTCATAACATGGTGTCATCATTGTGTGTTCAATACAACAATGGAAACTAAAAGTAGGGTTCATTAGCTTTGAGTGTGTTTTATTAGCTAGCTTCAAATATGATGAAATTCCATTTAATTTTATGTTTGTCAGAGTACATAAATATATTTGTTGGCTAGGTCTTGTCATAGTCTCCTTTAGGGCCATGAATACTCCCTTACTTGAAAAGAAGTAAAAGGAGAGACACATTATCATTGTTTGAGGACAATCACCCCACCAATTAAATTATATATCTGACTGTCTATATATGTAAGTATATGTTATGGATTATTCAATATTTGATCGTATAATCGAGACTCTCAGAGCTAACAATTTTACAATGCATGATAGTTTAATTAAAAATTGTAACACACGCACACTTTTTCTAATTGTATATCATGCATGTTGTTTCTTAAGGAACTTATACATTATACTGGAGTTTGCTACTTTAAAGTTCTCTTCTTTAAAAACAAGTGATACGTTTTTTTAATGATAATTTTTTTTTTTTTTTTTTGACAATGTAATTCTTTTTCATCACAATCAAGTTATCCGAATTGAATCAACAATCACGATGAAAGATCAACCGATTCACTTGATTTGATTTAGTCGTTCTATTGAGTGAAAATGTTTTATGAAATTAACTAAATCATCAACCAACCAAATTGAACCGAAAATCAACCGATTCGAACCAGGTCAACTGATCAATCAAGTTGGATTGCGAGTATTTAAACCGAGATTATTGTACATGTACTCAACAACTAAATACATGGAACACACACGTAAGAATGTACATGCAAGTTATTAATGAACCCTACTCATATATTTTAACCCTACTCAACCTTTGATTTTAACCTACTCATATATTAAACCCTATGTAAAGTGTAAAGTACTCGTTATTGAAGAAGAAGCAAGTGGCAACTACAGTACTGATTCCAAAAAGCTCCTCTCAAATTTTCAAAAAAATGTTAACACTACACAACACGTGCATCCCAAAAAGACGATTCTTTCATTTTTGGCTCTTGGTCCAGAAAATGCCATGACTTGCATAGTTCATATCATAAATACAAAAAGCCAATCTCTCACCCCTTCATGTGTGTGAGAGAAACTAATTAAATGGCATCCCTCCACATATATTAATTACAAACCAAAGGCTTGTCCCGTGACCCCATGAATTATTATTACGTGTCCGTGTGACAGAGATAAGGTTGGTTTCAAGCATATATTATTAATTATATTATTTAATGGAAGGGACAGAAGAGAAAGAAAACCTTTGATTGTGAGAGCTTCCATGGCATAAACTACGCACCGTTAAACAAAAGTGAAGATTCCTTTCACAAAAAGAGATTGCATGTTTTTTGCTTTGATTAGTTTAGACTAAAAGTCACATCAGACACACTCCAGTCTTTAATTACTTTTGAATTTTGGGTTGGCGGTGGTCATGTGAGTGAGAGAGAGAGAGAGTGTGTGTCATTGGTTCTAGAAATTAGGACAGAATCTTCTTCACTGCTCAGAGACTTCTTGGGTGTGTTTGGTTTTTTGTTTTGTTTTGTATGTGTGTTGTTGAAGAGAGAGAGAGAGAGAGAGAGAGATTGGGACCTACATATCAGAGAGATATGGCATCTTTTGAGCCATGGGAACAATACGTATAGGGGACAGCTTACTTTAGCTTGGTTTCATGGAAAAAGATATTGGAGTGGTGGGGGAGAGAGATGGTTTCAGGTTCTCCAATGCAGACAGAATTTGAAAATTCTTGGTGTAAATGTCGATTGAACAGGGCTGAGTCACTGATTATATATCTTTGGTCACTTACAGTCCTCCCCCCTTCTGAACCTCCACTTTTTTTTCATTCAGAAAATATTCTCACTGGTTATATATATATGCAGTTTGAATACGTATTTGAATGGAAATTTGAGATTTAAAAAAGTCAAACGTGAATCCAAAATATTTTCAACATTTTATATTTTAAACTTTGTTAGTTTATGCATTTTCTTCATTAAATTCTTATGTTTCAAAACTGTGAAAACAATGTTTCTTGAAAAAGTGGGACAAATGATATGAATCTCGACAATTGAACCACACATCCAATGATGCATTAGTTCTATTTAGTGCTTTTAAAAGGTGTATCAAAGATTCTAAATGAACCATCTACATGCCCTAAGCTCCCGTTTGGAACGGGAATATGATTTATTCTTAGATATACATTTATTCCGGTATAAGTGAGGATAAAGTGATTGTGTTTTGAATTATTCTCGTTGGTAAACGTAAGAATAAATGTTTTGTTGTTTTGGATAAAATGTGAATAAATAATGGATAAAGATTTATAAAAGGTGAAAAAATAATGATAGTTGTTTTGACAGGTGATTCATAAGAGGTGATAATAGTTGATTCGACAGTGGACCCACATATTCTTTAGATGGAATAACTTAGGATAACTTTAATTCTACGGGTTGGTTGGAATCCATATACCACTTTATACCAGTTTATTCTGGCATATTTTATCCTTAGTTATTCTATGTTTCCAAACATCTTTTATCTCTTATTTCTCTTTGTTCAAGGTTATCCGGAGGCTTATTTTCATTCCAGACGGGGGCTAAAGGTATTAGGCTTGGTGGTTAGAGAAATACCTCCTCTTTTGAAAACTAGAGTTCAAGTCCAATAGCGAGCAAAATTGATATATAAAAAAAATGTATTCACTTCTGTGGATAGGTTCAGGCGTGTCATTGATCTATATGCATTTAAAAGACAAAAGAAACAATTTAGTAGTCCATGTCAGATTACATCAATGTTGAATTACATGTTAAATATTAATTCAAAGTGACACATATAAGTCCATTATCGATTAATGACAAAAATTGATAGGATCCAACCACCACTCAGTCTCTTACAATTACTCAAAAATAAAATAAAAATGTAATTTATTATTCTTTTTTATTATAGTTAGAAAAAAGAGATATACATGACACATACAAGAGTAAAAGATTTACTCAAATAAATAAATGATACCAACAAATAGATAATAATCTAATTCTCATCTATCATAAGTAGTATTATTTTATATTTGAACCATACACAACTGAAAAAAATACATTGTATCGTTGAATATAGCCAACAATGATCCTGTGTTAACATTTTTAGGTAAATAAATCGACGAGTGTTTTTTTTAAAAAATCCAAATGGGGGTAACTTCCCCACTGATCCTAATGTAACTCTGTTAATGATGGTATGTTCACCATATACAAGGGATTTTATAGTCCATTAATAAGTTGTTTGTAAACATTAAAAAAATGAACCACCTAAATGAATTAAATATAACAATAAAAGTTCCACAAGCATATGACAAAAAAAAAATATGATCAGTCTTCGATATTAGACCTTTTGCAAGGTTGAAAAAATGAGATAAGAAAACTAAATTAGAGAGTGGGTAAGAAAGAAAGTACTCATTGAAGGGACTAGAGAAGGATTGGAGGATAAAAGGCTTATTAGGGATTTTGACATGGCAGAGTCCCAGTTTTGGAGGATATGCTTTCAGATTGGGAGATTTTCTGTATGTCATGTGATGAATGATTAAGGTAGGGTCTAGATACAATTATGACTTATTAGTGGATTTGGAAAAGAAAAGATCTATATCAATCACTTCAAAACACGTACTCGTTTGGGTGTCAATTGATCAAGGATTTTTTCTCTAAATCTTTCGTGCCAAAAATATAATTATTTATTTTTATAGGGCAAAAGAAAGGCAGAAAACTTTGTAGCTAGTGTGTTAAATAAATGCCTTTTTTTTAGAAACAACAAATCAATTCTTTGTTTTCTTATTTCATTTTTTTATTTTTAACGTCCAGTTACTAATGGGAGCTCCGTTATACTCAGCTTTTATTTTTAAGTTTTAACATTCATTTTTTATACTCAGTTTTTTTCAACCTAAAATACAATATTATATATTTGTCATTAGCCACTTCCAGTCATTGTATATATCGAGATATATACATTGTTAAATTATTTTTATATCTTCTATAAATAATATTATTCAATTCAATTAATTATCTTTTATAAATGTACATATCTCACTAGATCATGAATATGCTTTTTTAAAAAAAATGAAAAAATTCGCGGTCTATTTTTAAAATTATAAAATTTACTGAATGTAACATTTTCCTACTAATTAATAGCAATCGGGTAGCCGCACACGTATCTGAAGCTTGATATTTTAGTATACAAGTGTTATGTCACATGCATTTATTTTTATGTTATAGTTTAATATTGTAACAACCAAAAAACTCACAATCTTAACAAAAGATATATGATCCATTCTTCAATCCTCAAAAAATGTTCAAACTCTCACCACTCCCTCTTTATAATCTAGCCTTCTGATCTTTACCTATCATTTAGATAGTAGCTCTTAGGAACATTAGACAATGATGATATATTGTAGCACACATACATATATACCATGTCAATATTATAACCCACAACAAGATTGTTAACTTTTACGTATAATCTTAAACAATCACAAATGCATGTGACATGCGTGTGTGCATGTGTAGCTAGCCAGCTAGGTTTAAAAAAAGGGGGGAGGGGGATTGATTAGGGGTCTTTAGGTCCATCCATCCGGATGTTCAAAAATATCAAAAATACCTCCCCCGATTATTTTAGTACACTGTTAACACTCTCTATTATATTGTTAAGTATCTATAGTACATTATTAACACTCTTCAGTGTATTATTACACTGTAAACACTCTTCAGTACATTGTTAGGTATTTTCAGTACACTGTTGACACTTCCAGTACATTGTTAACATTTGCATAATTAAGGCGAGGGTATTTTCGGAGGGCATTTTTGGTATTTTTAAACAACATCCGACTGTTCTACTCTTGCCCAGCGATGAAGGGGATATGGGAATGTATGGAGCGGTGCACGGGACATCGTCTCACTTTTATTTCGACACAGGACCTTTGGGAGGCGGCGAAACGAATGAAAAAGAAAGATGATAAAAGCACGGCAGGCACCATTCTCCTTTCCATCATCCCCGCATGCGCTTGGGCCATTTGGAGAGCGAGAAATGAGACGATCTTCAGGGGCTTGAGGTTCTATTTTGAAAACCCGTGGGAGATGACTCGTCAGTTGGTCATAGAGGGGTACATGTTTAGCGGGGGGCTAGTCAGATCACTCTAGAGGAAAGAAGTTTCCACATTACAGGCTAACGTTTTAGTGTCTAAGGGTTAGAAGGGTGATATGTAGAAACATTTTCTACATCACTTTTGTAGGACCAGGCTCGAGCCCACTGCTCCTTGATCAAATGCGTTTTATTTTTATGTTTTCTTCGATATCTCTTCTCACCACCATTCAGACTGTACTTGTTTTGAAATATTTGAAATAGATACATGCCTATATTTCAGCTAAAAAAAAAAACATTTGGCTGGAGGGATCTAAAAAGGTTTTAAAAATTTTCAAGGACTTAAAAATAATAAAGGGTGATCACAATGACCCCTAACCAATTTCTCAAATTTTTTTTTTATTTATTTATAAAAAAAATAAAAAAATGAAAATGAATGGAAGAAAACAAGAGGTCATGAGAGGTGATCACGAGGAGGGCATAAAAGAAAAACACAGAGCAGAGACTGTCACACTGTCAGCCTTACTGTGAACTCACACTGGCGTAAGAGAAGAAGCAGCTGAGAGAGGGAGAGAAGTGGTCAGGAGAGAAGGTTTAGAAGCCCCACTGTGTGTATATATTTCCTTTCATGGTCAGACCCTTGGACCCCCCAAAGCAAATAACAATAATAGTAAAACAATATCTAGAATATAATATGCTCATTCACTGACCACCATCACATGCTGACCACAGCCCCATTTGAACGTTATTCAGTGTTATAAAAGGAAAAGCTGGCAAGATACGTCTGTGCTCAGTTATTTCCATTCATTTATATATTCATTTCATTCATTCATTCTATTATTATCATACATTCAGTGATCGATGAATAAAAGCCACGGTAAATCCGAATATAACACCTGAGCATAGGACAGCATGGAAACCAGAGCACCAGCTGTGATGTTGATGTTTGTGTGGAAGAATAATTATGTGAGGTTGGGTTGGGGCAGTCAAGGAAGGAAGAGATCAATATATATGGATGGATATATATAACATATATATGTGTGTTTTCAATGGTGGGTATATGTAATGGTTTGGTCAGTGACCCAGGCTTTAAAATCAGGTCACGGAGTTCAACGTATTATGGTTTTCTGTAGAGAAAATGATGGGATTTGCAGTGGATACAGAGAGAGAGAGAGAGAGAGAGAGAGAACTGAATGAGAGTTGATAAATTAAAGTGAATGACCTGAAATTTGAGGAGGAGAGATGAAAAGGACAGACGTTTGACTTGAAACCACCAAATGTGCCATTATCAGATTCTTTTCCCTTTTTTTTTTTTTTGAACTCTTTGTAAGAAAAAAGAGATCATTTATGATGATTAACATGCAACGAGTCTTTATTTTTTTGGGAGTCTTTTTCAGATCTCACGTGCAAGGAAAATCTGGTTTCGCTTAAAGGTTAAAGTGTGATGGTTAACCTAAAAGCAATGTTTAGAAATCTTGATTACATTGATTCATGATAAAAACTAAATGGGTTACATTGATGTTGTAAATGTGATGTATATTGATGCAACCACGTCCAAGTTCAAACTTAATTCAAAGCCAAAATCCAACTGAATATTTTGGGTTTGGGTAGAAGTTTCACCTTCTTTTCGAGCTCCAGTTTGTTTCACAAACAAGAGGGTTGGATATTAAAAAAATAGATTCCATTAATCTTTTAGAATAATACATTTTTGGAATCATTAATGGTAATAATTTGATAAGTTAAACTATAGAGCGGTTGGGGTTTGAAAGTTTGTTTAAAAGGTACCGTTTGAAAACAGATTTAAAAGTTAATTTTGTTTTAAAAGCTAGATTTAAAATTGCATTTACATGAAGTTGTATCTCTCCATGTTATAAAAAAAAAACTAATTTTTAAATATTTTTTTATTTAAACAGTATGTTTTATACATACACTTGCGACTTTGCATCTAGAAAAAATCCAAAATCCATGCAATCGACGCCGCTTAAAACAAACCAAAAAAATACGAAACCAAATGAATCCACACGGATGTTATATACTCGATAATCAATCAACAACAAAAACACGTACATATTAAAAAAAAATCCAAATAAACCCCCTTATAAACTCCACAAAATTCATATAACCCCCTTCTTACTTTTTCTTAAAGTCCCTATAACCCCCTTAAAAATACATATATAAATCCATATAATACAAAAAAACACACATATACATACATATACGAAGGGGACAGTCCGGTCCACACCCCCACCTGAACGCGTTTTTTAAGTGCGTGTGCGCACCCTCTCATCCGACCTCTCTCACTCACTAACTATTCTCTCCTCCAACACCACAAAACAGTGAAAAAAAAACAAACAAAAGAAAAAAAAGAAGAAGAAGATAGTCACGGGTCTCTCTTGAAACTCACGCTCCTCTCTCATCCTCTTCAAAACCAACACAACAAACACCACCACCACCACCACCACGATCTCCAATGGCTCTCACCATGGAGAGCTTCTGCGACGGAGGAGGACCAACAACAACAACAACCAATCTCTCCGTCTCCGCCGAGGCCCAGAAATCCGTCCCGGCTCCCTTCCTCAGCAAGACCTACCAACTCGTCGACGACCCTTCCACGGACCACATCGTCTCCTGGGGCGAGGACCTCTCCACCTTCGTCGTCTGGAGACCATCAGAGTTCGCTCGCGATCTCCTCCCCAACTACTTCAAGCACAACAACTTCTCCAGCTTCGTCAGACAACTCAACACCTACGTGAGTTCAAAATAATTAAAAAAACAAAAATGTTCTTCTGAGTCATGTTCTTTCTTACTATAAGAGTGAGTAGAAAAATGATTACATTTGACTCAAAAAAAAAAAAACACACTCACCCACTTCAATCTCATCTTGAAGAAGAGTCTGTTCTGCTATTCGTTTTATACATTGTGATAATATAACGTATACTTAGATTATTGTATAAATAGGACTACAATGGATTTTATATGATCCCTATCTGTGTGTGTAGGGTTTCAGAAAGATAGTCCCTGAAAGATGGGAGTTTGCGAACGAGTTTTTCAGGAAGGGAGAGAAGCATCTGTTATGTGAGATTCACCGCCGGAAGACACCACAACCGCCAGTCTCCGGCCATCACTTCTTCCACCACCACCAGCCTTTCTTCATGGAGATGGACGACCACCACCACCACCACCAAAACCAGTACCACCAACAGCAGCAGCAACAACAACACTACCCTTCTCCGGCGATGGGGTTGACAGCAGTGGCGGAGGAGAACGAGAGGCTGAGGAGGAGCAATGCAATGCTGGTGTCTGAGCTTGCCCACATGAGGAGGCTCTACAACGACATCATCTACTTCGTTCAGAACCACGTGAGACCTGTCACGCCTAGTGAGTCTTACAACCCACACAACCTCCTCTCCAATGGCAGCGCCGCCGCCGCCGCCAAGAAGCACTTCCATAGATCCTCCGGGAGCGCCACCTCGAGTAGCTCACTCACCATCGCCGAAGATCTTCCCAACAACGACGGCGGCGCCGACGACTGCGATGAAGACAACAACAGCCGGCCGAGGCTTTTCGGGGTGACTCTTCACTGTAATAAGAGAATGCACGTGGAATCGTCGTCGACGGCGGCGGCGCCGCCGAAGGGGAGGTTTGGGTTTTCAAAGGAAGAGTTGGGTTTCTCTCTCACGCCAACCTAAAATGCATGCATGGGTTGTTTACGTTGTTGTTGGTGATGCTGTTGTTTTTGTTGTTAGTAGTATCAGATGTTTTTTTTTTTTTTTTTTTTAGGGTTTCGAAAGTGAGATCCTTTGAATGAGTAGATGTGATAGCTAGAAAGAGTTTTTTTTTTTTTTTTTTTCATTAATGGTTTCTGTTGAAAATATTATTATTATTATTGTTGTTGGTTCTTGGAGTTGGGGGAGCGAATGGTGGTGTGAATGTTTTTTGTGAGGGAGAGAAGTTCCCTCCAAAAGAGTGCAATCTTTGGATAACGCCAAACAAATTATATTTCGCTTGCCCAGACACTGGGAATCTTCTGCAAACACACTGTGAAACAAAAGAAAGATATTGTAGCACCCGAGAGAGAGTGTCTGATTTAGGAGGGATTTGTTTATTAATTGTTTTTCTTGGTTTTGTCTTCACTAGCATGTGATGACTATAATAATATATGTTTTTATTGTAGCTTTTGTTGGTGATGCAATGACACAATAATATACATGAGTGGAGGGTGGAGTATCAGTTTTTGGACCACCATAAGTAGCAGATGAATTATAACTTCTTCTAGTGCATGCTATAAGTCCTGGTCATGGAACATCACTGAATCATTGGATGCATATCATGTTTGAATCATATATAATGCATGGTTTTACCCGCAGCAGGAAGAAGACATGTAAGAGAAGGGCAGTAGGATAATGCATGGGAGGGAAATGAGGCTTTCTTGGAATAGGCAATGATAGCCAGTGCTTGCTGCATGCTGGCTTGATATACTGCCCAAAGATTCTTCTTTTTATTTTTTTAATTTTAAAATCCACAATTTTGATATTACTCCATATGATTCATGCATTGTATACATACGGGTGTGATTTCACGCAATATAATATTATATACAAGCTCGCGTATGTAGTATTATTTAGTTAAAAAAAAATATAAATCTGAGTTAAATGAAACACTTGATTTTTTATTTTTTTATTTTATGTAAGAGGGTATACACAATTCAAAGGAGTACTATATAAGTTTTTTTTTTTTTTTAAATAAATTTTTTATATTAAATATATATATTTTAAAAATCAAAATGGATTGCATAAAATGGATGGTAAAATGGATTGAATGAAAAATTTGTATGTAATATTTTTTTGTACAAATGTATGAAATTTTTTTTATACAATCAACATTAGTTTAAAGGAAAATGTTATGTTCAGTCTTTTTTGTAGTCTCATTTTTATTCTATATACATTTTGATTTTTTTAAGTATATATTTAACTATTGAATTATAATTTTTTATATAAAAAATTGAAATACCCATTTCTATAGATTAGACGCATATTTTTTTATATTTATCATAACAACGTATATACTAATATAATGAAACATACTCGGTGTTAGGTGAATTCATATATTTTATTAGTAACGTGACAACTACGAATAAAACTAAAAAAAAAAATCAAGTGTATCAACTATACTTAATTTAAATGGGGACTCTCCTCTGCTTTGCAACTAAAAGCTTAGGTAGTATTAAAACCCAAGCAAAGCCTACTTGTCAGGAAGTATGTCAAAACATTTCTTTTGGATCCTCCCTGTTCATTATTTTTAAGCTTAATAAGCTTTCCCCCCACCAACAAGTAGAGTTTGTGAGGCTCTCAGGGTTGTCTTTTCTTTTCCAACTCACTTTAACAGGCACTCAAAAGCAGCCTTTGGTTTGGACCCTTCTTTTTTCTCATCCAGTTTCAGCTTTCTCGCATTCCCATCTCTCTCCATGGAAATTACCCCCCTCTTTGACCCACTCTCCCTGTCCATGCATCTTTGGATGCATGTGGATGGATCCTCTGCAACCACTAAAAGAGAGAGAATGTTTATATAAATAGTTTGACTATATATATATATATATATATTGTTGGATGTATAAGATCACACATGAATAAAGCTATAAAGAGATAAATGGATCTGATAAAGGGAAGATATATAGAGAGTAGAAAAGAAGTCCACTTCAAAGTGGAAAAGTGGTTTTGTATGGATACACTACACAGATAAGGCATGGAATTATTCCTCTCAAGACATTTGGATGTCTCGATTAAAAATTCTATTGATGGGGTGGTCAATGTGGAGGACTTAGAGAGCTAAAAGTGATGCACATGAGAACAATCACTTCAAAGACTACGCTGTATGTAAACATGCGTGTAAAAATGATACTGATACACTGTTAGATCACACATGAGAGTTTGGGCATTAGAATAGTCATTCATGTTTATAAAAAACAAAATACTGAAGACGAAACAACACCAGTGAATTACTGTGATTTTTTTCCTATTGAATGTCTACTGGATGAAGCCTTGAGTTGTGAAGTAAAATACAAAGATGCAATGTATTCAGAATGCCCATTTCAATAACAACAACAGCCACTGACCAGTGGATCATACATTTTTACATAGAGCACAGACAAGAAGTCTAGGAAAGCAAATGGTTTACATGTACCCAAGATCACAAATAAACCATAATAAAACAAAGGGCATTGATGAAGATCACAATATCTCATTTTTACATATAGATTTCCATGCCAATGAACTTCGAGGACTGACACAGAGGACAGAAGCTGAGTTTACTCTCACATTCCTTGCATATGCAGAGATGCCTGCATGGCAACAACAGCATGCACACCTCATTCAGTCTGCAAACTTTGCAAATCAGCGACTCCTTAATGTTCTTGTTTTCCCTGAACACAAGTTGGAAATCAACAGCTCCGCCACCATTGCAGCAAGACGCGGTGTCGTCTACTTCACTGTCACCGCAGCCTTCCTTGCTGTCCCTTCCCTGAGTGAATACCTGCTGAAGGTTGATCTTGAGTTGTGCTATCATGTTCTCACTACACTTTGCTCTGTGCTGCCATGCACCGGCTTCAATGCTTAGTTGCTTCATCCGTTCCTCGAGTTCTGTGTTCTTTTTGTTTATGTCCTCCAGCTCAGCTTCCTTCTCACGGAGCTTCTGGAGGATCTTTCTTTCAACAGTTGACAATGTCTGAAGTTGTTTTGCCTGAATCTTCTCAAGGATCACTTGTCGCAGTCGCTCACCCTGTTATTCCAACATGAAGACTTAGCGGGAATGTTGTTGATGAGAGTCATAGTACATAACCAAGATTATGAAAAACAAGAGGAGCACAAACAGGTGGGATTATGAATATAACTCTTCTAACTATAGCAGCTCATATGAAGAGCTCAACGAAAGCATAGTTTGGCAGCTAATTAGCCAGCTTCAGGACTATCTGAGATTTAAATACAACAAAAACACTTTTTCTTTGACCATGGATAACTTCCTATACTTGCAGTCAATATATCTCGCAATATGAAATCAATGAGGATATTCTCAAATCCCAATACTGCTAATCACCTTAATCAAAAGTGGGACAATAAAAATTGAGGAACAAGAATGTGTAAGCATTAAAAAACAGTAGTCACATGCACATGCAAATGCAAGAGTTTAAAAGATGACAAAAAGGAACAACATTATAACATCAGAAATATTATCAAGTCATGTAATGCAAATCATTAATTTAATTCTATTCAGTGAATTAATCTAGGAATGCCACGTAAAGAAATTTATCAAAACTTGCATTATTAGAGAGATTCCCTATGGTTTGAACTGTTCATCATAATGTAGAATACTAAAACATCTCAATAAAATTAGAAACACAACATTGGAGATATCAACACATGAATCCACAAACCACAGACACTCATTGTTTCAAATTTCTGATAAGCACCACTCTCTGTTTAACTTTATTTAAATAATGTAATTTATCACGTGGGAAGTTTTTGTGCTCACATAATTTTAACAACATTTGATTTTTCTTCTGCAATGTTTTATAGAGGTTACAAAATTGAGCATTTATCAGAAAATATTTAAATAGGTTGCATTGCATTGAGAGGGCTATGCTCTGCATATAATATTTCAGAATTTACCATCGCTGAGTTAAATATTACCTAGCGAGAAATGGGTAATGTTCAAAGGCTCTGAGAAGGATGCAAAGATCAAAGCTCCATCAACATTGGATAAAGGCAAATGAAACACAAATTCTTCCGCAATCACACATAAGGTAAGAGAATGATTAGCATTGCTAATAATACAAGTCAAAATACTTGAGGGTAAGTAAGATGCAGGACACTCTTTCTGCCATATTTGAAAAGTCATACTCTACATGGAAAATAACTAACACGATTCTGGCATCGAGATGGAGTCAAGTAATTAAGGGCAGGCAAGGTCAGTAGATGTTCTTTCAAGGAGGCATGGAAAGCAGTGTTTACTGTGAAGACAATGTAATAGTAGTAAACCAGATGGCTTCGCCTAAAAACTTCTTTTGGACAAATCAGGTGACAAAAATAATTTGATGGTTGAGTTCCACAAGTTGGACATTGATATGATTATGGAAAGGGTGAGCATTCAAAATCACTGAACAAACGAGGTGTACGATAATTATAAAGGAGAAAAAAATAAGGTTTAATTCGATTAGAACGTTGTAGGAGAGCAGGTCATTTTTCTGAAAAAGGGCTCCAAGAGGGAATTCCCACTTCAGGGTGTAAGCACTATGTTAAGTTCGGGAGCATGAAAAGAATAGGAAAACTAATATTACAAAGCGAGATTAATGAAGATGTATCTCACCTTTTGCTAAAACCCATTATACCCAAAGGTTAAGACAGTGAAATAGGTTCGATGGTTCACAGAACTTTCAAGTATGGCGCCTGACCTGGGCCCTAAACACTCAATAGAAGTGCTAAGTCCACGAATGCTCTTGATTTCAAAAAGGCGATTTGCATTGTGTAATTAACAAGATTCACTTATGAATGTCATTGCACCAGAGACTGAAGATTGCTGAGTGAGAATCAGCATGGAAATTACATCCAGGAAAGCATATGGATGGAAGACAGATATAATACTACAATAGTGTTGAGTGAAAATTGCTAATCAGGAACCAGTGGTGGAATGAGACAATTAAAATTGTGGGCCGATTGCATTGCTCAATGCAGATGTTTCTAAATTACCAAGGAACTAGAAATTGACATTTCAGATGGTGGTAAGCATGGAGTTATAAGCTAAATCATTACTGAAATGTCAGAACCCTAGATGTAACTAAAATTTGAAGTTTCAAGGATGCTCTTGGAGGAATGCAGGAATGGCAGGTGTGAGAGGAAATCTAAAGGATTAAGCAAGACATGCATTCATTATATTCTCAGAATCAGTGAAAACAAACAGGCTTCGCTCAGGTAGTCAGGTGAAAGCATAAGCAGTGATGAAGGTTATTCAACTGACGTGTCAACTTTAAACTAACACAGAAGGAAACTGACAAAAAGTTATTTCCTAGTTTCCAGGGATATTAAAAGAAATCATAGATAGCTTTTCACTTCAATTTTAACAGCTTTCAAAGAACACATCTGCTTATACTTTTGAAAACTAATCAATAGATGTATGGCCATTAAGTCAGGAATCACCCAGATTTACTAAATAAATTGGCCAATATGGCCAGGTATCTTTGTAAATTATATTGGACAGTGGATTAATGTTGTTATTAAAGAAAAAACATAACAATACCATGTTGATGAGCGATGCCAAACAAATTTTTTTTTATTTTTTTTTATTTTTATGAAATGTAGGCTAACTGCCTGTCATGCATTAGATAGATGAGATATACAGTAGGAAAACCCTACTAAGACGACTCCTTTGAGGTATTAAATTGATGTTCATCTGCGTTTTCACAAAAATCTGAAAGCTCATCTTAATGTCCTTAATTGTGTCTTATATACCTTTTAGCTTATGCTACATTTTCAAAATCTACCATCAGCGATTAAGAATCTTCAGAAAATGAGCATCACGTTGCAAATTTTAGACAAGAAAGTATAACAAGAAAGCCTTCTTTTTTTACGTGTCACTATATTGACTGCAGTCAGGACACTGTGTAGCAGAAAATCATGGATGCCTAGCCATAGGACAATCCTTCAAATCCTTGATCATGCAGCATTACTAATACAGTAGTACTGCATCTCTCAATGACCAGTTCAATCATAATATGTCAAAACTACACACCCAGATCTCAGCTTAAGAATGAAAATTCTATATGCCTTAGATTTGTTGTAGCGAAAACTTCTTGAGAAATTAATTTGATCCTTTCTATTCTGTGTTGCATTAGCAGTGTTTTTCTGATCCTTTCGTGCCAGCTAAACTATAAATTATCTGACACTAGTCACCAGCCCCCCCTCTACAATGTCCATCTCCATGTCTCCATCAATAACTACAACGACCAATCACTCCAGAGCATGAGAGGGGGGAGAGGGGTGTAAGGGAGAACAAGGGTACATCATCATCTAGATATCAGTAATTTGATGCCCTTTTATATAACGGTGTCTGAGATCTCTAATAGTTTCAAACCCCCCCCCCCCCCCCCCCCCCGGGTAAAGGAGGTCAGGGGATCAAACCTAGGAAGGCACCGATCTTAAATAAATAAATAAATAATGTCCTTAGGCTTAGGCCATGCAGCATCACTTCAGTTGCAGACCAATATTAGAAATTCTTTACCCTCTTTCGCTTCGCGCAGAACCAAAATGAAATGTGCCAAGTCAGGGCAAACCAATGAATGACACTTGGGGGAAAAAAACCTCTATCCACAGAGCCACAAATATTTTCTACGGGTCAATAATTATAGCCAGGAGAGCACCTGTAAAGAAAAATTCCATCCCATTCATCTGATGACAATCAAGATCCTCAACTATTCTTAAATAAAAACAATTGATTGATCTGCAGCACCTTGATCTACAGCATAAAATTTGCACAGGTAGCCAAACCATACCTTCACAGAAGGTGGTGAAGACCCTGAGCCCAAACTATTTTAGCATCAGCAACTATAATACTAAAAGAACTGATGCACCAAAAACATAATTTCGAAGCAGAGTCCCATTTCAGATGCAAAGTTTAAGCATTTTGAGGTGTAGAAAACCTCGACATATTGGGTGGCCAGAGAATCAAACTAAAGACTTAAAAATAAAAAAAAATCATTTTTTTAGGAGCTCATATGGTCCATCAGTCCAACAATCATAATAGCAATCAAAATCCCATTTTTAATCCCAACCAACATAAATAAATAGATAAAACATTCAATTGAGGCATCAACACATCTATAAAGAGCGACATTTCAGATTGTTTTGATACCTAAATCAACAATTCCCCAAAAATTTAAAAAACGCCCAAAAAAAGTAAGAAATCAAGACCCACCTGGAGCCTGATGAAGCGGTCCATCTCGGCGTCCTGCCTCTGCAGCTCCCGATCGATGTCTTCATCGATTGAAGGGAAGAGCGGCGAGTCCACCGCCGCCCCAGCCACCGAAAGAGGGGCGTAGGAGACCCCACCGTGCCTGTTGTCGTCGAACGAAAGCCCCAGCCCCGTCGACACCGACCTCGTCGCGGCCGCCGCTGCCGCCGACTGGTGCTGGTGGAGGAAATCAACGACGGAGGAGACCTGGGAGTTGTTCTCCAAGAACTCCTGCTCCTCCAACCCCTTCTTCCTCGGATCCTCCGCGAGCCCTGCCACGTGGACGACTGAGATTCAATACGGAAAACAAAAATAAGGACGAGTAGAAGAAGAGAAGGTGTTGTTACATGGAGGAGGGCATGGAGGGATGGATTGATCGGGGGTGAAGAAGGAGATCGGGCCGTTGATTTGGGGATCGACGGAGAGGAGGTTGCGGAAGAGATGCGGCGGCGGCTGCTGCTGCTGCTGCTGGTAGTGGTGGTGGAGATGGTGCTGTTGAGATATGGACATCGTTTGCGGAGGCCTCTCTGCAAGAGAGAGAGAGAGAGAGAGAGAGAGAGGAATGAATATAGGTTTTTTTTTTTAATTAAAAATAATAATGATATTTTGGTAACTCAAATAAATTGTGGACCAAATAATAAAAGGACAGTTGATCTTTCAGAATGTAATTAATTTTATTGTAATAATGATATCGTTTAATTTTTTGGTCAGTGGATGAAGACTCGTTTAAATACGGATTTTTTTTTCTTCTTTAACAATTGTTAAGAATTGGGTGGGTCTATTTGCACATATCAATGCTTTGCACACCCAACTAATTGGATCACATAAAAAAGATCCATTTAGAATTGATTGCCTTGTACACCCATTTTTAGTCGGAAGATTATGTAGTTACTGGATTTGTCGATAGAGTTAGATTTTGTAAACACTGGATCCGTCAATGATGATTTTAATGGTGGGTGTTATGATGATTTTTATGATTTTGGATTCTGAAAACATGTTGGATAGTATTGATGTCGACCAAATCTTATATTGTAGACACATCGTCAGTCGTAGGAAACAGAAAAAAAAAACCCGTATGTTCTGAAAACAAGGTTGACAGTACTAATATCGACCAAATCTTATACAGTCATGATACCCAGACACAAAATATAAGCCTCACTCACAAGCCCCATGAGGTGTCATCATCTCATTGGTTAACTTGTTGACTTTTCAAAAAGGGTAAGATGACAAAATACAAATATGCCATTTATTAAAAATCTGTCCCGTTATTAATCCAAATCCCCTCATTTTTTCTCTATTCAGTTATGACTCTTCCATTAAATCTTGAAATCCATTTATCCATTTAAATCAAAAAAATCTCCATCGTTTAATTGAAAATCCACTTTCGTTCTGTTTCGTCAATCCTTTGCAACCGGCTTGACGTTCTTCCACCATGAACAGATCGATCAAACACTGAACAACGATCTTGGAATGACTGCTCCCATTCGGAAGCCATGGAAACTTTGCTTCGATTTCAATTATGATTTTTCTTTGTATTAAAAAAATGTTATTTATGAAAATAGAGAGAGAGAGAAATAAAATGATTATGTAACATTTATGTGATTATAACTGTAACAGAATGTAACAATCTTATGACATTCATGTTAAAAAATGTTGCAGAAACAAAAAAAAAGGAGAAGAAATGTAGCAGCTCCCTTGCAAAAGTAATTCAAACATTTGCTCTTAATAACTAGTTACATTGTAATGTACCATATTGTGTAAATGTATTTATTTCGCAGCAATAAACATATGTAATTAACTGTTACATTTGCTCTTAATAATTAGTTACATTATAATGTACCATATTGCGTAAATGTATCCGTTTTGCAGCAATAGACACATGTAATTAACGGCATGTTATTTTTGTGAATGCTATAAATATAAATCAATACACACATTCGATTGACTGTTACATTTACGAATGTAACAAAAATAACACAAGTATGAAAAATGAATATTTACATTGTCAACAATGTAATAGTGATATCATACAACCTATCTATATATAAAATGTAACAGTATCGAATGCTACATTTAAGATATAAGAGCAAAAATAAATCAAACTGTGAAAAATAACATTCAATACATAAAAAAATTCGTGTTTAAAACAAATCAGTGGTTGAAAATCCTCCAAAACAAACTTCCGATTTGCTTCTATTTGTTCTTCAAAAAAATAATAATGCAAAATTTTTTTTTTATCTCCGATCCCCTCACTAGTTGCATGGATATTTTCAGAAGCAAAAACAAACAAAAAGGGGTCCATCGATGCAAAACATTGTTAGCCTTTTTGGAGAAGGTTTTTTGGAGATTCAAAAAAAATAAAAATAAAAAACCAAGATGTCGATATCTGTCTTCATATCCATCGATGGGTGATCCATCAATGATCGACATTGAAAATCAAATATAAAAAAATTTAATTGTGATAATAAAAAAAACTACATTTGAAAATCCATTAATTGCATCATGCCATATAAGGAAATCATAATCATCCCATAATTGTGGTGAGTAGTTATCAAAAATGGCTTGAAGGGCATATTAGACATTACATCTATGCTACATCATGGGGCCTGTAATGGGGCTTATAAGACAGGGTTTGGGAATCATTATTGAATCTTATATCGTAGACATCATCGACCGACAAGTTTCCAGAAACAAATTTCATAGCATTTGTCCCTTTTCATCATTTTTATGGTAATAGCTCATATTGATAATTCATACGTTTTTAAAAACAATGCTATGAACTTTGTTTTTTTATTAGAGATTTGGATGGATAAATGAAATGTTAATGGTTTTTCTAAAAGGATCGGCATAGGGGTGTCTACGAAATGTGCAAACATCGACACTTACAGTGTCTATGCATGCAAAATACCGCCTCTCCGCTTTCTCGGACCTCCGTAGACGCCGAGGACTACTGACGTATCTTCTCGAATGCGCTCATTCCCACCCGGCCCAATCTTGCCCTCCGCCCCGGCCCCACCCTCTTCCTCCTCCTTCTCCTTCTCCTTCTCCTCCTCTTGCATAAATGGGTCTTTTGCAAGATCCATTTACTTGGAGGGTTTAAAACACCCAGCTGATTTTGGTGGGGTGTAGAAAAATAAGGGTATGCGGCATAAAATAGGGTTGCAATTAGACCAACTCTTAAGAATTCCTGAATTTAAGTAACTAGATTTTCGTGAATTGGACCTGGATTGGCTGTCTGATCCGGTTGATTAGAATGAACCGGTAAAGATAGATATGAAACGATCATGATTTAAACACTCTGGATTAATTTGAGAAAGAGATAATAGATTTTTTTTTGGGTGAGTGCTTAATATTTTGATAATAAATTATTAATTTTGAGATAAAAAATCTATAAATTTTATTGTTTTTCATATTTGTCAAAATTGAAAAAAGATAAATGTTATTCCAACCTTTATGTAGACAAAAAAAAAAATTTAATTTAAAATTTAAAATCAGAACAACAATCTATATCTGGTAAGGTGCATAGTAAAATATATAATTCATCCACCACGGCTGTCTCCTGATGAACCCACTCATGGGAACTGGGATGTGTCCGAGGGAGGGGAACAGTGGGTAGTCGTACTTCGCCTTTCCCGTTTGTCTGCTTTGGAGGTGTCCCAGTTCATGCGCCTGAATCAAACTCTGGCGGGGTGGGCTGGGAGCTTTGGTGACTCACTGGAATGCCCGCAATGACTTTCTAAGCCTTCCTCAAGATTCTCAATCAAGAGTAGCTATATTTGGCAGTGGCGAGGTCTTCAGGCGTCCCCTCTTGCGTGTGGTAACCTGTCGCGCATTTGGAAACCCATGATTCCATGGAAGTTGAAGATCTTCACATGGCTCCTTGCACACGGCCGCTCACAAAGGTATACTGAGCCAAGTGGAGGAGGAGGAATGAGGAGACACAATGTGGCATGTGCGGTGTCGATTTGGAGATGATATCCCACATGTTTTGTCAGTGTCGGATCTCGCAAGCATTGTGGTAGGAGTTGAGTGTGGCGACTTCGGGGGCTCCATTTCAGTCTTTGGTGGAGTTGTGGGAGGTGGATGCCGTGCTCCGAGGGCAAGCAAAGCCAGGTTTATAGGCGATCATGGCACAGTTGGTCATTCTGGTAGGGGCTAAAGTGACATGGCACACCAGAAAAGAGGTTGTGTTCAAGGGTCGAGGGTCTACGTTGAGAACATGAAGACTGCTGCATTGGCACTCATATGCGACTAGGCGCGTGAACTGGTAGGCATGAGGGGGGTGCGCCTTCAAGGAGGCTCATTCAAGGTCGTCCCTTAGGATGTGTTTATGTTAAAGGGAAAGTAATGAGAAATGAAAATTTTCCCTTTGGCCATAAAAAAATCTACTATTTGTCTCGTAATAGAAATATTTTTAACCACATGCACAAATATCATGAAAGTTAGTCAAAAGAGAAAATCTTTTACTTTCCACCACTTTCACTTTAAACCTAAATTCACTCACTTTTTTTCATTTTCCCTTTAAATTTGTGCACAAACACATATGACAATGTTTTCAATCTCATGATGAGTGGGTAGTGGGTAGTTGGTCAATACCTTGTCTACCCTGTCGCTTGACATGAGGGCAGTTCTATTATTTCTTTACTTTCATTTCATTATGCTTTCTTTATTCTTCTCATCCTCCATTCAGACATGTATTGGTGGCATATGATTACCTTTTTTTCAAAAAAAAAAAAAAAAAAGAGATACATCCACCAACCAATTCCCCTCCCCCTCCCCTCTTTCCCTTCCCTGATATCCTCCAGCCAAAACCTTCTCCCCCTCCCACATGAAGGTCTCCAAAAAGCCTGAGGCCTAAAAGCCCGGCCCTGATTCTAGGCCCGACCCACAGGCCCACCTGAACTGGGTCCGTTTGTGCTAGCCCGCAGGCCCACCCATAGGCCCTGCCCGTAGACCCGTGAGAGCAATGCAATAAATGAGTCACATGCATTTTTATATAATTTTTATTTGAATTGTGGTTGAATTATGCAAATTAATAACATGTATGTTGGTGCCAACCTAGTAAGGTAGTAATTTAGTTTTTCAAGTAATTAATTCATTTAATATTTTTATTTTTAAAAATTTAATAGATGTAAATATTTTTTCTCAACATTATACTTTCAATTTTATGTTATTTTAACATTTAGATACAAATTAACAACTTAAAATTAATTAAAAAATAAAAAAAATAAGATATTTAAAATCTAGGCCCGTAGACCCGCTCGTGACCCAATGCCCGGTCCCGGCCCACTGCTGATGCCTGCTTTCGGAGACTCTGTGGAGCCTCCACAGAGAAAGTCTGTGGAGCTCCCGTGGATGGGCGACGCGTGGAGACTCCCGCGGATGGGCGACGCGTGGATGGGGGATCACGTGATCTCACGTGGACGACTTCGACTTGCCAAAACAGTTCAGCCACCTCGTGAGTTTCTCATTTAATTTTTTTTTTTGTAATTTGAATGTAGTTCTGTCTTGATTGTTTAGGTTCTGATATGGATTTCTGTGGTTTTCATTTGATTATTTGAATGTGTTTGTTTCATATATGGATTTGAGTAGATTTACAATTATTTTCAAGTTTTTCATTACTAATGAGTGAGATCTAATAAACATTCTTTTTTTGTTTGTCATTTTTTCCTATGTAGACTCCTCAAGACTGTCGATTTTTTGAATGGATCGATGACACGGATGATCCAATTGTTGAATTGAAGTTTCAACTAGAAAACCATGAAGAGACCATGAAAAAGTATTTGAAGATGATGAACAATAGGCTGATAGTGATTATGTGGTGCTTAATTGGTCTCTTGGTTATTCAATGTATCAAAGCAATATGTTAGAGACGAATGCATCTTCAATGATGTTTATGTTGTTGTTGGATGTTCAAATAGCTATGTTCAATCAATGAAAATTGTCGTTATTTGGTGAATTGTTGTTATTTGGTGAATTGTTGTTATTTGGTGAAAATTTTTGTTGGATGTTCAATTAGCTATGTTTAACCAATGAAAATTTTGAGACGAATGAAAATTATTGTTATTTGGTGAATTGGTTTTTTAACAAGTTGAAATGATATTATATTGTTAAATGAAAATAAACACTACAAACAAAAATGGTTGGATGATTTTTGTTAACTGAAATGTCATATACAGCGTACATGGAAAGACAAACAACCAAATGTCATAGACAAACAACCAAAGATCTAAAACACTTCTTAACCATTTCTTTCATATAAATCAGCAAACAAAGTTGAACATACACATATGAGCATTTTGAGATGAAGAAAACACAAAAACACAATCACTATTCTTATATAACATTATCAGAATAGTTAGCCAATGCAAAAAGACTTTTTTTTTTATGGAGGCTGGAGGCTGTCCATCACGCGTTGCTCATGCACTGTCCATCACGCGTTGCTCAAAGCCTCATTCGAAGCCTTGTGAACTCCTTCTTGTTGATCACAGCATCCTGGAAATAATAATCACGAGTGATGAAGCATAGTGTCAACATGTGAATGGCATTGTAAGGATTTACAATGGCATAAGATGGATATGAAAATTGAAAATAATGGCAGAGTGCAGATACTGTTTTTTTTTTATCTATTGTTTAAGAGAAAAAAAAATAATGCTATGGTAGAACACATTAGTTGGAGAAACCTTATATGCACAGAATCACCCACAAACCCTGTGTGGGTTAAATCTTCTTGTCATAGTTAATTTGTTGGTATGTAAGTGTTTTATTTCCCTGGTTAAATTTTTCCGTCGCTGGTACTTTTTTAGTTAAGCAAAAAGGACCGAGTAGTTCTTACTCACATTCTGCATTTTTATTTCCATACTGGAAAGCCTTCTCATCAGTTCCTCTGCTCTGTCTTTGGAAGACTGCAGAAAGAGAGGGAAAATGGCTCATGAGTGACATAAAGGTTTAAAATGATTATGCCCAGTAATGTAAATGGTTGGATGATTTACCATATCTTCCTCTCTTTTTTCCTTGTTGCAAGATTCAAATGATAGCATGTGATATGGAACTTTAGAAATATGATCTTAAGTTGAAATGATGAGAAAATAACATGGCTTGTCACAAACAATTTCATGATTTCTATTTGACAACGGTTGGAAGAAAGGATTAAGAATATCTTCAAAGACTGAAAACCAGCCTACCAACTCCAAGTAACACATTACTATGAATTTCTGGGCAACAAATGTAATGCAATACTTACAATTCAAATAACAAATCAAATCTACTCAAATCCATATATGAAACAAACACATTCAAATAATCAAATGAAAACCAGAGAAATCCATATCAGAACCTAAACAATCAAGACAGAACTACATTCAAATTACAAAAAAATAAAAAAATGAGAAACTCACGAGGTGGCTGTAGGACCACCTGAGATCGGCGAGGGTGCGGCGGGGCTTCGGTGAGGGAGACACGAGGTGGCTGTAGGACCACGGGAGATCGGCGAGGGTGCGGCGGGGCTTCGGTGAGGGAGATCGGCGATCGGCGATCGGCGAGGCTTCGGCGACGGAGATCGGCGAGGCTTCGTTGACGCCGGGGCTTCGGTGAGGGAGATCGGCGATCGGCTTCGGAGATCGGCGAGGCTTCGGTGAGGGTTTCGGTGAGGGTCGATGGGAGAGGGGACCACAGAGAGATGGGGAAGTCGTCAACGTCTGTTTTGGCAAGTCGAAGTCGTCCACGTGAGATCACGTGATCCCCCATCCACGCGTCGCCCATCCGCGGGAGTCTCCACGCGTCGCCCATCCACGAAAGCTCCACAGACTTTCTCTGTGGAGTCTCCACAGAGTCTCCGAACCCCCCGCCCCCCTCTTTCTTTTCCTTCTCACTATTGTCCCCACCAACCATTTTTTTTTTACTCAATAAGATGGAAAGTGAATTGGTGAGGGATAGATGCTCTCATAGTCTAAAACAGTGCACCGGTACCGAGCCTTTTTAAAGATAAAAAAGGATAATATTATGTATATCCCCAGAAAAAAAAAAAAAAAAAAAAAAACATTGGACAGTGCATATTAAATCCTTGATTGAATGTATACATTACTTCAAAAAAAATGTAAAATTCAATTTTTGTAAAAACACATACTTCATTAAATGAATTTACACTACACACAAAAAAAATTCATTAAATGAAGGGTCACAGAAATATTTCTTTTTCGGCCATTGAGAGACATGGGAGAAACCTCTCTTTCTTTTTAGAATTGATGAAAAAAAAAGTGACATCAAATGATAAAGTCTAATTAATTGCAAAACTGACTAACATTTTCCATCAATGGCTTTCAACCAGATTTTAGCAGATGCACAAAGATATGAATCAGGCAATTGGGTTTGTTGGTGATCCTTCCTCACGTATTGCCGCCATGGGATCATGTATGCCATGCCACTTCATTCATAACCAAAAAAGGTTGCACTTTAGTGCCACTGACTGAGCTCAAACAAAACCACAAAAACTTTCATCCATTGAGAATTATAAAGTCCATTTAAAGGTATCCCAGGGATGAGGTCCATGATACAATGGCTTTATTATTGTTGCCTGAAACATGTATTCATTAAACCTGTAAATCCAACAGTAAAATTCTGAGCAAATAAATGAAAATAGGAATTACTAAAATTTTCAAGTAAGAGAAACATAAGAACACGATTATTTCATTCCAACCACCGTATATATTTCCATGCAAATCTTGACAGTATAAAAGAGAGTTTCCCACCATGAGGTAGATCAGCTAAGATGCAACAGCTTTTACAAAGATTTATGCAAATGCTTAACCACCACAGCAGGAGCCACATGCAGGAAGAGAGCCTGAAATACATCAAGACAACAATTCAATTAAGCCAAGCTGCAAAATCCAATTTATACGACATGTGGAATCTAAAAAAAAAAATGAAGAAGAGACAGAACAAAGTATCAGTGAATGACTTACTGTGGTCATTCGATCGTAGGTCAGACATCCCTCGGGGTCCACGTGGACGAGGGGGGCCACCACCATACGGACCACTTCCAGGGCCACCACCTCCTGGACCACCATCCCATTTCTTGGATGATCCCGAACTTTTCTTGTAAGCATCCGATTTTTCAATCTACATTATATGTATGAGAATAAAAATCTCAGATTAGCTGCTTTTGGGATCCAATCTAAAAGGCAATGGAGACAGTTACTAACAAATGCCTACCGAGAACATGGTCACGAAGAACACATTGATGAAGTTTATAATGGCCCAGAAGAAATCAGTAATTGTTCCCAATCGCCACAATGACTTCTTCGATTTCACTTCACCTGAAAATATTAAACAAAGAACAAAAATGTCCCGTCACATGATTCGAGAGATGGCATCCAAGCAAAACTATCAATCTTCCATCACACTTGATTGTACTATAGAAAATAACAGTACAAGAGCAAAATGCATGAAGGTGTATTTATATGTCATCAACCAATACATGCAAGATGAACTTTACCTTCACTAATAAGCAAAACCTACATACAGAATTTCACAGTATCATCACACCACTGGTATTTAGGCTTCAACTAAAGCAATATCAATTACAGAACGCCATGGAAACACTGTACAACCCATAGACCATACAACCTCAGTGAGGTTGTTTATAGAATAAATAAACAACACACTCATTGATTGACCCATTAAATCTCATATCAGTCTATATTCTTCTTGAGTATCAGAATCACGGAATCATCACAAGATCCACGATCTGTAAACCTCCTTTGTGTCTTCGTGCTGCAGTAACTACTAAAGTATGTCAATAAGAATGTAGAGAAGATAAATTCTTCCAATGGTAAAAGACATTGAGTCCACTTCACACAATTTCCTCACAAGATAAAATTCACATTCGATTCCCAATAATTCAACTAATCCAACAAATAGACTATAAATTGAACTAATTGTGGGCAGAGTCCTTTGTCATTAATTCCATATTTCCATTAATATAAGAGAGAACTACCCAAGTTTTAATTGAAGAAGTGACACCCCGTAATCAATTAATTCATATATTGGTTTCCCTGTACAGTAATGAATTATTTAAGTGGACATTAATAGAACAATTACACTTGCTTTTCACAGTCGAATGAATGCTAATTTTTAACTAAATCATAGTAACAGACCATTTTTTCAGTATTATATAGTTGTGTTACAATAATCCAATCAACTTTTTGTGCACAAAGCAGAATCAGATTACGAGGAATTTGTTTGTGCGGTGTAGGTGTAGTTCTTGGAAGCAATCCATATCTTAGGTAATGCAAAGTAAGGTTCTCTTTTGATGGGTAAGATTCATGACCTTTACTTTCTTCTAAAAAGATTGATGAACTTTCCTTGGGCTCATCTAATAAACACATAGAGGTTGCAAGAGGACAAACATTCCCTATGAATGTTACTAGTCTTATACCAAATCTTCTCTTAAAAATCCAAATTCACACCATAGAGGAAATCTAACAAATGATCCCCCGTGTCATTCAGTCCTACAAGAAAAACACGCTAGCCCAGTTACATAAGAAACTTTAGATTGTCCCATGTGTGGATACTAAAATTTGTTTCCCTTGTATGCCTTTTGTTTATTATCAACATAGAAACTAATCTAATCCATAATGATGTTTGAATGCTAAAAGACCGTCTCATGTAGAAACTCATAAAAAATCATTCGGATGGTATCATCGTGGAGTTGAAAGCACAAAATAATAGCTTCACATGGATTCCAACACGCTTTGTGAGTTTCCAAAACATGTGAAATTTGATCATGGGAAATACTTAACCATCCAAATGTGTTTTGATTTTACTATCCGTATAATGTGCACAGGAAAGGATGGGACCCACACACATCAGTTACCAATACCATACACATTTCTTCAAGACAACAACAAGATTCTACAGATGTCAAGCGAGCTGACAAATATTTAGATGAATAAAACTGCATTTCTGAAATGTAATAATAAAACAATGCAATACAAGATGTAAAGAAAATTCTCCCTTCTCATTATCAAAGCAAATCCTTCTTATATACATTACATAAGTTCTCATTTTCCATGAATCAAAGCACAAATTCTGATAAATCAAAGTACTCCAAACTGAGATGACTCTTCACATACTATCTCCTACATAACTTGGCCAACATGATATTGTTCATGCCCAACCAGTTTAAAAATATATTTCTTTTTATATTTTAGTAGCACACAAAACCTGTACCTAATAGTCAGAGGATCATTCACACATAATGGATTCAACATGCTTCAAAAGAACTCCAAACATCAAAACATCAAGAATTCCATCAAATCGGCTCATTCGACGTCTCATCAAGAAGACAAGAAAGAACTAAACCATAATTCCGTTCCAGATTTAATAAAATTACACTCGGATCTCAACAATTACAGATCATAGCATCAAAACTCCCAAAAATAAAAAAACCCAATAGTTCTCCGGACCGATCACACAAGTGCCTCAAAACGCACAACATGTGAAATCAAAAGACTTTCGAATTCCGTGACAGATCGAGCACGAACAAATATCAGATGCAAAACAAAACCCTAGTTTACACGTCGGCCGAAAGAAAGAGAGGTCGAATTCAATCGAAAAGGGGGTACTTACCTTTCTCGATGTATGCCATTGCAGAACCCGCGATTGTCGTTTCGATTATGAGTTTTAGAAAATCGTATTATATAGGGCGATCCTTTGATGGGAAGAGGAGATCGAACCACTGTTTCGCGAAGCTTCTCTCATTGTTTTTTTTTGGCTTTTGTTGTTGTTTTGCGTGGAACAACGCATAGCACCAATAAACAACAGCCACGTGTATTAAATTTTTTTGGTGTGGTTTATTTAGTTGGTTAATTCTACGTTTTACGAAATCAGGACCGTTAAATAATATGAAGTTTTGTTTAGACGTTTGTGGACGTTCGGATGACAATTAGCGAGCCCGATTTTTGGAAATAAACGTTTTAATACACATTATTCTACTATACATGACACACTAAACCGTAACAAGTCTACGAATTGAATATGAAGAACCGTAACAGATTTAGGGCAATTTTCAAGCATAACCCTAAATTATTTTTTATTTTTAAATTGATCCTGAGTAAGTTTTAATCATAAAATTGACCTTGAAGATTTAGGGCACTGCCATGAACAATGTTGACATGGCTTTTTTTTTTTTTTTCTTTTTCACTTGATAAATGTGATTATAAATCAGTTTGTAATCATGTCTTTTCTTACATTTCAGTTTTAAATTTTAAATTTTGGATAGATTTTTTATAGATATAAATATTTTTATCTTAATTTTAAATTTTATCTTCCTTTTTAAATTTTGAACTTTACATTTTAAATTTTAAAAATTTGAATGATATGATGGATAAATTTGTTGAAGATTTTATGGCTGGGAGGAGTTTTGATATGAAAATTTAATATTTTAGATTTAAAATTTAAAAAAACTAAAATGAGATTTTAAAATTTCTAATGAAATGCGACAAAAAAATTAGAATAAGGTAGGATTTAAAATTTAAAAATTTATCCCATAAAATAATTAATTCAAAATTCAATTTATAAAAGGGTTATTTAGTTTTACCCTCCAAAAACAAAAACAGTCAAATTATCCAAAACCCCTCCAAAACTCAATATTTTTTGAAACCCCCTTAAAATGTTATTTGACTTTGTAAAAAACCTAACAATCAATAAACTAAAAATGTTAGGAAAATATTCCATCTTAATGTATGTATATGAGCTATTTTACCCCTCCCATCAGTGAAAAATAGTTAATGTGGTGAGACATAGCATTTTGGAACTATAGATTTATTTTTGTTTTTTTTACGAAATGAAGCATTCTTCTTAAAGTTTTGTTTATATCATAAATGAATCCCAAATACTATAATAGATTTCAAGAGGTTAAATAAGAGTATTTAAGACATGCTTCATTAATGGAGTTAGTAAAATAATCAATATGCATACATTGAGATGGAATATCCTCTTAACATTCTTAGTTTGTTAACTGTTGGGTTTTTTAAAAAGTCAAGTAACATTTTAAAGGGTTTTAAAATAATATTGAGTTTTGGAGGGTTTTTTTAAATAATTTACTTATTTTAAGAGGGGTGAAAACTAAATAACATTTTATAAAATTTAGAATTAAATATTAAAAACATCTATAAAAAAAAATGATCTGACATGATTACTAATCAAAACTCCAATCTTAAGACAACAAAAAACCTAGGCAATAAAACATGATTATTTATCACGTTTTAGTAATGATATTAAAAGAAAAAACAGGTTAGCCATGCAACACCTTGATCAAGTCAAAAATGCCTTATGGCCAGTTTTGCAATAAAAACTACTCCAAGCCCAGTTTTTTTTTTTTTTCTTGGAAACAAACGTTTTAAAACAACATAGATAGCCATCTACTTATCTCAAATAAATCAATGAATAAATAAATAAAATTAAAACACAGGCAGCCATTCATGCACTTAATCAAATATCATGGGATTAAGTGCATGAATGGCTGCACCATATTGCATATAAATGAGAAATAAAATATCAAAACAAACAATCACCTTGAACATTAGCGCCAAAAGTCTATCACAACAGTGCATAAAAGGAGAGCAATTAGACAAATGAGTGCAATGAAATGAACTGCTTTTGCTTGACTAATCGTCTGTCTGTGCTGATGTTTGGGCTGCCAGTTTTTCGGCTTCCATCAATGCTTGTCGTTCTGCATGCTCTCTCTCGCAAGCACTGACGCCCATTATGATATCAAGCATGGTGCCGGTGGTACCAAAGAAGACAAGGGGTCCTAGAGATTTCCGGCGTATTCCTATAGGAATTGCAATCAAAGCACCAGCCACGGAGAAAAACCATGTGCCGAGCGCGCTGCATAGTCCCATGTGAAGAAATGTTAGTTAAGCACTCTAGGAAACAAGTAGATTAGCATCATGTTATATAGGATTTGGTACAACTTAGCATACCTGTGTTCATGACAAACACAATAAAAGGTTCAAGTGCATTTTGGAAAGAGAGAGTGCAATATGTTGTGGGGTGTTTTTGATGGGTAAAGGATGACGAGATCCTCTATGTTGAAGAACAAGAGAATTCCTCAGTGGATCAATGATAGTTTGCCAGGTAGATGGCACAGAACTGCTTAAGATGTGAGTGTTTGATTTATATAACAAAACCATTGGAGAACAAGTTCACATGCTTTATACTATCAAAACACATCTATCTATATTTCAACAAAATATTGTTCCATGTACATTAGCAATAAACTACGATTCAGACAAGATTTGATTTTGTTTGCTCAAATGAGGTTTTAAATTGATGAATGGAGAGGGTTTCCATTATTAAAACACATCAATGTTCATGTTTTTTAACCTAATCTAATCAGAAGAGACTGAATTCAATTGTTGGGATAAGAGGTAGAGACATTTCAATATAAATTTGAGTATGCACATTCATTCACACACACATGCAACTGGATCATGTAAAGGAAGAAGGTAGAACATGTGGAGCCTCTGAAATGGAATGGTCAATGTTAAAACCCCTCAGAATTGGATTTATGCTTCTCAAATACATGTACTAGTAGAGAATTTTTTTTTTATAATCATGTTGAATTACATAATAATCCAAACATGATTAGATGCAATTTCTTATTCTTCATATTGTCATCTCAGCAACAATACCATCAGAATACTGGTCTGAAATTTACACAGATTCACACACTAACCCCCGTTTGGTTCGCAAAAAGCTTATCTGAGCATAACATAGTTATATATGAGGATAGAGGATAATTAGATGATTTTCTGTTTGTTTGTTTTTCTTCTTGATTTTGATAAATGTTCCTCTTTTGTGCTTATCTTGGTAAAATATAGTTATATTCTTGGATAAATAAGACAGTGCACAGGAAGAGGCATGCTGGAAAAAAGAGGGCCATTTTATCTGACCATTACAAATCCATTTTTCTCATATTGCCAGTAAATTGTCCTCATATATAATATCAATCACAAACTTTAAGGAAGACCATGATGTTAAGTAAGATCAAGTATCACACAACAAGTGCAGTCAATATGACATGCCATGGCTTTTCAATCCATCATAGATCAAGCAATGAAAAAATTAGTGAACCTTTTCTCTTATTGTGGTATCATTTTGGCAACACAAAATAATTCTCATTAAAGGGATCCTCTCAAAGTTACGTTAAAAAAAATTGACATATCATGAGTACCAATGATAACAAGTGCTGAACATACACCTGTATCGGACTGCACTGTACCGACTTTAAGCAATCATAAAGAACAATGATAACAATATGCATGCGGAGACATGAACATTGGTTATATTGTGTATTTGTTCTGCTTCAACCCACCCACCCAAATTATATAGTGACTGTTTTCCATAAAGGCATAAATTTTAATGTCTATGGTCTGCCATTTCTTTTCCTATACTTGAACACAAAAATCCCCTGATTGTGTATTTCTTTTTCAAACAATTTCCAGAATGCATTTTTTAAAAATAAACGCAAGTTTGCTGTAGGTTACTTGTTAAGCTACTGGATTCTTTTTGCTATTTGTTTCCAGTGGATGATTCCTAGTTCCCACTCCTTTTTTGTTTTCCTTGTAAGACTTGTGCCTTGGCTTCCCAACTTCCCCTACCACTGGATTTTCCACCAATCAACATAGTTTGGATGTTATCCATCCGTTTCTTCAGAAAAAAAGGTTGTTATAAACAAGAAAATTTAACTAGTATTGGGTACCTGACAAGACGTTAAGACCATTATCATCCTTAATATGTTTTAATTTAGCCCGAACTATATCAATGTTGGATCAATGCCATTAGCATGATGTTCTGTCAGCAGGTCACCCATCTGCCCATCAAGTGGGACAACATAATGGGTTTTTATTGGGATAATTCTTGTTTTACATTATGAAGTAGTCAATCATACTGCCTTGAGAGCTCCACATTTTTATCATTAGTTCTAAACAAAAATATCATTTCTTTCTTTAAATAAATGTTCATAACATATAAGTTACAGAAACTTCTAGTTTATTATCCATCTCACTCCTTTCACAATTCTTAATCTAAATCCTTCATCCTGTTCCAATAAGCTCTTTCCAATCATTTATCAAAATATGAATGGTTCAAAATTCCTACATCTGAAAGTTTAAGTGATATGGACTCTTATGAAAAAAATGTAAATCTATCATCAAATTGTTATAATAAACCGTTTCCTGAACTATGATGAATTATCTCACTCTACAAATTTTTTTAATCAAATCTAGAGTTCTTTTTCCAACAAAAGAACCAGATACATCGCATGACCAATCTTCACCACTTCAATTTCATTACCAATTGTGATCAACTCTCCATCTACATTGAACCTAAAGTATTGTCCATTACCCCATTGTTTCAACTATTCCCAACCCAGTGAGCCTTCTCAAAAACTCCACTTCTTTCCAATCATAGAAAACAAGAGCAACAAAAAAAAATGGCATGAAATGTTCAAACATCAACAAATCTGTAAATATACAGACGATACATCAAAACCCAGAAACCACATATCAGTATGGATTTGGCAAATCAGAACTTCAAAAAAAAAAAAAAAAAAAAAAAAGGAGTTTTGAAAAACTTCTAGCGCAAATGAAACCTGCATATCACAAATAGGAATCTCAATAAGGTTAAAGAGAATCACTTGGAGATGGAGCAGTCTTCAAGCTGCTTGATTTCTTCTTTGCCTCCAGCTCTCTCTCCCATCTCTCTCTCTCTCAAAAAAAACCTAAACTCGAGCGAGTCCCAACTCACCCACTTCACTTCACCCATCAAGGTTTTCTTATTCTCACCTCCCGGTCACTACGTCAATCCCACAACTAAAACACACCCTCCATTCGATGGTCCTCATTGTTTGGCAATCAGAGATCCTCTCTTCCTGAGCGACCTCTAACGCCTCCACCGATGGTGACGGCGGCTGATTCATTATTCATTCACTCTCTCTTCGATCTTCATCGGATCAACATCACCGCCAAATCACAGACCTTTCGATGTCCACCGGTTGTTTTTGAGTTCGAGGTATTACAAATCAATATCATGTCGGGCTTATTGTATACATTTGGGGTTTTTTTTGGGGGGTCGATTTTTGATATTCATTTGTTCAGTTGATATTCTCGAACAGCGAATCGCCACTGGAAAAAGATAGAGATGGTCCTCTAGGGCATCCCAATCTCTGGAGCATTGGGTAATGGATTTACGGTTGTTTTCATTTTTGGAGATGTTGAATGCATTTACATATATATATAAATATGATCTTGAAAATTTTGAAGCACTTTTGTTTCGGTAGATGCTATAGTAGAAATCAGTGGCTTTGTTGGGGAGGGAGGGGATATAAGGGAATTTCATGTCTGAATGAGTATTAGCCAAAAAAAAAAAAACAAACTCAAAATAAGTCATTTAATCCATATTTAAAAAGATGATCATCAAATTTGATATTTAATTTTTTTTTTTTAAATTACAAGATTATAACATTACTTATCCTGTTTAGAAACGGGTTCAGGGTGCTTTTGGGTTTGCAGGAAGCTGGGGGTTTTCCAAACATATTTCTAAACAAAAAAAAAAGAGTTATTGCTTAATTAAAAGCTGTAAACATTTTTTTTTTTTTTTGCAAAAAAGTGACTAAAAGCTAACTTTTTCATAATCTATGGAGAGACAATTTCCTGCAAACTCGTTTCTGTTTGATAATTGCTTTTTAGTATAGCTAAAAGCGTAAACGTGTTATCAGACGCCTTTCAGAAAGCAAAAATAATTAAAAAGTTACTTACAACTTTTAGTACAAAAATGTTGTTTTTTAAAAAGCACAGAAATTGTGCTTTCTAGGAATCGAGTTTATTTAAGCCACTTTATCCAAAATCTTATTTTTCAAACGTGTTTCCAAACGCTAGACATGATTCTTCTTTTTAATAAAGCAAGAAGCGTAACCAAATGCCTTTCATAAAACAGACTTAATTAAAAGTTACTTACAGTTTTTAGTACAGAAATGTTATTTTTTAAAAAACGTAGAAAATGTGCTTCCTAGGAATTGAGTTTATTTAATAAGCCACTTTATTAAAAAAAAAAAAAATTTCAAACTCATTTCCAAATGCTACCTCAGTTTTAAACCCAATTTTTAAGAAAAAGCTCATACTCAAACCCGTTTCCAAACATTAATGTAGTCTCATTACAAGGAATCATTGAATTTTTTTCATTATCAATATTATCAAAAATGCATTTTCATGTTGGAGCTCAACCCAAACCGAAGCCAAAGTTGGAGGAAGCCAACCCAACCTGGCCCTTAAACCCGAGAAACTCAACTTGAACCCAACCTGTCGGTTTTGGTTCGGGTTTGATTGAGTTGGGTTGTGTTCTGGTTGTTCTCGAGTTGGGTTCGGGGGGTAAGACTTAAACCATGTGTCATTTTAAACAATTAGAACTTTACAAAAACCAATTACCCACGTTAAAGAAATAAGAAAGAAGAAATGAAGAACATTTTTTACTTAGTGAACAAATAGATGAAATTATAGAAGTGATAGATTTTAGGTAAAAACAAATTGGACAATTCAAATTTTATTACAAAAATTAAACAATTAAAATTTAATTTAGAACATTTAAGTCTGTCATTCACTGCTTCGGGTTCGGCTGTTGAGTTCGAGTTATCCAAACTCAACCAAAATTATGTTTGGGTTGCTCATGCTGGGGTTGAACCTGAACTATATAACCCCAACCCAAGCCCACCCAAAAGGCGTTTGGGTTATGTTTAACCAGCCCAAGTTGCGCCCCTATAGGCCAACTGACTAATGTTTGGTAGCCAGTTTATGGGAATTAGTGCATACGAGTACGAAATATTGTGTTTTGATTCATTCTTCACTAAATTGCTATACATCTTTTTAAAACAATGAAGTGGAACATATTATATTTTCATGTTATTATTTAAGTTATTTGCCAAATGACTTTACGATTTTGTGTATTCTTGAATTAAATAAAATGCTTTAATTATTGATCGTACATGACTATTGATTTGCTTGAACTGAAAATCGATATATATCACCGGCATTACATGCTTTGATAAACATATACATATGTAATGTACCAAACATCTAATTTACACACCATCATAGTGTGACTGTGCATACCAAATCAAGATGAATGGGGGCAACTGCCCCCACTGGGCATGCATTGCCTCCACCGGTGGATGGAACCTGTATGGTAGCATTTGATTGACAGAGGATAGAATGAGATGGTCGGAATTAGCATTGTCCTATTAATAAAAAAACCAGAGCTTTATTTATTTATTTATTTATTTATTTGTTTGGGTGGATTTTACATGTGCCAACCAAATATTAAACTTCGAGTTATAGAGAAAGCAGAATCTGGATTTTTCATAATCTTCTATACTTCCTAAAAAATTTACATACTTTTTACATGTGGTTTGAAGATTAGGTCATGTTGGGAACAGTCTAGCAATGGTAAACTGGCCAAGCAATTGTTTGAATCTGAGACTTTCTTCCAAATATGACACAAGTCATCATATGAAAGTTTTACCCCATTGTTGGTTAAATCAGTCGAATAAACTGATTTTGTCACGAGATGGCAGTTTGTATGGAATGATTCAAGGGAATGACTGAATGAGTTTGCCACCTGCATTTTCAGCCAGAGAGATCTTAATTGATCTTGTCATGTTGAGAAGGGTCTTGCTATGATGCACTGGCCAAGCACCACATGTGACATAAATTTCTTATGGAATCTAGCCTCTTTGCTGTTGGTCAAATCAGTCGAATAACCGATTTCATTGAGAGTTGGTATTTCCTGGTGAATGATCTAAGTTAAATTCCTTTTTTTTTATAACGCAATTATTCTTTTGGATATGGGTCGATCGTCTTAGTTAGGATGATTATCCGCTATTTGGACACGGAGACCATGTGCTGACCTTATAAAGCCTATTGAGGAACTTGAAATCAATCATGGCGCATGTTCACGTATCTTTGGGTGATTGCAATGTTTCATTGATGTCATAACCCAGATTTACCATGGCAACCAATCTGCTGTATGCATCACAAAAGCACGTGGGATCATAAGTATGATGTGTAAATGTGGCCACAATGATCTTCCATGTTAAATTGGATATACATATGGTAAAGAAGATCCATAGCTCTTGGTCTCGAGATCTATTTTAATCTTTTTAATAATCCAAAGTTGGTTGGACAATCGCTTGTATTTAAGAATGAATCTGAATTAATCTTTTATTAAAAAAAAAAGAATTTTGTTCATCATTATCAACAATGTAAATATAATGCAAATTAGTAGTCAGCATAACTCAGAGGCTTTCATTCTTTCTCACCAGTATTGAATATTCTATTGTCTTTCTTAAAGAAACATTATTTGATAAATAACAGATCTAAAACCATGCTCTCATCTCAGATTTCATTTTTTTCCTAAGTTGTGCAACTTGAAAAATCAGTGGTTGAACCATGCAGACATCACAATTTCACTTGTGTTCTCCCTGTTCTATTTTTCTTTCTTTCTCCCCGATTGGGAGTTTGTAGTAAAATCAATAATCATTTGTTTATATGTACTGATAGACAGGCTCTCCATGTGTTATTTTTTTCCCTCTCTCTCTCTCCCCCTCTCCCTCTCTCCACATATATACATATATACACACACACACATTTTTTTCCTCTCTCTCTCTCTCTCGTCTGTCTTTGTGTGTGTTGTTTGGTGGGGAATCAAAGAAGCCATAACTCTAGAATTGAACAATGCCCTACAATGTTGTAGATGTGAAGAGTTGGTGTTTTGTTGATTGGATAGGTTCTGTTTACTGATCTCTCTCTCAAAAAAATATAAAAATAAAAAATACAGACATTATTGCAAAAGTATTCACCAGGAGTTTTTTTACCATAGAATAGAGTGTGTATCCTAGTAACATTGTTTTTGATCGAGTAATGAAAAACTTTCCATTATTCCATATAAGAAAAATTGTTACCAGTTCTTCATGCCAACAAGTTCTTAATGGCAATTTCATTTTGAAGTATGCTGGTTTCTTGTATGTAAAGCAAGCCTAAAACAATCAATAGGGTATGGAGGAATTTTTATATTAGTTAGGCAGATGCGTAAACATAATGTGAGACATAAAAAATCAAAACCATGAGCAAATTAGATGTGCAATGGAAGTTTTTTTGAGTAACTTGTGCTTGACCTCGTTGAACCTATAGTTTTATGACTATGTATTGATGCCAAAGAGGTTACCATGTGCTTTATTTGTTGCATTTCAGCAGTTTACATTGCTGTAATAATATTCTTCTGCACAAGTAATAAGGCATGATTGTGCCAAGTAACTTAGGCAGTTGTAATTATCCTGAAGAGTAATTCTTAATGAAAGATAATACCCTCCATATGAGGACATCAATTTTCATTGTTAATATGTTGAAAGGTTGAGCTTACATCCCATTTAACTCTTTAGGACTCAATTTTCAACCACTGGCTTCCCATAATTCTCTAATAAACTCCATTAATGAAAAACATCTTGTGCAAGCTGATAGTTAAATCTGTTACAAAAAATTATACAACATTGAAGAAACAAAAGCTTCCCAAAAAATCAGTCCATTAAGAAACTATATCTTCAAGTTGTACTGGATTCAGAAGGGATGGGGAGATGGGGAAGAAACTCACACCCAGCACATCAAATTCATCGCCATCATAAAACGTGCAGACTTCCCACCACTCCATGTTTGTCAGGTGGAGTACAAGGATTTTGTGCTGCTCCTCAACAATCGTGTGGAAGAAAACTGCATCTAGATCTGGATGGAAAGCCAATAATTGACAACCTAGTGGCCCCAAACGGTGCTTTAGGACCCATCGATCCTCACCTTCCAGCACCCAGATCAAATGCTGAACAAAATTATCATCTTCAACACGATCATTGGCAGAAAACTGTAGGCTTCCTTGAGAAACTCCCAAAAAATTTGTTTTCTCGTCCCATAGGCCTTGACAAGGCAATGAAATCACTCGCGCAATCTTGTCCATGATATTGTAGATGAAGAGCACCCCCACACTGCTTATGCTTGTCAAAACATACACTGTTTCATTCAGAAAGGCAATTTCTCCATCTTCGTAATAGAGATCATCGACTGTCACATCCAATTCTTCCCATGTGCCCGTCTTAGAAGAGAAGACATCAATCCCTACAATCGCTTTGTTGACATCTGCGATCAAGCGAACAACTCTGTAGCTAGGAAGATCGGGGGGATCTATAACAAGCGTGGCATCGGGACAGTGGCTGTGGCGTGTTGGCCTGGGTACCACGATCCTTTGGGTCACCAACGGGTTGATGATCTGGTACTCAATTGGTGAGTTGGAGTCGACGCATAGAAGCAAACCATGGCTACAGCTGAGGATTTTCCTGTTGTAATTGTTGCTTGAGCTTGCGAGTAAAGCACCATCCCTATCATTGCATGAAGGCAATTGGGCGTAACCAGTCATCATTGTGTCAAGGGTCTCATACTCGTAGAACAGCCCACCTGACAAGGGTTCAGGAGGCTTGTTGAGACCGATCTCCGAAACCCAACTTCTCCAAGTCTTTGATACACAAGCAGCTAGACCAAGTGATCTAAGTGGAAGTAATGAAAGAATGCTGAACAATACGTCGTCACTTAGATCATTACATAGGCTGTCACCCTTGGCCTTCTTTGTTTCTCTGCATCTCTGGCTCTCCTCTTGTCTTGCTCTTTTCTTTGACTGTGAATCCATGTCTCTGTTCCAAGATTACAAAGAGAGATCATGAGGGAGACAACTAGGAAAAGAATTCACAGAGAAGTCAAACAAATATTTGAAGACAGTTTTATGCAATGATATGATCAGTTCAATGGACACAATCATTATTCATAAGTAATGCCTCATTTAATCAGCAACTACAATACCATCATTAGCATGCATTTCTGGTAGTATTTTCAATGAAATGTTAAGGCAAAACATATTGGACTGTCACCATAGGTCAGCATGATGTCAGTCCTTGTGCATATATGTTTTATATGGTTCTTGTTTCTTTTGTTAATTTATACAATAAATGATTTATGTATGCAGGGAAGTTAGCTAGTTGCGGGTTCTTCATTGCAAGACATGGCTTCTTCGTTGCAATCAGTCTTTCAGCGTTCCAAGAATTGGAAGGTAATACAGGTTTGGTATACAAACGTTCTGGATTTATAATTTTGCATTCATAGGTAAAGTGTTTTGTTTTATTTGTTGGTTAACATCTTTTATTGAATCTGTAACTTCTTGTTCTAATGTATATATGCTGTAGGACATAGAAATCATATTGACCTACCAAAATCAACATGATGTCAGTCATTGTGAACATATGTCATATTCATGTTATGAGATGGACTAGATTTTTTGTTTTGTCAAATTCAATATGAATACTCCTACCAAAAAAAAAATATATTCAATATGAATACTATTCAGAAGAAACCATTTTCATTTTTAATGGAAAATTTTAGGTGACATACCATTACCATCCCATACATACACAGCTTGTCACTTACAAAATCACACTCATCATGTAGCAATGTGATCATGAGTATCCTGATTTGCAAATGAGATTTATATATGCATTGACATTATTTTTCTGTTGTAGTTTCTTCTGTTCTTTTTTGACATTATATAAATATATACCTTTTGGCTCCTATTAGTATTGTTTTTTAAATTTCTATACATGCAACACACACACAATAAAATATCACTACAATAACATGAATACAATTTTTATGAATAATTTTATTTTATTTCAACAATAGTGCACGAAAATTTACCCCTTGAACTAAAAAATAGTGTGAAATCAACATTTCAAAGATTCAATAAAAAAAAAAACTAGCAATCAAGAGTTGTGAAATCTAACTAGGTTTAAAACATGTTAATTAAAAAATAATTTTTTAAAAAAAATTCGGCAAAATCTCCTGTTTCAATATTACATAACAGTTTTCATAGCAGATAAAACAAATAAGACAAATGATGAACCTAGAGAAATAAATAAAAATAAAATTAGTGTGTGTAAATATAATTTCGAGAATTGAAAAATAAAAAATCACAACTTGGTTTCAATAACAATCATAACAGATGATGAACTAAAAAAATCCTGGGACAGTTCGATTATAAACATATTCAATACATGGAACAAATAAATTCGATCGAAATATCACTACAGTAACATCAATACAATTTTCATATTAATCAAATAATTTTATTTTATTTCAATAATATACCACTAAACACTAGGTTTTGATTTCAATTATTTTATTTCAAATATGCATTGATATTTGTAAGATTCAATAATAAAACTATTAATCAAGAGTTGTGAAATCGAACAAGTTTTTAAAACATGTTAATCCAAACAACAACAAAAAATTCGGCCAATCCCTGTTTCAATATCATGATTTGAAATCAAAACAAATAAGACAAATGATGAACATAGAAAAAAAAATAAGGCAAAAGATCAACCCAGAGAAATTAATAAAATTAAGAATAGTGTTTGTAATTCAAGTAATTGAAAAATAAAACATCATAACTTGGTGTGTTAATGATAACAAATGATGAACTAAAAATCCTGGGACAGCTTCATTATGAACATATTCAGTACATGAAACAAATAAATTCGACTAGATCTTAGAAAGAATAATATATTTCTTATATGATAAAATCAGAATAGAAAAACAAAAAAAAAAAACATACCAACAATATCTCTCTGTCTCACTCGATCGAGTTGAAAAATCCCAGTTACTCGGAAGAAAAGGCCAAGAAATAATAACAATAAAGAACAAATTAAAACACCTATTTATACATTATTAAGTCGGCTATAGGTAGTTGATCTAAGATTTTATCAAGTCATTTTAAGATTTTGTGTATCATTTGAAATATTTTCCATGCTGACGTGGCTTCTGGACATTGCACCACGTACGCAGCACCCAAATTAGGAAGATTTGATTAAATCGAATCTAAACTGTCCAGGATGGTTATATTTTATTTTTTAATAATCAAATTGAATGATTAATGAATTTTATGGTGATTGACAAAAATTATTGCCAAAAATGTCCTTTTTTTATTTTAAACTAGTATTCCCAACTATTTTATATATGAATAATTGAAATTCAATTTTGTTCTTATGATCTTATCTCGAAATTTTCTTTCTGTTTTTATCCCTCATTTTTCGCTTAAGTATAATTTTAAATTGAGGGAAGATGTAACAAAGAAATATCAACATTCAAATTTTAAATTCTCCCATCTCTATAAATGCGTTAAATAATAAATCTTTTTTTTTTTTTTTCAATTTTTATCAAACTTGTGAGGGACTTTGTGAAAGCCAGTATGTTAGTACTCATTCATTCCATACTTATACATTGATAAGATGCAGACTTAGAAACATCTGGTACCCAATGAGGGTACCCAATGAGGGATTGACACGTGTTGGTCAAGCTAAAAAAATTATGTTTAAGATACTTCTGGACAAATCTATACAGATTAACTTATATAAAAAGTGAAACGTTATGCCAAACTTGATCTATTTTAATTGTTGAGACCGGCTTGGTTGATCTTGAAATTTTTGTTCATCTAACACGAGATGCATAAATCATAATCATTTCATTTATAGACATTAAAGTTTTTATTATCAACATTGAAGGGTTTGACGTATTAACCCATTAATTAAATATAATTGAATTCCCCATGTAGGCCTAACTAACCTTCATTGTGTCATGGGAAAACAATCACTTTGAGATCATGCAATATTATGAACCTGGCAAGCACAATGAGTTTGAAGTATTTAAAACAAAATACAAGTAATTACTTGCACAGTTGTACTGCTTATCAGGCAAGTACAGAATGACAAAAAAAAATATTATATTATAGTGGTGGTTGGTACAAGATGATTGGAAGATTCTTAGATTCCAAAGCATCTCCATTTAAACAGGCTGATTCAACATCACACATTTGGATGACTCTCTGGTTGTTTCTTCACATGTGAAGGTTTAGTTTATGATTTTGTTTTTTTTTTTAAATTAAATGAATATTAATCAAATATTAGATGAGTTATATTAGATTATCGTCCTTAGAAGCAATCTTATCATTGGTGTATACAAATTGAGAATCAGTTCTTTAGCAGTTTAATTAAGATATCTTATATCAGTTGTTTGTATGTGGAATTGTAAGTGAGAGAAGTGACCATGGTGCATTTCAAAATATCCATCATAAGACTAAAATTTGAGAAGGTTTACATGGAATATGTCAATGTGAACCGTGCGGGGGATATTTATGTTTCGGATTTGGTGTATCAAAATCGAATGATTATGATGAAATCATATTGAGGTGGACACCCAACTGATAAAATTTAATCTTAATTACTTATTTGAAAAATATATTCTTGAATCTTGTAAACATGAATTCGTACCTTAGATTAGAGGTTGTTGATATTTATCTCTATAAATATCGAGTAAGAGAGTGACTTCAATGACATGATATCAATGCAGAGATCCAGTGAGAGGTGTAAAGGGATATTTTAGAGAGGAAGAACTCAATGAGAATATAGGAGTGATGTATTTTTATTTGTCCGGTAGATTTAAGTGTAACAATGTCCCAATTTGTGTTTCTCATACATGAGTTATTCTTTGCAATAAACCCAACTTAAAATGGACTTTTATGGTTTTGGATGTGAATAAAAAATAAAGGGAAAAATCCAAATAACTCCTTATAAACCTTATAAAATCTGTATAACCCCTTGATTTTTTTAAAAGTATATATAACCCCCTGAAATGGGATCAGATCCTATGTGATCTATTACGGGGAATATCATGTAGCAATCAATGAGAAGGTGTCACGTATGGGGAAAAAGTTAAATTTTTTTTGAATAAACTCTTATCACTAAGAGTTTTTCATTGGAGGTTTCGCAATTTTAGTTTATGTGACGCCTTTTCATGGGTAGCTACACGGTAGTTTCCTGTAACAGATCACAGAGGATCCGATTTCCATGAAAACACGTGTAAATTTAAATAGTTCATTGAATTAAATTTTCATTAATAGATTAGGATTATTATGCGAATGTTCTTTCTGGTTAACTCTTGTTGAAAACATATTATACCAAAAATATTTTATAATGTGTTAAAAATACAAAAAATCATATGTAAATGATGATTTTACCCCTAAGAATATGGTTTTATAATCTATCCGAAAGGTAAAATTGTTATGTACAAAAGATTTTCCGCATTAACAAATTGTATGAGGTTTTTGGTGTAATGTGTTTTCAATCAGGGTTAATAAAACAAAATATTCATAGAAAATTCCTTCATCTGTAAATGAAAGTTTAATTCAGGGGATTATTTGAATTTACATACGTGTCTTTAGAGGGTTACATAGATTTTTAAAAAAAAATCAAGAGTTATATAGATTTTATGCGGTGTACATGGCCACATGAGTTATTTAGATATTTTTAAAATAATAAAATATCTTTAAATAATCCTATACCTATATATATATATATAGATATATATATATATAGATTTATTAATGTAAATGTGTTTATGACGACCGGATTGGTAGAATAAAAACGGACAGACATAAACAAACAATTTAGGGAGGTCCCACAGGCCAGCAACTCCCTCAGAATCTTTTGCATAAAAAAAAGGAAGAAAAAAAAAAGAGAGAGAAACTCCCTTGGAATCTCATAAACAATAGAAGATTCCATGTAACCTTTGCCATTGAATAATAATATAAAAAAAAAAACTTTGCCATTGAATCAGTTCACTGATCACCAACAACCCCTATTGATAATGTAATAGAGTTCAAATGACTACATAATTTTCTTAGTCAACCAACCATTCATCTGATGAGTGCTGGGGTTTGGTCAACCTCAATCCCTACACTTGTTTAGATCACTTTGCTTGAGGACAACCAGAAAAGGTGAGGTTTAAGAAGGCCAAAATGAGTTTAAATTGATAGATTGATAGGTCATTTTTTATGACCCACTCTGATTGAAGACCAAAACAGTGTTGCAATGAACATACAACTATACAAGAGATTTCAACCATGTATACATTCAAGTTGCATCAAGAAAGCATGTTCAGGTTCCTAATCAGCTAAATTAAGAACCTAATTAAGTTAAATACAGAAAATTATTGAAAATAAAAAAAACTTAAGACACTTTTGTCAGTTTATTATGATTTCTTAGAAAGCAATCAAAATCTCTTTTGATTTATGAAGAAGCTAAAGAAAAATGCAAATTAAATATTTATTTAAAGACCTTAATGAAGTTATCAAAATCTCTACAGTTAGTATTTCTGATGGCTAATCCGGATTCTCTCCATGAAATATTCCTTCACATCAAGCTTCATGAGATTCTGATATCATCTGCATTTATTCATACCAGCTAGCAAATACTTTTTAAATTATACTTATCAAATCTCTTCTAATGGTACAATAGCTACAAACATCTCAGCATATATGAACACCCCTCCCAAAACCTCTCCTGTTTGAATAGAAAATTAAGTTATTATGAGATTTATAACGATTCTAGTATAAATAAAGATAAAATAATTTTTGTTTAGTTATGTTTTAAATTAATTCTCATTGAAAAACATAATAATAAAGCATTTGTTGTTTGAATAAAATGTGGATAATAATTTATAAAATATGAAAAAAAAATGATGATAATTAATTTGACAGTGGAATTACATATTATATTGAGTTAAATAACCTGAAATAATTTAATTATTAAGATTGTTTGGAATTCATATGTCACTTTATATCAATAAATTCTAACATTCGTGTTCTTATTTATTTTAGTATTCTAAATAACTGTTCTGCGCAGCCAAAATTTCATTTTATCAACGTGACGTGATCTGAAAATCACCCACGCTTTCTGTTAATCGACCGGTCAGGCGGTCAACGATTGCAGCGGGTTGACGTCACCGGCCGGTATCGCATGTCAGTACAGACACCGACGTTACTATTATCATAGCTACACCACATCACTCAAATTAATTGGCCTTTATTTATTGAACTCTTAGGCTATGTTTCTATTTGATGAGCCCTTGTAATGGGAGATTTTGATGGTCATTGTCACCCACTATAACTTCAGAAATTGCAAACTATAAATTAAGAATCATTTGTTGTCGCTCTCAATCTTTCATTTATCATTCATAAACTTGGTTGGTAGACAATGACCTCTTTAAAATCTTTTTAAAAGAAAACAAATTCAAAGTCCAAGCTGCGCGCCAGCTAAATAATTCACTTCCACCTTTTGAATCCCCCAGAGGGTGACATCAAAAGTTGTTTAAAAACACGTTTAAAAGTATTTTTATTTTTTTATAAAAGTGTAAAACGCAAATGTGTTTTCAAATGTTTTTCAGGAATTAAATATAATTAAAAAGTTATTTACAACTTTTAAGCATAAAAAAAATAATTAAAAAAAAAAACCACAGAAAGTGAGTTTTTTAAAAATCAAAGTTTAGTTAAGCTACTTTAACATGTTTTCAAACGCAGTGAATGTCGCAACTGGTATCATTAACCTCACCACGCGAACTTTCAGAGTACTACCTCTGTCATTGGAGAAATGTTTTCTGATACATAATACGGTATAATATACAGTGAAAAACAGAAGAAGCTTATGTGGCATATTTGTCATCAACTTAATTAGATAATCAAATGAAGCTTGAATAAACTAACCTCCAGGGGTTGTCCTATACGTTAAACGTATTATACACTATAGAATAGTCCCCATGATGGAATTAAATCCCTGGTATATACTGGATTCGGATCGTTGTTCAATTACTTGAATGGTATTAATTTTTATTAATATTTTTAAAGCATGTCGTTAAGCTGTCACGAGTAGCTCAAACAATTTCTTATTCTAAAGCATATCCGAATTGGATATACTGTGTAAACTTATGTGATTCTTCAAATATAATGAACGCAGCTGGTATTTAGGAAATAAAAACACAATTATTTCCTATAGATGGGTAAACTATTATCAAGTCCAACAAAAAAAACTTTTAGGTCGTTGTGAGACCAACTGTTGAATAAATTTTTGCTCTTGCAAAAAATCACTTTTAATTAGAAACAAATATTTTTTAATATTAGTGTTTAATATCATATTTGGAAGACTACTTTTGGTATTGAACTTAGGATGTCTAGTACTTAAGGAGGGTGTCTAGTACTTCTTTACATACAAAATCCTCAAATGTACATCATCTTTAAATAGCATACATGCATTCTACATCTTACATGCATATTTACACTTATGTACACCTGAATATCAATCTTTGCTTCGAGGGGTTTAGGATATCTCTAACAAAAAAAATATATATATATATATATATACACACAAGTTTGGTGATCCCACAACACATGCATGCACATGATTTTAGCACGTAATCCTCATCCACTTGTCCTATGTCTTTAATAAATGTAAAACTTCTTGGTTGTTATTCTCACGCTTCTCTTTTAACTGCAAGTTGAGTTTTAAAATTTAAGGAATAGTTTAGAAGCACATATGAAAAATAAGATTTTGAATAAAATAATTTAAATAGATTTGATTTTTGAAAAGCGAATTTTTTTTTAAAAAAAAAATGTTTTTTTTTGCATTAAAAAGCTGAAAATAGCTTTTTAATTAAATCAGTTTTTTAAAATGCATTTGACAACATTTTTTAGTTTTTTATTTAATTAAAAGTAGAATCGCTTTAATTAAATGCAATCCAACAGCCTTAATCTATATCTCTCAGAGGATGTTTTTAAAAATTGATCCAAACAGTAGCATAGATGATTAGATTTTTTTTCTCAGTGGGCAATTGGTTCCTTTTGAGCTGTGGAATATGAAAAGAAAATGAGGAAATAAGATAAGAAAAAAGTTATTCGAGTGGAAAAAAAAATTGGTATAACCATGTCAAAATAGATAAAAATAAGCTTGTATATGTATTTCAAGTCTATCATATAATTATGTTAATTTTACCCCATCTATTTCAATCATATAAAAGAGACTCATATTAAATAAATTGTCATTATTTTTTTATAAATCAATAAGCTCGTAAGTTAAATCATTTTTTTATATTTTATAAATCATTATTAACGTTTTATTCATATATTACTTGTAATTTATTTATTATCAATTAAATAATAAAAAATTTATTATTATTTATTCCACCAAAAATAAAAATACTACCAAACAAAAAAAAATCATTCATTTCACCTATTTTTAAATAGTCATTAACGGCAAAATAACTTAATAATTATACTTCTCTCTATACTCTATACTGCATCTTAGTTTATAAACAATAGTTTAACCCCCACAAAAAAAAAATGTCCACACTTTTGACGGCTATATAACAACTTGCCTCGGAAACTGTTGATGATTCATATGGCCTTTGCACAATGTACTTTCTTGATGTAACTGAAAAGAAGCCCTGTCAGATATTTATTTTGTTTCATATATATTTTATTGTAAGATTGTGTGTAATTGGATTTTTTTTTTCTCTGACCAACACCCCCGGAGTCCGGAGAGGGTGACATCTGCTGAATAAAATAAGAACCATATTCGTATTTTATCTATGAATGATAGAAATGACATCATTAAACTAATCCAATAAAATGGCTAATGTTCTTTGACTGCTATTATTTAATTTGATGTATATATTTGCAAGTTGAGAAATATATATATTTTTGGTAAGAGCAAGTTGAGAATATTTGCTATTTGCTATAATAGTCATCAAAGCTGCGTGTATATATATAATAAATATATATATATGCAACATTAAACATCACAGATCAAGTGTAATCTTAAATAAAGATCCAAATGCATGGACTTCACAACCCCCCTAGAAAAAACTTGACAGTTCAGTTTAAAATCATGTGAATTGTGATCCAATACAATGGATTGATCACATGCTTGAATCATTAACTCAGCTGATTTCATCAATTTTTTCATTAGGTGGATAATCCAAGTTGGATCGAGTGGATCAATCGATTTTCATCAAGATTGTCGATCAAACTCAGGTAATTCATCGAGAAAAATGATACACAATAATCCAATTTTTTGTTAGTCAAATTTAATGATTAAGCCTTTTATTCTCCTAGATTTTGTTTTAATCTAAAATTGAATATTTTTTTGGTTTTATTTAGTTTGTGTTGAATTATTTTGAAAGGAGCAATATATTATCTACAAATTCTTTAATATTGAGTTATATAAAAATTTGTTTTGAGAATGCATATTTGTATATTGAAGTTCCATTTAGTGATGACATATGTATATTTTAACTTGATAGTTCTATGATAATTAATTTTTTAATTTATTGAATACTGACATAAAATATTTATTATTATTACAAGTTTCTTTAATTTCACGTATGGTTAATATTTAAAATATTTTTTTGCACATATCGTTGGTAGATTGGTTGATTCCGATTAGTCGTGACACTAACCTTCTATTTGTGGTCAAGAATTAATAGAGAATAATGATGAAAACTAGAGAATAACCCTTATTTGCTGTTTGTTTTCCTCGAATAAATCCTGACAGCTATATCTAGATAAGCTAAGATAATGCATGATAACTATTCTAAGAGAAAGGGAACCGAGCTTTGGTTAAGTCGATAAACACTTCCCACCTTTGTGAAAAAGGTTATGAGATCAAATCTCGAGAGCACCATTTTTCAAAAAAAGAATTTCTAAGGAAATGCCGGAGTTGTTTATCGGAATTTATCTATGTCAATGGATAAAAATACTATTTTCTGTCATTTAAAAAAAATTATCTCACCCAACAGTCTCATAAACACACTCACATCTATTATTATGTATGCTTAATTTGGAAACAAATCATTGCAGAATATTTAATTTCAAATCAGTCCTCAAAATAAAGTTTTATGAGATTTTGTCATTTATATACAAATCTCATTATTTAAAATCATAATAATCACTTTTATTGATAAATTTTTATTTTAGGATTTTTAGGATCTAATATTTTATTTTATTAGATTTTAGTAATTGTTACTGTAATTGTGTCTTTGCTATTTTTAGTAGAGTCATAATTGATATTATAAGTATATATTTAATGGTTGTGGTGTATATAAGGAGTGCCACCAATTTTTTGTAAATGAGAACTTTTTCAATCAATAGAAAAATATTTTGTCATGTTATTTTCCTTGTGGATTCATGGATTTCATGGGATCTTGATGTAGATCGGATTCTTCTATTGTTTCTTTTGCTGCATTACAGTTACAGATCTCTCACACTTATTCAAGAGTATAATTGTCATTTAAAAAGTCACAAATTCTTATTCATTCCTTATTTACCACTTATCATCACTTTATTCAAAGTGAATCAAACAACAAAAAAATCACTACTTTTACATTTTTCAATGAGAATAACAGAAAAGTCAACGAAGTAAAAAATTTACTTATTCAGTATAAATTGTTATATATTCCAGCATAGCTATCAAGGATGAATAAGCCAATATCACACCCCATGCTGACTTTAAATGTTTTGAGTTTTTAACATTGCCTAAGAGCAATGGGGACAACATAATATGCAACCATTGGATTTTGAATCTCAGTCATTTATCTAACAAAAAAATAAATACGATAATATATATATCATTAGTTCACTGTAACGAGATACCTATTTTATTGAAAATTTTCACATTTATATAAATGATAATATTCAATTCAGTAGAGTATATATTTTATTTTTTATAAGAATAAACAATTTATTAGATGATTTATATCATTTTAAAAAATAAAAATATAAACAGACTAGTGTTCTTGTTTGTCTGTATTGGTCAGTGTGACATTTTCATATATAGATGTATGTATATATCCAACCTCACTAAAAGTATACGTTGTTTGACAGAGGAGAAGGAAGTACAGATGCTCACAATCAACAACCATCAACGATGAGACATCGTCAACATATAAAATCCTATTGGAATGTAGAGATTGTACAAATTAGTACATTGAAGAGTGAAATTTTGAAAGAAAAAAAAAGAAAGAGCACATTAGTTGTGATTACCATTTCAAAAAAACAACTTTTCACCAAAGACAATGAACGCCTTGAGATGCGCCATCTGTCAAGATGTTGTCTTGCAGGGCTAATAAGCATAAACAAACACACATAGTGATGTCAATTAGTTGAATTACAATTCGGATGGCTAATCGGAATAAGGTGACTTTTCATTTAAATATGTTTTGTTATTAATTAAGGGAAAGGGGGCCCTTCATTTGGTATCTCCCTCTCAGAATATAATAAAATAAAATGTTAATCATTGTGAATGACACCCATTCAGTTCTCCTATGCAAGGGACCTTGCATTATTTGATGAATCTTTTACATTGAGACAATGAGAGAGCCAAACCAGAATGTGTTCTTGTTTGTCTGTATATAATAAGTAACACAAGCCATTTTTTTGTTTAAATTATGTTATTGTTTTTTTAATAGGCTGTTAGTAGGTTTGAAACAGCACTTGCAGCCGACCAAGTTCTAATAAAACTCACACTTAATATTTTACTATTTGTTATTGCTAGATCTACCATAAATTGATTAAACCCAAATTTAATGTAACTGAACAGGTGGAGACTTGCACCAATGCTAATATAGATCAATGTCAATTTCAGCATTTTTTTTTTCTGCGATAGGATGACTCCCAACTCATGTCCAAGAGATTAGCATATAGTAATTCAAGCAAGGGAATTAAAGTTTCAATGCTCAGGAAATGATGGACTGGTTCTGATAAATGACTCAGTATTCAAGGTATATTGATTAAGATTGTTTGTTTTTTTTTTTTTTTTTGACGAAAATGTAGACTATATAACTTTTGAAGCATAACTTATTTTTTTTGACGAAAATGTAGACTATATAACTTTTGAAGCATAAGTTACAATAAGATTGTTTGGCTCGGGCTCTCACCTCCACGCCAGTGTGACAAAGTGAAAGGATGCATGTATTATTTTTCTTGGAAGCATTACTCAAAACATGTTATGCATATCATTTAGTGAGTATGAAGCAGGAACTTGTTGGTTTATTATACTCCCACTTGCCAATTCTCCAATGACTAAAGAATGTGATTAGACCAGTTTTTGTTTAAATCCATTTGGCTAAGTAGAATAGTGTTTGCTTGTCATGGTTTGCTGGTAGGGCACACTGTTCTGTTCTAGATATAGATAATGTAAATTCTAGTAATCTAGAACTGATATTTACTTGTACCATATCAAAGGCTTGAATTGTGTGATTAAGTGATGCTCTCTAATTTGAGAGATGCACTCAATGAGTCAAGACATTGAACCATGTAAAATGAAAAATTAGAGATAGCTGCTTGAGTCATATCATAGCTGCAATTACTTATTAAGACATTCATAACAGTAGGTCAAACTATATATCATGGATCTTAAGAGGTTAAAATCATTTCAACGTTATTATATTATACTTCCATGTATAATATCAAACTATGGTATAACAATAATTAATTAGATAACTCTATTTAATCCCCTCTTGATAAGATTGTACGTAGAGGTAGTCTTTTCTTAATGAGGGGATCTGAGTTCGAATCTTATCATCTGCTGATAGGGACAAATTTGATCAGAAAAAATATTTGCCAATCAAAAAAATTAGTTGACCCTTGTTTGGAAAGTGCACTAGTGGGAACATCAAAACTATGTCTGTGTAGCGCATAAAGTCATTAGGCTACACAGAACACCTATCTTGTAGAATAGATATTAGGCTTCTTGTAACAAGAATATATTAAAAATTCAAACTAGTGATTTAAAAGAAAATTCTACATCATATTGGCTTTACTTGAAAGAATTTTACTTTTAAGACCTTTTAATACATAGTGGTGTGGATCCATTGAAAGTGGCTTGTTTTTTTTACTATAGAGCATCACAGTTAACACACTGTTTCCATGGATTGTCAAGTCACATGGAAAATTATTTGTATATTATTCCATTGGTTCAAAATTCTGTTATAAACACTACATTAGTTAAATAGAAGACTGGGTAGGTACTATTAGTCAAAGAATGCCATGTAACCCCCTGTTTATGTATCACCAGACATGTCACACACAATGTATGACAATGTAGACCAAAAAAAAATGCTTGGATGAACTCTGATAATCATAATTAAACTATTCTTGTAAATCATTTTAAATAAGTTATCTCACTATGGATTCTCACACATATCATTTATCACATCTGCGAATGTAACAAACTAATAAAAAGGTTATAAATCAATATATACATTTTATCAATCATTTATCTTCAAATTATCCAATTAAAAAAAATATTTTTGTTATTATAGACAACAGACAAAGGTATTCAAACAGAGGATAAAGCTCTGTTTGGATCGAAAATCTATAAAAACACCACCACATATTTAAATAGCTTTTGCAATTTCCGTGTCCACACTGCTCCACGCTTCCCATGCTAATCCACTTTTTTTTGGTATTTTAAAAGCCCCCGAAACAATTGATTCTCAAAACAATTGATTCTTAAAAGCCCCCCACCATTGATCCAACCTTAAATATATAAAAGACTTGGTAAAACAAAAGCCTGAGATTGTTGAGAACCCTTCCTAGAGACAGGGCTGGATTGTGTCAATTTCATTTTTCCATGAATTATTTTCCTAGTTGCAATATTAAAATTAAGCTAATCTCAAATCGGACGCCCAGAGTTGACCTTTTGATTTAAATTTGATGGTTTTTGATGATGGTTTTTGATGATGATGATGATGAGTGAGACATATGTTCGTGACCTATCCACCCAACACAAGCTTGCTCCACTCCATGAAGCAGGCATTTTGCTTCTTCTTTAATTCAGGTGCCATGTGCACTCCATCCTTTTGTGTATGATATATTAATAGTAGTTTTTGTTAGATAGTGCACATGAACAACTCCTTTTTTTAATCCATCAAAAGAAAAACTTTTTTTTTAATATTATATATATTAATGAAATAAACATGTATCATATAAACAACATACAAAGTGATAACAATTACAGGGGGATCATGATTTTCTAAAAAGGTTGTGAGGGGACCATTTCTTTTCTTCTTAACAAATTTGAGTTCATTAATGATTGCTTTTTAATTAATGAAAAATGTTTAAGAGGTGACCTGAATAATCAAATGAGGGTATTATGCATTCTCCGAATAATGCAAGTATATCCTATATGATGCGTGATTGATGTTTTGAGAAATGATATAATAATATATGACTTGTGATCTGATTTGAATGTTAGAGTATTTGTGCTATTAACTATTTTTCACTCCATGAAAGACTAAATTGATAATCTTCACTCAGTTCACTTGATTGTGTGATACTCTTTTGACACAATTTGAGATCTGACATCACAACTACCATATTGGAATTGAGTATTTTGGAGACCAAATGTGTTTATTTAATTTTTAGCTATGAAGATTTCAGGCAAGTCTCCCTCAACCTATTTTTTGCTCGGGCTCTGTTCGATTTGATTTTATTCAGACTCGTTCAATTAGACAAATGAGCGAGTTTGAATAATTTTTAAAGTTCAATTAGGGTTTATTCTCCCTCTTGAGTTCCCACACAAACCCCATCTCACGTTCATTTCATGCCCATCCGATGTTGAACAAGTGGAAACCATGATGAGATTACGAGATCACTTGATAAACTTCGGTGAGAGGTTTGAAGCATAGTTTCCACTTGTTCGACTTCGGATGGGCGTGAAATGAACGTGAGATGGAGTTTGTGTGTGCAGAGGATTGTTGACGCTACCCAGGGTCAGACGGGGGTCGAGCTTTTTTTACCTTAATGAGATGTCAGTATAAAAGGACATCTTATATTTTTCATTAGATTTTAGGGTTTTTATCTTCGGTGTGATCATTGTAAAAACTTTTAATTGATAGTGGATTGATCTCTGGTGTGTTCCGTGGACGTAGGCAAGATTTGTCAAACCATGTAAATCTTTGTGTCTTTATTTCGATTTGTTTGTTTATTTCTTTTGATTGATTGCATCCTAAGATCTGAAATCGTAACATTTTTTATGTCAATGTATCTCTTTTATTAACTAAAATAATTAAATTCTATTTCTTGCCCGGAAAAAAAAAAAAAAAAAAAAACTTATTTTTCTCAAATTAAATTCAGGATCAAATTTAAAAAAATCTCACAAACACAAACAACACAAACAGATGACAACCACATTCAACCTCCTATGATCAAATCCAAAAGTAAAAACAAATCAATCACAATAAAAAAAAAGATGGATGTTCCCATTAACCTTTCCAAAGAAAGGGTCATTTTTGTCACCAAATCAAAAATCCAAGTACCTTGTAAAAGCCGGCATAAGACAGTCATGCTGACTCAATCACTCCCTCCAACTCTCTTCATTTCATTGGCCAATAACTGAAATTTGTAATGGCCCCTTCTCCTGTGTCACACAGTCACTTCTCTCTTTAATCACAACAAGTGAAACTACATAGGAACCAAAGCTTTCATTATTGACATTATGCTTATGTTACAAGCTAAACTGCAAAAGAGAAGTCACTCTCAATCACCTTTTAATAAAAACACACATCACAAACTCCCATGATGAGGACACCCCCTCTCCAAATGTCTTTATTAAAAACTTTGGTTTTAGCCAATTTAAACTCTTTGTTTAACTTCTTATACTCAAATTATTTAAATGTAGTGCTTGATCATCTTATAGCTCATCCTCCATTATAAGTACTAACATCAAACAACCAACAAACCCAATAGAGAATTTGAGTGTGAGAGAGATGGAGATGATGATCATGGATGGGTGGTGTGATCACCTTGAGTTCTCCAACTGCAGCTCCACCACCACCACAACCACCATCGACGAAGACTTCGCCTGGACCGACTCCGCCCCGCTCGTCGATTGGGACACCTTCTCCGGCGATGACGACGACGACTTCCGCGGCCTAATTGAGTCCATGATCGACTACAACCCGTCCATTCAGTACTCCCCCCCGCCCGATTCGGAGGCACACCCCACCAATAAGGCGGGCGAGGACGATGCGAAGGGGCTGCGGCTGGTGCACCTACTGATGGGAGCGGCGGAGGCCCTCGCGGACCCGGGGAACGACAGCCGGGACCTCGCAAAGGTGATATTGGTTCGGCTCAAGGAGTTGGCGTCCGCGCGCGGGCCGACCAACATGGAGCGCCTCGCGTCGCACTTCGCCGACGCCCTCCACTCCCTCCTCGACTCTTCAAGTCACAAACACAACAACCCAGACAAAGATCTCCTCCTCCACCATCCGAGCGAGGTCGCCGCGGCGTTTCAGCTCCTCCAAGACATGTCCCCCTGCGTGAAGTTCGGGCACTTCACGGCGAACCAGGCGATACTCGAAGCGGTCGCGCGCGAGCGGCGCGTGCACATCGTCGACTACGACATCATGGAAGGCGTCCAGTGGGCGTCGCTCATGCAAGCCCTCGTCTCCTCCGCGTCACCACCGCCGCACCTCCGCATCACCGCCGTCACGCGCGCGGGGTCCGCGGCCGCGAGGAGGTCGTCGATCGGGACGGTGCAGGAAACCGGGCGGAGGCTCGCGGCGTTCGCGGCCTCGATCGGGCAGCCGTTCTCGTTCGCGCAGTGCAGGCTCGACGCGGACGAGGGGTTCCGTCCCTCGTCGGTGCGGGTGTCGAAGGGGGAGGCCGTCATCGTCAATTGCATGCTCCACCTCCCGCACCGCGCGCGCGGCGACTCGGTTGGGTCGTTCATGGCGGGCGCGAGGTCTCTCGGGCCGAGGCTGGTAACGCTAGTGGAGGAGGAGGAGGAGGTGAGCGGGGGCGCATTCGTGGGACGGTTCATGGAGTCGTTGCGGCACTTCTCGGCTTTGTACGACTCGCTGGAGGCGGGGTTTCCGATGCAGGGGCACGCGCGCGCGCTCGTCGAGCGGGTGTTCCTCGGGCCGCGCATTGCGGGCGCGGTCGCGCGGATGTACCGTGGCGGAGGCGGAGGGGGGTGGGGGGAGTGGATGGCGAAGGAGGGGTTTGGAAGGGTGGAGTTCAGTTTCTTTAACTATTGTCAGGCGAAGCTTTTGTTGGGGTTGTTTAATGATGGGTACCGGGTGGCGGAGGCGGCCCCGAACAAGCTCGTGCTCGGGTGGAAGTCGCAGCGGTTGCTCTCCGCCTCGGTTTGGGCGGCTCCGGCCGTGGTTGATGTTAGTCCTCCGGTCAGTAGCACAAGTGGGGCTGATTTTGATTTTTTTAATTGAGTTTGGGTTGATTAATAAGTTTTTTTTTTTTTTAGTTGTTTGTGGTGTTGTGTTTGTAGTTTTTGTTTTGATTAATGTGATTGCTGTTAATATGTCTGATCAGTAGTGTGATTAGGGAATTTTTTTTTTTGAAAAAAATAATAATTGAGGTGGGAGAAGAGAAAGAAACAGGGGAAACGGAGGAAGTGAAGTTCATTTTATGGGGGACAAATTTTGATTAGCTTTGAGAAATTTCATATAATTGATAACGTTTTGAGTCTGATTTTCCGGTCGTAGATTCATCTCCCAGTCTCACTTTTTAGAAAGAACATTTCCCTATAATAAGTGTGAATAAATGGGAAGATGTCTCTGTCGAAGACATTCTAACACTTAAATCAGATAACCATTAGGAAAATGCGATTGAGAGGAACAGAATGAGAATGATCATATAATTTATTTTATTTACATATATTGTTTGGCATCCCTCTCTAAGTGAGAGTGCAATGAGCATATCTTCCACCCATTAAGTCTCAAAAAACATTACAAATTATTGTTAACCAGAACAAAGATTTAAACATTGTAGTTAGAGTTTGACTCTACTAAAATAAATTTCTGGCTCCGTCACAACTAACATAGGAGTAATTATCTATTTGGTTTGTTTCATTGTCAAGAATGGTTACTCTAACACCAGTTTATGGGGGTAACTATTCATTAAAAAAAAAATTGAGGGTGGGGAGTATAATAAAAAAGTGAGAGGTGGGGCAATGGCGGAGAAGATCCTGGAAGGGGGGGAGAGAGAGAAAAAAAAAACTATTTTTTTTTATCTCTTTCTGCCTTTTGAAAATTATTTTGAATATATACATGTGAGTATATCCAATGGTGCATTGTGTTGAACAATGGTTGAGCCTCCAGCCAAACTCCCAGATGGCTCTTCATCTTGAAGAAACTTATGTTGGTCCCTAATTTGGATAAGTATATACATATCAAAATAATTTAAAACATATTGAGCCTATAAAAGTGACAAGAAGATGAACTCTCGTTGCCAATTCTTAAGCATCATTAGACACAATCTGCGGGAACAGTCTCATAAATAATTTATATATACATACGATGGTCATCCAATGAGGTACATGCCTCCTTAGGTAATGTGTAAATCTCATTAGTAATTTTTCATATTTTTTACATAATTGATAATTGCAATACATCGTGAAGGTATATACATTTTTTTTTATTAAAAGTATGTGTCTTATTAAATAATATCTATTATTTTTGAAAATTTTAAATGTGTGAGTACTGCACATGTGACTTTCACGGATTGTCCCTAACATTATTAATTCGAGAGCTGATACACTCGGTCTATTTTACAACCCAAAAACTATGATAGTGAAATATATACTATCATAGTATAGGACATAAAAAATTTTATTATTTTTTTAATGCGAAAAAAATACACTAATGTATCTCAATATATATTTTATTTCATATACTCGCATGTACTTCAATAGAGGAGTATATAATATAAATAATATAAAAAAACCAATGTGAACTGTAATCGAGACTGCAATTGAAGTTAGACGTATCATTTTTCTATTATTTTTCTTTCCTGGATCCTTAGTTCCATGGGCCTAAAGTATATGCGCAGCCCAAATGCGAGCAACTTGGTCCACAATCAACAGTGAGGCCCATTAATAATCAGCCCGTTTCGTGCCCAGACTCGTCATCAACGTTGTCGTCTAGAGCGTTAGCTTGTCTTCATAGTCCTTAAAATGTGTGGAATTAATTGAAATGAATTATTTTTTGTAGATATAAAACGCAGCTGAATACAAAAAGGAAACAAAATCTGTTTGAAGGACATTTGTCTCAACATTGATTGAAACTTCTTCTAATTTTGCCACGGTTGATTCTTAAAAACATATCCAAAGGTTTGTGTTCGTATTTTTTTGAAGAATTGTAATAGATAAAAGTCTAAATCGTCTTGGTAGTCAAATCCACTCTTGGCGAGATGGGGAAGAGACCATCCCCTTGGGAGAGATTCTAGGTTCAATCCTTGTTTCTATTTCTTTAGGATGTGAAAAAAAAAAAATGTTACAGGTTTGTACCCTGTCCTTCATTAGTCCCTACCAAAAAAAAAAGTGGGAGAGTGAATTGAGGAGTCTGTCACAACTAGACTTGTCAACGGGTCGAGTCCAGGCAAGACCCAGCGGGTCTTTGAAAATGTGGACCCGGACCCGGGTCGGTCGGGTCCGGGCACGACCCGACCCGACCCGAATATGATTAATAAAAATAAATGGAAAGCTCATGAATTTGTTTGCTTTATTATTCTATTATGAAAATTTTGCATAAAACATTAGTTTTGAGCTTTCTAAACTGGTCTGACATTATATTTGAACATATTTTTGTACAATTTAAAACAATAAACATTAACATATAACATTCAAATAAACAAAAATCTAAACAATATAACAATGAACTAAAAATGAGAGCTAATGGTTATTTGTGTCACAAAGTAAACATTCAAAACAATAGACACTACATATTAATCTAAACAGCATTCAAAACAATAAACACTAACTTATTAACCTAAACAATGAACATAAATCATGCAACAAACCAATTAATTATACAAATTCAAAATCTAATAAACTAATAAGGCTTGTTAACGGGTGGATTTGGTTGGTTATGGGTTATGATTTATGGGTTTGGTTATGGACTTATAGATAAATAAGAAAGTTAAAACTTATACTTGTAACTTGATAAATAAGAAAAAAAATTATGGGTCATCTAATATTAATAGTCTTATAATATATAAGTATATACTAAAGGGCTGGTAAACGAACCAAGCCGCTCGGGCTCGGCTCGATTTAAGCTCGTTCAAGCTCGTTCGATTAAACAAATGAGTGAGCTTGAACAATTTTTAAAGCTCGGTTAGGCTCGGGACCTGGATCGAACTTCATTTTGTGTTCAAATTCGACTCGTTGTGTTATAAAAAACTTAGTTGAAACTTGACTAAACTCTTTTATAAGATCAGAACATTAAATTAATACAAAGCTATGCTCATTTAGGCTCATGAACTTGACTCATTTAGGTTAAAATTTTATTTTCGATCCTTAAAAACCCTAAAATGAAGAAGAACGCTAGGCTCGTGAGCTCGGCTCGGCTCGACTCGTTTATAAACGAGCCGAGCTTGAACATGTCAAAGCTCGGCTCGTTCGGCTCGTTTACCACCCCTATATACTAATAAAACAGTAGGGTCTCAGGTCCAACGGGTCAGGGCGCGGTGTACCCGGATCCGACCCGTTTATATGTTTGGGTCCATTGGGTCGGGTCCAAATCGGGTCAGGTATATTACACATGTAATCGAGTCCAGGTCAGGTCGGCCCGACCCATTAACAGGCCTAGTCACAACCGGTGGATGCTAAGAGGTTGCTCGGGAGGCCGACCATGTATAAAATCGTCCCACTGTAACCGTTCAAATCTTTTTTTAGGCCCCATTTGAAAACAGATGATGTGTTACAAACATATAGCCCCCCGTTTGGAATGGGAATAAGCCCTCGGATAATCTAGTATTGACTGGAATAGAGGTTTTAACCCATTTGTTTGCCTGGCATATCCTGGGATATCTTATGCAGAACAAACTGGTATAAAGTGGTATATTGATTCCAATGAACCCTTGAAATAAAAGTTATCCTAGGTCATTCCACCCAAAGAATATGTGAACCCACTATCAAATCAACTGTCATCACGTCTTATAAATCATCTGTCAAATCAACTATCATTATTTTTTCACATTTTATAAATCTTTATCCATACTTTATTCACATTTTACTCAAACAACAAAACATTTATTCTTATGTTAATCAACAAGAATAATTCAAAACACAACGAAACACAAAATCACTTTATTCTTATTTATACTCACTTATGCAAGAATAAATGTATACCCAATAATAAATCATATTCTCGTTCCAATCTGGGCATAATCTGTTCATAACCTTTTTCAAATGAATAAATTTCTTCTGTATGAGAATATAATTGTTCTTTATTATAAAGAAGACAGCTTTTTAGAAATTCAGGAAAAAGCACCTCTTGACTCTTGTACACCCAATATGAAACCCAGTTTTTTGAAAAATAGATCCATCTCAAACCGTTTTCAAACTCAATTTTAGGTGCAAATATGACCCACACTTGTTTTGCGCTTAACTTCTCAAGGCATAAAATTAGAGTATTTTGACATTCTCTAAGAAAAAATAAAATAAGTCCCCAATAAACTATTTGTAGAACAGATCTCCATATTGAATATGATACATGCGGTTCAGTTTTTCTCTCTAGTGATGACATTATAGGTGAATAAAATTTCTAACATTGATGACCCCCTGCCTTTGCTAAGCTTGATTCACCCAAAGTCAAATATGTGGTTAGGAGTCACAAGGGAGCCATCCTACATCGTGGTAGATTGAAATGCATCTACTCCAAATAATTTAATTTATATACCCATCAACATATAATGAATGAAACCAAGGCAGTACATATATATATATCATCAAGAACATACTCAGGCATACATATAAAGTGGACCTGTTTATAACTCGAAAAAAAAAAAAAAGAATTTAATATCGAACTCTCCAAGGACGATAAAACTGAACCATCCGATCATTGATGGCCTGCGTCGGCCTCGCATTCATCTCTGTATCCTGTAAAAGCCACATAAAAACATTGTTCATTTATTGGTAACTTTAAAAACACAGACCAACTTCTCTTCGAAATGGTCAGAGGAAATAAAAGTCTGCCCACTTACATCATGAACGGCTTCTTTCAACAACTTCAACTGCTCCCTTGAAACAGTCCTGATCTGAGAAAGTCATAACATAGCATATCAAAGGACTCCTCACTTCATACTTCATTAAGTCACAATCAATGTTGAAGTTAAGGACCCGTTTGAAAACCAATTTTCAAAATCAGTTTTTTTTTTCATAAAAGCTACTATCTGTCTGATGAATTATAACATGTAAAAATTAAAATAGGGAACCACAAGGTAAAATTTAAAAAAATTTACATAAGTAAAACCGATTTAACAATTGGTTCGAAATGGGCAAATTTTGTCACCTTGGCCACCATTGTCCACACAACCCCTTCAGTGCAAGGAGGGGTGGTGAGAGACCCAGTGTATCTGTAGTATTTCCTGCTCCCCCTCCTGACCTCCCTAGGATCGACCACCCCCACCTCCTCCTTCCCTTCGTGGATGTCTCTGATTTTGCGTATGTAGTCCTCCATCTAAGATTTGCATTTGATTCAACGTTAATATCGTCAGCAATCAATCTCAATCATAGTAACAAAGTTCATGTACAGAAAATATTCATTGATAGATCATACGCGATCATACATGCAAAGCAAGTGTTAAAGTGAAAATGGATGTCCAAATTTTGAAGGTATTATAAACAAACAGTTTGGTGAACAGAAGAAGTATACGGTGGTGGAAGCTAGTTTTACCTTGCGGAGAAAATTATCGGCCCGACCGAGCTTGTACAAGACTCCAACGACGGCGATCTTGCCGTCCTCACTTTCATGCACCAAGTGCAGTTCCATAGGGAACCTCCGACCGTTGATTGTGTGCTCTGAGGGCCAATGCCAGTGCAACTGATTGAGAACATACTTCGTCCCGTTCATCCAAACAGACCCCGCCCCATGCTCCCACTTAAGCTGCCATAGTAACATAAATAATGTACACTACAAGATAATTAAACTATTTTTCAGATATATCCTATGAAAAATACATACCACATTGGAGCAGGTTTGGGTTCCTTGTATTTGGGCTTTTGAGTTTGGAACCCTACTTTACCCCAACCTAAACTAGAAACTATACATAAATATCATAATTTGATTAGATGAAGTGTTTTATGTCATGTGTTTGAGATATTTTAGTGGATGCTCAAAAATGTTTTATATCATCATTAAGGTTATGAAAATCATGTATATTTTATATAATTTTTTTTTCCTGGACTCAATTTGACCTGAGACAGAGAGGATATGGATGATACACTGAATGTACTAAACGCACAGTTTGATAAGCGAAGAGAATTAATTACATTATTATGGTTATTGAAGATATATACTTACCATAATGTCGTGACCGCGGTTGATCATCGTCGCGACCGAAGGTCGGTAGCTCCTCCTGAGGTGTCCGAGGTGGCTGACGACATGGACTCTCTTGTGGGAGAGATCGATCGGGGACTGCATCTCTCCTTCGTCGCAGATGGCCCAGTCTTCGTGGATGCTCCCCCAATGGCCCGGCCCGTTCTCGCTCCCTTCTTCATAACTGAATTCCCTCTCATCCTCTGCACCAAAAACAATATAAAAAAAAAAAAAAAATTGTTGAAGCATTCAATCAAATGGGTGGGTGATTTTTGTACTGACCCACTTCTTGAGATGTGGAAGGCATGAATTGGGTGAGGATGAGAGATAGACATAATGGGAGGATGATGAGATTTTTGGACACCATTTTTTGGGGTACAGAGAGATTGTGAATGGAGAACGAACAAGTATAAATAGATGGGTGGGTGTGGATTTTGGGTTTGAGTTTTCTGAGGAAACCTTTTTTTTTTTTTTTTTTTTTGTTAAGAGAAGACCCTCCAAATGCGGTCTATTTTTTTTTTTTTTTCTAAACACCCAGAGCACGTTCAGTGATTGGTTTGAATACTATTTACAACAGGATCCACCAATTTGGATACGCGTTGTGGAAGTATATACATGTGACAACTAAATGTCATTAATTGTTTGTTGGGTTTCGTATCCGTGTGTCCTGTTGGGAAAGATCTGATTTGTATGAATTGAAGTTTTCTTTTCTTTTTTTTTTGAGACTGGCCCCACAAGCAGCTATTATAATGCTGCACTCAAATTTTTTTCATAGTCTACAATACAATTCTTATATATCTTATTAAAAATCTAGTAAAATATATAAATCGTCAGATGATATATAGCTTTTATATATTTATTAAAAATAAGTTCGTTAAATTTGAAATTGAGCGATATACACTTTTTATCAAAGCATATATATACCTCATTAGATAATGTTTACTATTTTTTAAAAATAAAATTATTAACAGTCTTAGTTTTGAATTATAAAAATGATTGAGTCTAATATTTTTCTAATGCAAATACAATCTTTAGGGGTCAAAGCCTATATTGTCACATCCCAACACAGGATGAGAGCAGAGTTCGAACCCTCGATCTCTTCCCTAGTATGGGAATGCCCTCTACCACCTCACCAAGCAAGTGGTTGGCTTTCTAAGTTGTTGTTGAACTTCTGTTTGATTTGAGATTGATTCCTAAAAAGTATAATTTTGTTAAGACATTTTTTTGAAAATGACATATCTTGTAAGGATGTGGATTTGTTTCATGGATCTAGATCTTGAATTCAAATCTTAACCAGTTGTTTAGCATTTGTGAGTGACCCCTGCAACAATAAATAAATAAATAATAAAAACATTTACACATAAAAAAACCAAAAATTGCTCTTGTGGATTAATTTTACATTGTCAACATAACCTGGCAAGGCATTCGTGGCAAGTGATAATATAAAAACGATAATCTTACCCGACATATAGTATGGAAGCTTCTTCATTTGTCTTTTCGTATGAATGGAAAATCAAGTGATATACAAAAAAAAAAAAAAAAATGAGATCATAAATTTTTATATATGCATATGATGTAAGTTGTAGACTTTGGAATTGGTTCATTAATTTACACAGTGAGTACGGTCTGTATCATTCAATGTACTTATTAGATGAGTCAATATACATATTTTTCTCCAGCGTACGTAAGCTTGAATGGTTCTCGCAAGCCAATTCCAGATCCGATGTCATTATTTATAAGTTGGTTAAGTTGATGTTAAAGTGAATTGTTATTCCTGTGTTTGATGAAGCTTATTTTGAATAAGTTTATTAGGGTGTGTTTGGGGAGAAGCCACATTAAGGCTTGATTTTCAGAAATCATTCCTGTTTTGGTTTTTAAATTTGATTCTTAGAAATTAAGAATGTTTTTATATTTTAAACTAATATTTACTATAATTAAAAAGATGAGTATTTATTTTAAAAAAAATTTAAGCATTTGACATTTAGCTACAAAAATAGAATATATCGTTTAAAGTATATATATTTTCAAACGCATCTTGATGATCATAACTATCAAAATTTATTCACCTAAAATAAACAGGTTTTTTTTCTCATTTGATTCTACAGTCTTACAATGTATTTTGTGTCCAAAACGGGGTTAATATCAAGTCAACATGTATATATATATATAAAATGATTTAAACATGTACATGCACCAAAATTTTCTTGAATCCAGTAAAAGTCAGCCATCTTAGATCGTGTCAAGTTGTCAACGTAACAGGCCGGCCTTAGTTATGATCGACTACGTATATCTACGTCATCCAAACTATATTTTTAATTTGGGAAAAATCCAAATAACTTACTGAAAATTATATGAAAACTGTATTGCTCCCTGAAAATATTTATGTAAATTTAAATAACATTTTAAGTTAGATTTTCATTGATAAAATAGGATTATTCTGTTAATATTCTGTCTGGTTAACCTTGATTGAAAACATAGTATAACAAAAAAACCCCTACAATGCATTACAAAAGCAAAAAATGTTTTTTAAATGATGATTTTACTACTCCAGATAGGATTTTATAATCTATCTAGAGGGATGAACTTGTCATATACAAAAAGTTTTTTGCATTCTTAATTAATTGTAAGCGGTTTTAGGTATACTGTGTTTTCTGTTAAGATCAACAAAATGAAATATCATATGAAGTTTAGAAAAAGCCAAGAGGTTACTGGGGTTATTTTTGTTTAAATCTAAGATGGCTATATAACATGTAAATTTTATTTGGATTTTTTCCTTTTAATTTTTGTTTTTCCTTTCATATTTTAGATTTTGGATTGAGTTGTAAAGCATCATTTATTCGCACTGAAATGCATCAAATTTTTTGAGATTAGAATGGAAAGTTCTTATTGCACCCAATTAATGTGAAATGATGTACGGCTACCATATATCATGATTCATATATATAATATAGCTCTTCTAGGATAATTTTTTTATTATTATATGTAAAAGTCAGAAGCTGACAGAGTTTAGACAATGATGCATCAGACTTTTTAAGTTGATTAATTAAAACAATAAACTGTAGAACTGAATGATCTCTTTTTAAAATTAATTAAAACAAAATTATCTAAGGACTAAAGAAATAGACTTAACAACGACCAAAAATTTTTGGTAGAATTTATTTTCTTTGTTTTTATTCTTATTAGATCTTCCAAGTATGACCCAAATTTTTGGTAGAATTTCTTTTCTTTGTTTTTACATTGGATGCCCACTTTTTTTCAAGTGCAGGAGCACATAAAACTAAATATTCGATTACTGTCCTACTCAATCAGAGGTCAGAATCCAAGGGAGACATGATTCTTCGTGGACAAAAAATATTAACAATGCGTGTGAATCCTCCATTCATTAGTATAAATTATAAGACAACTTACTATCTAGGTTGGACACCAAAATAATTAAATAAATAAAGACCAACGCATAGGGTGTACGATTTATATATAGTACAATAAAAGACAACTAAGATGGACGGTGACTAAAATAACCCACGTGTTACTCTTTAGTCCCATTTGATTCGTATTATTTTTTTTTCGATAGATTAATTTTATCAAAAATTTAGATAGTCAATAATCAATTTACATGTAAATTTTACCAGGACCGCTATGTGGATGCAATTATACATGTAATTTTTTTCATAGGTAGTTCAAATTTTCAAAACTTGTTTGATGTGCATGATACTATAACTAGTGACTGATTATTTAATTTGTATCGGACATCCATTTAAAAAAATGTCATAATAAGACAAAAAATAAATCATGGATGGAGACTTCCATCTAAGAAGAAAGGCTTTAGAATTAGAATTGATGGAAGGGACAAATTAGTCTATGCATTCTACTCATTGATAACATAAAGAACACCAGAGTCAGTTAAAGGAGGGATTATATAAGATAAGAGATTGGAAACTATTACAATGAAAAGTAAGCCTAATAAATCTCGAATCCTAAGAAATTTATTTTAAAAAAAAGATATTTATATTAAAAGTTGAAACAAATTTTTTAATTGAACATGTTTTTTCAGAACTGTTTATAAAAACACGTTTAACATTTTTTTATTTCTGCAAAAGCTTAGCTAGTTAAAATGTATTTCCAAATGATCCCTAAACCAGTTGAGTGAAATTTGCTTATAAATTTAAGTTTAGAGATATGTTTCAAGTTGCTTTACAATGTAGCACAAGATTCCTTAGAGCATCTCTGATCGTGTTCTTTACAATAATAATAAAAAAAAACAACTCCATTTTAGACACCCTATATATTTTGGTCTTCAAATTTAAATACTCATGAATGAGTATAGAATTATTAATTCATACATATATTTAGAAAATTTATATAATGTTGAGAAAATGATATTTAATATGTTTTACAAATGTTTGAAATACGATTTTTAAGATATCATTAATTACAGATGTGTGTATTTCATTAGTATTGATTTGAGTCGGTTGATATTTATATGCATTTATATGCTAAAATATTTTTTATGTTAATTGAAAATAAAAAATTGCTATAAATTAAGTTTTGAAAAATGTTATTTTAAAATAAAATAGAGATAAATGGAGATCGATATACTCTGTTGGAATGGATATAAATAACACTATTCAATTTATTGAAGTATATATTTCTTGTATTATAAAAATGTATACCTCATTAGATAGATATATGATATAAAAAATTGAAAACACGTGTTGTATGTGTTTTGGACAATAAAACAAACTTGTAAAACGTTGGCCTTACCCGTGTGTGGAAGCTCGTCGCGCATTTGGCCGCCCAAGATCCCATGAAAGATTAAGGTATTAGTATGGCTCCTCACTCATGAATGTCTCCTCACAAACGTGTACCAGGCAAAGTAGAGTAAGGACGCACAGGTTCTTTGCACTCTTAACAGCAACATTTCTGTGATAGTGTCCCCCATCTCTTTTCCAAATAATGGCGCAGGTGCTGTGGTAGGAGGTGGGAGCGGCGATATGGGAAGCGGGCGCAAAGCTTTGCTCGATAGCGGTGTCGGGTCCTCAAAAAATCATCGCTTGTTCGGTCACCCCAACATACGCTTGGGTAATCTGACACACTAGAAACAACAAGGTTTTTAAAAGTGCGAGGGTTTATGTCGAAAACATGTAAGACCCCCGCCTTGTTGGTTATTCAACACGGGCCGCGGGAGTTGATTGGCGTGCAGGGTCTCTTTTTGTGGAGGCGCCATTGGGATCGTCACCTAGCATGAGGTATTTGCTAGACGTCGAGTTAATTGTAAGTAGATGCTGCAGCCTTCTGTGCTTGGTTCCTTATGTTTTCTTTCTTTACGTTTACATGTTTTTTTAATTTTTATTTATCTTATCTCCGATTCAAATATCTATTAATCCATTTTCTTAATGAAATCAATGGGTGGATGAGTGTGAACCTTCTTTTATTTTTTTTCTTTTTTTTAAAAAAATCATTTATATATAATTTAACAAAAAAAATACACAATTATTTTAACACGTGCATGAACCAGCTCGTTGCACACTTGTGGTATCTAAACATTTTGGGTGTACTGAATCGGATCTGATTTCCATCCACATCAATCCAAACCCTCCCACGCCCAGAAAACAGGGGGCTTATACTTCCACCCCATCACTTCCTCAACCCACCCCTTAAAAATTAAAATTTTCATTTTTTTAATAGAGAGCAACCCACCCCAGCCCTTTCTTCCCCAAATCAGTCCTTCCTCCCCCAAATAGCCACATCCGACCAGTCTTCCTCGGCGGTGAAGCCGCCTCCGCCGCGGGACGAGGTGGCTGTGGGTGCTTCAACATTAACATCAACCCACACCAACCTAAACCCACTCTTTCTCTTCCGTCGCAAGCACCACCACCACCACCAGAAGTTCCTCAGCGCGGACGTGCGCGCCCTCTTCATCCCCACCTCCTCAGCCTCCGGCCTCCCTCGAAACGCCCTCTCCGTTTCCACCGATCCCAACCCCCTATGCCTCACCTCCTCCTCCAACAGCCGCGCCTTCCACGCCACCCTCCACCGCATCGACGTCGGCGTCCTCCTCGACCTTGAGCCCGACCTCGTCACACACGGTGGCAACATACTAGAGGATCACGTGCCGGGGATTAAACCGCCGCCACCTCCACCTCTTCAAGAGCTTCCAGCAGAAGATTAGCTCGTGAGTGGGACTCGTGGAGAAGAGGGGCTCGATCAGGGTGGGTTCCTTTTATCGAAGAAAATAAAAATTTTAATTTTTTAAGGGTGGGTTGAGTAACTACAGGGGTGGAAATAATGCAATCCCCACCCCCCCTTCCCCTTGGGGGGAATATATCCTTCCCGAAAAAGAGGGAATCACCTCGTCTGATGACCCAAACCCTAACGGTCCGATCCCTATAGGGCCCCGATATGCTCGGGACCTCCTCCTTCTCCTCCCCTCTCTTCAGAGCCCCTTCGCTTCTCTCCCTCTCCATCAAAACCCTCCAAAGGAGCCCCATCCGCAGCACGTCCAGGGAGTCCACCGTCCCGATGGCCTCGATCTCCACAACCCCCGATCAGAAGGTGGACGCCTCCTCTTCGATCCCTCAAGAGAAGAGCCCGCCTCCTCTTCAGGTATGAATGAGATGTCACGCTTGCGATCGATGTTTGGTTTCTCGATTTGGATTTAGTGAAGTGGTTGTTAAAAGTGGGAGCTTTGATGACAAGATGTTGGTGGAGCTGATGTAGTACCACTATCCAAGAACTTTAGTCTTCATAAGCAGTGAAATCTAGGTTTTTTTTTTTTTTTTTAATGTAGTAGCCGTAACAGAGTATGGAATTCAAAGATGCCACCTTTAGAGACTACGGTCTCATTTGAATGGAGAGACTGGCCTGGAAGTATGGTGTGAGCTCCAATGGAGATGCAGGTGTTGATGGAGAAGAGGATGTGAAGCAATACAAGAAGGGATGAACATGTCCTTGTATTCATGTGTAAACCAAAAAAAAAAAAAAAAACAACACTAAACCCTAAAAACACTACTTTGTGACTAGGCATTGGAGATCCTAGTTGGGGATGGTTAAAAATGAGAGAGACATAAAATCATGGCTTTCAAATCTTTCTTTAAAGACTTTGAACTTTCAATGTAAACCAAAATGGTGCCTCCAAAAAAAAATGCAAGTTGAGAACCCCCACTACTTGATTTTGATATATCCAATGATGGGTCCTTTAAAGTGAATTTGGTTAGTCAAGTTTTTAGTGTACTAAAAATCTATTAATTTTAATCTACTTGTTGCATACATGGTTATTTTTTTACATTCTTCGACAATGGAAAAAAAAATGTCAACCAAGAGTAATGTGTAAGAGGCACATGTGTATGGTGCATAGTTGTCGGCTTTGATGCCATTGTAGAAAACTGATTGCCGTCATAATTTGCATTGTGGTCTATCTAGTGGGATCAATTTCTGGATCTCTTAAAGGTTTGTTAGACTCCATTTGAAAGAAAGTTCCTGTTGTGATGTTTGGATGAGAGCCCATTTGGAAGTTGATATACTATAGTGGCCCTGTGAAAGTTGTTTATTGCAGAAGGAGGATTTGGTTCGCATATGGCAAAAATACATTCCCGGGCATCTCAAAATTTATTTTATGTTAGATTGTTGGGTTCTTGGAGTGATGCTGGAATAGCTGGGGTTGTCCATTTTCCATAGTGATGATAAAATTTTGTTAATCATAATATTTGTTCATGGAAATTAATAGTCACATATCTATCTGATTTGATGCTCTGAAATAACAACTGAAAATGTAGTTTTTTTTTTTATTCTAAATTTGAGTGAGGATCGTCCCATAGACAGAGCTTTCATGTGGGCTGTGTTATTGCTTGTTAGCATCTGGAATGCTTTTGTTGTGGAGTAGGAATGTGATATTTGTTTAAAACTATTTACTGTTTCCGATATCAAAAAAAAAAAAACTATTTACTGTTAGATTTATGTTTGTGGTATAAATGCATTCATCATAATTCATAGCTAACATTTCAATGTTTGACTTCTCAGTTTTCTCCATATTTTCCGTGATTTTGGCAGCACCAATTGAGAATCCTCGTCCTCCTATTTTGATGTTTCTTCATGCAATAGATTAAGTTGATCACTTTGTAGCACTTCTAATATATGTGAAACCATCATTTTAAATCAATACTTCTATTCTCATCATTCAACATGTATTGTAACTATTGTCTACATCTGATCTTCTTACAGCCTTAGCATAATCTATGATTTGGCTTCCCATATTTTATCCTTTCTTTTCTAACCTGGACATTTCAAGTGGATTGCATCCAACAGTGGCAGCATTTCTTTGCCACATTATCAATTTTCGGCTCCTTATTTCCTGTGGAACTTTTGTTTTTCTCTTTTGTTACGCACCTAACTCTTGATGCTTAATTATCAGTGCACCATACCCACCATGCCATTGAAAGCTGATATTGCCCCATAGTCCTTTTGATTCCCGAGTTGTTGCAATGTCGTGCAACATATCTGCTTTGCACTAGGAATGTCAATCTGTTGATCTGCTAGCTCTTTCTTCACCCGTGTTTGAATTTATGTTCACTACAACATCATGTGCTCTGTGTCAGGTTTGGGCACAACATATCTGCTTTGCACTAGGAATGTCAATTTGTTGATCTGCTAGCTGTTTCTTCACCCGTGTTTGAATTTATGTTCACTACATCATCATGTGCTCTGTGTCAGGTTTGGGCATTCACGCTGTTATATGGTTGCACTCTTCCTTCTCTACCAAGTAACACAGACCAGTCATTTTTTCTGAAATATAAAATATTATGTGATTTGATCAAGAAATATATATTGATTGACTATTACGGGTGTGTTTGTGCACAAATTTGAAGGGAAAATTGAAGAGAGGGAATTTGGGTCAAAGAGAAAGTGGTGGAAAGTAAAAGATTTTTTCTTTGGCCAACTTTCATGGTGTCCGTGCATGTGGTGGGAAAATTTTCTATCACTTTCTCTCAAATTTTCACTTATGGGGAAAGGAAAAGTTTTTACTACTTTTTCTAATAAGACAATAGGAGAGGGAAAATGAGGGAAATTTTTTTCTTTTCCTTGTTTGACACAAATACTGGCTTTTTGAATGGTCAAAGGGAAAATTTTTACTTTCCCTCATTTTCCTTCACTTTCCATCATGCACAGACACACCCTATATGTTTACATGGCAGACAATGGAGGCATCCCAAAAAAACTCACATTGTGATGATATACACAGACACTGCATTACCATGGTAGTGGTATGCTTTTACCTGATTTTGGGGCTTCCTTAGCACCACCCCTATTGTTCAATTAGCTTTTATGTTTTCCCCTTATTTACATTTTCTAGAATTTGGAAAACCTGTTATGAATATTCAATGCTGACAAGCAGTTTTACACACTCAATTTTTTGTTAAATAAAAGACCACCTGAGAAACTGAGAGATAGATGCTGGCTTAAACCTATTGCAAGAGGCGCTTTACAATGCTGGTAAATAAGCTATGTTGGCAAGCTATTCCAAGACGCATGCACACAAAATCAAGGAAAGATAGATAAAACATCTCATCTGAGTGCATTAAATTATGATGAATATGTCAGTGCCATTCAATTGTCTCACCTTTGAATTAATTAATACTTTTGTGCTCCTCCTATTGTGGTATTCTATGTGGCTGTTTGTCTGCAAAGAAAATCGCCATTTGGAAGAGACTAATTGGTCACATTAACAGATTTCAAAGCGTCTAGAAAAGTTCAAGACTACAATCTTCACTCAAATGAGCATGCTTGCTATCAAACATGGAGCGATAAATCTCGGGCAGGGCTTTCCGAACTTTGACGGGCCTGAATTTGTCAAAGAAGCGGCCATTCAGGCCATAAGAGAAGGGAAGAACCAATATGCCAGGGGTTATGGTGTTCCCGACCTCAACTCTGCTGTGGCCGAGAGATTCAAGAAAGACACCGGCCTGGTTGTAGACCCAGAGAAGGAAGTCACTGTCACATCAGGATGCACGGAAGCAATTGCTGCCACCATGCTTGGCTTAATAAATCCTGGCGACGAGGTAATCGTGTTTGCTCCCTTTTATGATTCTTACGAAGCTACCCTCTCTATGGCTGGAGCCAAAATTAAATCCATCACGTTCCGGCCTCCGGATTTCTCCGTCCCACTTGATGAGCTGAAATCCGCATTCTCAAAAAACACACGTGCAGTACTTATAAACACCCCACACAATCCCACTGGGAAAATGTTCACTAGGGAAGAACTTGAAGCAATTGCCTCCCTCTGCATAGAGAATGATGCATTGGCATTTACTGACGAAGTCTATGACAAGTTGGCCTTCGAAGCTGATCACATCTCCATGGCGTCTCTTCCTGGCATGTATGAGAGGACCGTGACACTGAATTCCCTGGGAAAGACATTCTCCTTAACTGGGTGGAAGATCGGTTGGGCAATAGCTCCACCCCATCTGACATGGGGAGTCAGGCAAGCTCATGCATTCCTCACTTTTGCAACCTCCACTCCCATGCAGTCTGCAGCTGCAGTGGCTCTCCGGGCACCGGATTCTTACTACGAAGAGTTGAAGAGGGATTATAATGTTAAGAAAGCGATACTAGTGGATGGTCTCAAGTCCGTGGGGTTCAAAGTGTTCCCATCAAGTGGGACCTATTTTGTAGTGGTGGATCACACTCCTTTCGGTTTTGAAAATGATATCGCCTTTTGTGAGTACTTGATCAAGGAAGTTGGTGTTGTTGCTATCCCTACCAGCGTTTTCTATCTCAACCCTGAAGAGGGGAAAGATCTGGTGAGGTTCACCTTCTGTAAGGATGAGGACACCCTGAGAGCAGCAGTTGAGCGGATGAAAGAGAGATTGAAGAAAAAGTGAGAATGTTGAGTTTATGTTATTCTGACATTTGATACTCTTATCATTTATATTTATCTATGCATGATTAGTTATGAGTAAGAGTGGTATCTTCATGAAAAAAATATCACTGCCTTGCTTGGACTGTAACATATTTGTTGGAGTTAAGTGGGCTAGAAATATGGTACTGTTCATTTATTTGAACTCAAAGCATGAGACATTTGAATTGCTTGTGCCTGGTGATGGATTTAAACAATTTTAATGGTCAAATTAAGAAGTCATCAAGGGATATTAAGCCTGTTGATCATGTTTTAGTTGCCACAAAAACCTATTTACCCAAATGTACAAGATGTTTCAGATGATTGAGAATTGAATTATGTGAGGTCATATATCTATGGAAGAAAATAAACCATCTGAAATTCAAGCTTCATGGACTAATTAAGTATGATTTTTGGATTCTTTTGATGCATTCATTTTAGTACATGGTGAAATTCTTCTGCACTTGGAATCCAATCCTGATAAACATGATAATTATAAAGCTTAATATAGTTAATGGAGCCTCATCTATTAAAAAAGTAAAATGTTAAACTCAGTCATTTTTATCAATAAAAACTCATATTACACATTTTTATTTTTTTTTAAATAGTAAAAATCATCTAATGGGATATATGCTTTAACAAAAATTATATATCGCTCCATCTCGAGTTCCTTTTATTTGGGTTTCATATTAATCATGTTTGTTTGTATAAATTCATTGGAATGGTATTGTTAGGTTTGTTTATGGTTTAAATGATAAGATACTGGGTTTGTATGGATTAGATGGTATGATTGGGTTCATTAGGGTATAATTTCTATCTGTTTAGATTAAGTTAAGGCATAATTTCGTGGATTTGTTGCATGTCCAGTTTCTAATTTTGTGGTTGATCATTATTCTGATGGGTGTTTGGTTTAGTTCTTGCAAATGGAATAAATTACATGGACAGGTGAAAAATCTCTTTCAAGGCATGTTGCATTTTATGGTGTGTGCAATGGTGGGTTATTCCTCAAGAAGAAAAGCAAATGTAAAAGAAAATGATACAGCCAAGCCCGTGCAGTCTCGTTGTAGCCTTCTAATTTTTTCTTAAAATATATATTTACTTAGTGAATTACATACTATTACGAAAAATGAAATATATACTTGGATAAGTATATACATATTTTTTTCTAAACAAAATGAAATTTTTTTAAATTTTCATTAAGTAAATATACACTCAACATGGACTGAGTGCCGCAATTTTTAGGGTTGGGTCAGCCCACAATGTCACAGTTTTGTCAATCCTTAAGCCCATAATTGTCAATTCCACAAACCAAGGCCCCAGCCTAACCAAATGAACCAGTTCATGTTCAAAGTCCAAAACTTTGCCTTCAAATCAATGTAATGCACCAAAAGCAGGTTTGGTATCTTCTTAGGGGGGGTAGGAGGAGGGAGACATTGCCATGCAAACCAAACCTCAAGACAGAAAAAGGGTTGCTTTCCTGTGCCTCCAAAAGCTATCCTTTCCATTCTCACACACTCCATTATCTTAACTATGGCTCTTCTTCCCCCCCACCAATCCCTCTTACACATATAAAACATTCATAATCTCTCTTAATTTCCAAGCCAACCAACAAAAAAAAAAAAAAACCACCAAGTCATGTCAATGACAAACCTCCCCATCCTCCGCATCCGCCGCCGCACCACCTTCTGCCACTTCTGGTGCTACCAATGCCACCGCATGGTCACCTCCTCCCCCTTCGACCTCTCCTGCCCCCGCTGCCTCGGCCACTTCCTCCAAGAACTCGACCTCCCCCCGCCCCGCCTCCTCCTCGACCTCTCCACCCTCTCCGACCCCCTCCCCCGCCGCCACCACCGCCTCTCCCTCTTTGAAGAATCCAACACCACCCCCCCAACACGTCCCCGCTCCGACGTCTTCTTCATCTTCAACCCACCACCCCCCTCCCCCCCTTCTCCTCCCCCCACCACCGCAGTCGACCCCGCGGACTACTTCACTGGCCCCGGACTCAGCGAGCTCATCGAGGACCTCACCCAGAACGACCGCCCGGGCCCCGCGCCCGCGCGCGAGTCCGCCATCGAAGCGATGCCGGTTGTGGTGATAACCGCGGACCACCACGCGCGCGACGGCGACGCGCATGCGCGCGCGCACTGTCCCGTGTGCAAGGACGAGTTCGAGGAGGGCGGGGAGGCGCGCAGGATGCCGTGCGGACACCTCTATCACTCCGAATGCATCGTCACCTGGCTTAGGCTCCACAACACCTGCCCGATCTGCCGCCTCGGTCTGCCCGCCAACGAAGACGACGATGGCGGCGGCGGCGCGCGAGAAGAAGAAGAAGGACAGGATGGGGCGCGGAACAGGCAGAGGTGGAACCCGTTCGCGTCGTTCTTGTCCGCGCGCGTCGCGCAGAGGTCGGAGCGAAGACGTGTGAGTGATGGTGATGGAGATGGAGTTCCTACTGTTCGAGGGGGTAATCTGTTCGTGGTTTGCATTGCTTTGTTTGTGGCGTTGATTGTGGTTCGTTGAGAGTGTGTTGTGTTGTTGTTGTTGCAGTGTTTCAGTCGTTGTGGAGGAATTGGTTGCTTCTGTAACTGTTTCAGAAATGGGGGTTGAAAGATTTGTTGATCAGAGAGAGTTTGGACTGCTTTTCATTGGGAGGTGAGTACGTGCATTTGTTATTGATGCATGCGTGGCTTTATGTGTTTTTGTCTCTGACTTTTTTTTTTTTTTCTTTTCAGGGGAGTTTGTGATCTGTACCTTATTTACATGCAGAGGATGCTCTACAGTTATGGCTGCTAAAAATCCCACAATTTGAAGCTACTCGTTGCTGGATTGTAAATTATCAATGATTCACTGAGAAGTTTAGTGTAAATAAATGTTAATTCGAATGACAAACATATATATTGGGCCTGTGAAATTGATAAATGTGATGAAAAGTTGTCCTTAATGGATATATATTCATATATATATATATTTATATTCTTGGGGGATATTTCTATTTTTACCCCTAATTTTTTTTTATCTCTCATTTTCCCTCTACTTTATTGTCCCTCCCCACCGATGAAAAAAAATTCTTAATGAGGGAAATGAATTTAGGTTAACTAGGATATTCCCTCGAGACAGCTACGGAGGACATTGGATAGGAGACTAAAAACGACCGTCGATCACGGCCAATGGCCATATGCAAGGGTATCTTTGGCCCGAAACATGAGTTTTTCTCCTCGATCATTTGGAGGTTCGAGGATGGCTAATGGATCCACTTATGGCAAGATTGTTGGTGTAGTCTCATGCCCCTTAGAGATGAAATCTCATATATATTTTGGCTTGTTTAGTGTGATGACGGACAGCGTGTGCTGGGCCCCCAATCTGAATTGCTTCTCTGTTAAAGCTTATTACTAATGGTGGTGCAAGGATCATCCCTTGGCACATTGAAGTTCATGCAAATATGATGGCCAAATTAAAGACCCCATTAAAAGTCAGGATCTTCATGTGACTCTTGTATCAGGAATGCCTCCTCACGAAAGTGTATAGAGTTATAAGTGGAGTACTTCTGAGCTAGTAAGTTGTGTTATGATGTTCTCTATGGTGAGGATTCAAAGACGGTTGCACATATCTTTTGTCAGTGTTGAGTGACAAGGGTCCTCTAGGATGCAGTAGGGGCAACCATGTCATGGAGACCTTCCTTCCTCCACACCAAAGCGCTTTGGGCAGTGGGGAGGCTTTACATCAATCAAATAACTCGAAACTTACCAACATCATTCTCCAATTGGTGGTTCCGGCGATCATGTGGGTGATTTGGAGAACACATAACAATGTGATATTTAATAACTCACGAGTTTATGTAGAAATTAAACATGAGGGAGATGATGGTGCTTTTTATCTCAGAACGGGGGTGTACTCTCCCAAGGTCGGTCAGGGGAGCCGATAGAAATCCGGTCTATTGAGTTTTCCCCTAACACACCCCAACCCCCATCCCCTCTTCCAGAGATAAGAATTTCTGTTTGTTCTTTTGTACTTGGATTTTACTGGACTTTTAACATAAAGATATCAAATCAATGATTAAAATCAGACAGTGAAATCAAATGAAATATAAACCACACATTATTTTCCATAATGAAATCTATGCACAAAAAAGAACAAGTATAGAATCCCCGAGACACGTGAGGACCCGCTCCTTCTTTATAACGTGTAAATCCTAGATCTACGAAATCATGCCTCGTATTCTACATCCCGTACAACAACTACATTTTCAACGGTCGTGATGTCGACAAAGAAATCACAAACCCAGGCCACTTGTATTCGACAGGGGGGTCATATCCGTCCTTTCACGTAGCGTGGCCGGTCCTTCTTCTGCCTCCCCTTCCTTCCTCAGCAAAAATAAAAAAATAAAAAAAAATCGAAGAGCGAGAGAGATCGATCTTCAAAGTGTCTTCTCACGACCCTAAAAAAAAATAATAATAATAATTTCGATATACATAGACAGAGAGGGAGACGACATGGCGGCCGCAGGAGCGGATTCGATGGGCTTCGGAGGGATCGTCCGATCGTTCTGTTGGGTTTCGGCCCTTATTTTGATGTTCTCCCTCCCCGACGGTTGCGGTGCTTTATGGTTGAATCTGCCGGGATCGGGAACCAAGTGCGTCTCCGAGGAGATCCAGAACAACGTCGTCGTCCTCGCCGATTACACCGTCGTCGCCGACGATCAGTCCGAGGGCTACCCCACCATCTCCGCCAAGGTAATTCGTTTCATCGATCGATTGATTGATCGAATCATTGAAGAATTTATTTGGGTGTTGATTTGATTGTTTGGTCTGTGATCTATGAATTGGTAGATTTGGGTTCTCTTTGTAGATTTATGTGTATCTGGTGCTTTTTCTTGGCTTCCTTACATTCAAATCCAAGCATATCAAGCAATCTCTTTTATGTGGAACATTTGCTGTTGAGATATGCAGTTGTGTTATGTGCAAACCTAAATAAAAAAGTTCCTTTTTTTAAAATGAGGGCTGATGGTAGGTCTTGGTTGGCTAGAGTTAATTGTAGTCCTTTGCAGGTAGCTGTAAAAGTTTTTTTTTTTTTCAAGAAAAAATTATGGAAAGAAGATCTTAATAAATGTGATCTCATATATATGTGTGCAAGCAACACTTGATCATGAAAGATCCTTCATTTTTGGAATTTGGTGCGATTGAAATGATTAATGCTTGGCATTGAGTATTATAAGAGGTATTAGAGGAAGGGCTATAGTTCCTTTTTATAAAAATATGTGTTTTAATTGGCCAAGCTGATGTGTTGGTTAGGGTTGCGTCATTGACTCTGAGAGAACAGACTATGTTAATAACTTGGACCAACAGTGACAACTTCTGAGTAGTGAAGTGATGACTTCCATTGAGTGGTTGACTTCTTCATTGGTTTTAAAAGTGGAAGAAACAATGTAAGATCAATCAGCTGGATTGCCCATTTTTATGAAATCACATCGATTCTATCATTCTCTTCAGTTGCCACGTTGATTCAGACAAGCATGGGTTTGTTCTTGCAGGAGTGTAAATCTTCTACAAGTGTATTGTAGATAAATCCCTACAAGTGTTGATGTGACATCTCTCCATTTGTTATAATTTCTGGTTTTATCTAGGAGCTTTCTGTTGTTGGCAATGTTGTGTGGTATTACTAGAATTTTCCAATGAAATGGCATCACTTTAGCACTTGAATCTGTATTCCAATTGCTAGGGACCCGAATCTTATGAGGGATCTGTTAAAGACATGCTGTGTTCAAAGAAGGGGTGGGGGGTAGGGTGGTGATGGGGCTTAAAAAGGTGAGACTGTAGTCAATAGTCATGATCCCCCAAACAGTATGTTAGGCCCTCTGGTTGACAAGAAACAAGAAACAGTATGTTAGGCCCTCTGGTTGACAAGAAACAAGGAGATTTTAAAAGTCTTGGAGATCCATTGAAGAATTTGCTCTGTAACACAAAGTTTAAAGAGGACAATCATATTGGGGGATAGTTTTAGTGCGACGAATTTTCTTAAAGCAGAATGATGAACTAGGAGAACTCTTACAATTTTTGAACAGTACATATATTCATGAATTCATCTTCCCTTATGAGATTTCATTCCTGCCCTTCATAATTAATAACCAAATTTGGTCAAATATCTTGATATACAAATATTATTTTATCTACATTCTTTACTGTCATCTCAGTATAAAAATTGGATCCTGTTCATAACTAATATTTTAGTTCCTGAAACGTGCATATTTAATCAATGTATCATCTTTAATTATTTATCTAAGGCATTCATATTTCTCTTTCATCTTCCTTTAATACTTTATGTTGAGATTCCTTGTAAGATTGATTGATACTTTTAATCTAATAAAGTTGATCCAAACAATTGTAGAACGAGGATTCTCATTATCAATGTGAGGTTCAAGAAACCTCTACTTGTAATATTCTAGAACATTTTAAGATTTAAAAAATGGGCAATAGAGGAGATTCTGGCAGTTTTACTGTTGTTGAGTCTAGAAAGGCTGTATCCCTCAATGGGGCTTTATTATTATTAATATTTTTAGTGAAATGGATGATGTGGAGTTAAGATCCACGCAACAAAAGCAGTACCAAAAAGTTACATACCTTGGTTGTAATATTAAGCAAGGTGCATACTAAACACCATGCCAGTATCTGAACATAGAACAGAAAGGTAATTCAACTTGTTGTTGTGAAAGCCTAATTTCATCACTTTTCTTGGAGTGCAATAAAGCACCATGCAACGTTTCTTCTTGGAGTGCATTGAATAAGAAAGAAATTTAAGATTGGTCTATTATATTATAGGTTGGATGGTTGGCAAACAAAAAAAATGGCGGTTGGTCTTTTTTCTAGTTGATCTTTTTCATTTTAAAATCCATGCTGAATCTGAAGATGCCATTTTGTTCTAGTGTGTTTCTACCAGCTTATATGAGCACACCACAAGACTCACTTAAGAATAATCCACAAAGCTTGTTCAAAACCTAGTATAAGGCCTACCCAATAGGGTGAATGGAGTATATTTGCATATGGGAATACAAACGTCATTGGGAAGATAAGTCATCATGGGGGCTATAGATTTGAAAGTTGAGATTTTGATTGATGATCTGCACTTTGTTTCTACTGTTTGAAGGAAAACATGCATCAATATTACTGGTTCTAATAATTGAGAATTATATAAAAATTGGATGAGTTGTATCATGAATTGAAGAGGTGGGGAGTCAAAATCAGAATGGTAAATTGAACTATAATCTGTGAGTTTTCTAAATTAGTTATGATTTTGTTGTCATTGTGCATTGAAAAGCACAAAAATTTAATTTTAATTGACTGCACAATCATAATCCACTGGCTAGAACAGTCATTTTAGTTGATAATAATCATGCAAAAGATGCTCAATTTTATTGCTTTTTTTATCAGTTGAATTTTATACATAAACATGATTTTAGCTTGTGGAAAATTTTAGTTATTTTCACTATGTATAGGAGTGGTAAACGAGCCGAGCTGCTCGGGCTTGGCTTGGTTGGAGCTCGTTCAGGCTCATTTGATGAGACAAATGAGCTGAGCTTAAACAATTTTTAAAGCTCAGTTGAGCCCGAGCCTGAGCGGAAGGCAAGAGCCTATGCGTGCTCAGTTACTTAAAAGTGTGGAATGTTGTCTATTTTTTTGATATGGTTGTCTATTTTCGGCATGTTATCTGTTTTCTGCATGTTTTAATTTCTAAACAAGTTCTTTTTTTGCTAAACGAGTCAAGCTTGCACTCGAGTTGGTTTTAGAAACGAGCCGAGCCAAGCTTCAACCGAGCTTTTCATGAGCCAAACGAACCGATCTTGAACACAAAAATAAGCTCGGTCCTAAGCCGAGCCTAAATATAAATGAGCCGAGCTTGAACATGTCAAAGCTCGGCTCGCTCGGCTCATTTACCACCCCTAACTGTGTACATTAATGAAGTGTCATTATTGCTGCTCCCAAATTTTTGTTGAAGGAATAACCCTTTTTTCTGAAGAAATTAAAGGAATAACCTTTGTATTTATATATTTTTTCTTTCTTCTAATACTCTATCTGATTGATAAGTTGGGATTCTATCCAGGATTGGCACTCACTCATCTTTTTCTTACTCATCATATCAAGATTTTTAAGGTCCTAAGAGAGTGATATTTGGCTAATGCCTTATATAATAAGCTTTATTATTCTTAATCGGGAAGTGATTTTTAAATATTTGTCTCCACCAAAACCCTATTTGTTTAGGAGTGTTGCTCGTAGGCCAAGTATAGTATTGGAAGACGTTAGGAATCGGTTGACTTGTGAGTTAGTTATGATATTTTATGAATAGGACTTTAAGATGTTAAATAGAATGTTATTTTGAAGGCTTTGTATCAATAAGATCCCTGATCAGTTGGACATTCCTGAAATGCTGATCATACTGGTTGAGTAAATTGTTCATAATTTTCCTGAGATGACAGTAACATTGGCATAAGTTCATCTTCCTATGGTGGAAATTACATTGTTGTTGTTGTAAATTTGACCTGGGAACAACCAGTATTGGTGAAGAATACTGTAGGCCTGTGGTCAAGTTTAATAATACAGTTCCATGAAGTAATTAGCACTTTCCCAATTTTAATCTATGTTCAGGTAGTTTCTGATTGAAGGAGAGTGCCACTTGAAATTCTTCCATGTAAGCGGGTTCTCTAAGAAAACAGTCAATAAACCACAAAGGTGCTGTGCACTCCTTGTTGGTTATATGATTCATTTTGACTGATTGGAAGGTTGTCTCAGAAGAATCAGATTCCTTTACCCATGTTATTAATGTAAAGCCCATAAAACTTTTTGATTTGGAGCAATTGAGGAACTGATTGGGTCTAACTGCTACATATAACAGTTAGGGTAATTTGTTTTAATTTCAGTGGTCTGATATTTGCAAGTTGATGTTGATACCAAGTTATTCGTCTGAGCCTTCCTTTCTGCTGCTACTTTGGATTGTTTATGAGTTCCTTTCTAGGTGGATCTTGATGTGAATTCATTGGTAACACTTTATCTATCTATATCTGTGAAAATCTTCAAGTATATGTTTTTGACGAAATTCCCCACAGCATTTCTATATGATACTCATTTACCATGAAAAGAAAAAACCATCTGCTTTTGTTGCACAAAGTTTTGCATTGACATGAATATTCTGTTTGTTGATTCTCCAGTGTGAAACCCCTGTAATACAGTACCTGCAATTCCTTATACTTTGCAGGTGACATCCCCATATGGAAACCCTCTTCATCACCAAGAAAATGTGACACATGGTCAGTTTGCATTTACCACTTCTGAGTCTGGCAACTACTTGGCCTGTTTCTGGTTGGATACCCACCATCAAGGCAGAGGAGCAAGTGTCAATCTTGATTGGAGAATTGGAATTGCAGCAAGAGATTGGGAATCTGTTGCGAAGAAAGAGAAAATAGAGGTGTGTTTTCTTGAAGATCTGGAAGAATCTCTCCATCACTATTTGTTGAAATGTTTTTGTATTCATACATGCGCTTAATGATATTGGACACACACTTCAAAAAGTGAAATAAAATATGATACTGGATTTTGTGGTCACAGGGTGTTGAACTTGAGCTTAGGAAGCTAGAGGGAGCGGTTGAAGCTATCCATGAGAATCTACTATACCTGAAGGCCAGGTACTTTCTGCTCTCCCTAATAGGATTGTTCTTTTTCCTCAAATCAATCTTCCCAGATGAGCTTATTGGAATGAAGCTTTCCATGCTTCCTTGGCCCAATAGGGACAAATTTTTTAATGAAATTCAAATTGTTAGCAGTAGCACTTTCATAGGTAATATTTTTTATCGTCCAAAGTTATGCTGAACAATAGCATTTCTGAAATTTCCAGAATGGGAATTAAATAACTATTTTTCCGGGCACATGGGAGGCAATCTTCGAAATCTGTTTGTGTGATCAACTTATTTCCATAATCTGTGTTTTTGAAACAATATGAGAACACAAAGTGGTGAATGACTTCTGATAACAGTTCATTACAGGTGATGAGAACCATTCCATGATTCATAGGGTTGATCATGACCCTGAGTAGGTGAAAACAAAAATAGAGTGTTTTTTTGTGGCATCTCTGTCTTTCACTTTCCCTATAACACTTTCCCTTGTGCTTCCATATCTTGGAAATGTAATTATATTTTTCTGCCAGCAGCTATTCTGATGCTTGCTTTCATTAAGATTTGGTTCACCAAACTGTTCCTTCTTCCTGTGTGCTTTAGGTTGATAAATGATCATTTTGTTACCCAAATTTGTTTATCAACTATTGATTAAAGTATGACATCCTGAATCAGGGAAGCCGAGATGAGGACAGTGAGCGAGACGACGAACAGTAGGGTTGCGTGGTTCAGCATCATGTCCCTAGGCATGTGCATAGTGGTTTCTGCTCTGCAGCTATGGCACTTGAAGGGCTTCTTTCAGAAAAAGAAGCTTATATAAACTTATGCTGGTAGATTATTCTTTTTCGGTTGTGTTCTAAATGCTAAACATTCGATCTTTGAAGCCCACTGTCTTTGTTGTACGAAATTTTCAATACAGGAAAGAATTCTTGTTCGTGTGTCCAATTATACATCATTTCGCGAATTGTATGCATCTCCTAACATCAACCCAATTCATTCTTGAAATTGAATTTGACTTCAACATGTTAGAAGACAATATGGCTTTCAATGTATGATAATGGCACAATCCATGACTCAGATGAACCTTAACTACAATCCTTTTTTCTTAATGGTATGGATGATCTTACACTGGACAATGAATACTCAAAGAACAGGATCAAGTCTAACAAATCTAGCATTATCCACCAAAGAATGTGTTTATATGTGCATGAACAGTGCTGTTTATTTTTTGTTTTTACCCCCAATTCTATGATGATGTCAGTTGCACTACAAATAGATTCATGCTGCCAGTGGGATAACTCTAAGGGCAGTCACTCAGATTTTTTTTTTTTTTTTTTGCATTGTACGAATTTATTTATAAAATTTAAAAAAAAAATCAAATGATGTATATTCTAACAAGGAACATGAGGGTGTAAATGTTAGACTCAACGTAGTCTCAAATGATTGGATTCTCTTTCGGTTTTTATTGAAGCACATGATCATCTCTTTCCGTTTTCCACATTTTGAAAAATAAAAATGCCATGTCCACACCATTTGGACACTGGGAAATGACTTAAAACTTTATTGAGGACTTCTTATGTGTCCCAATGATAGGTGTTACTCATTACACACAAGTGCTTTGAGCTTATTAATGTACCAAAATGCAAAACATGGGTTACAACAAGCTTCCAACATAAGAAGCAAGGCCCTTGCTAATGCAGAGCAAAACCAAAGAAAAACAAAAACAAGAGGTGGAGAACATGAATCACATCTATGATGAAGTGATGGTCACCGGAGTGTCGGTGACCGCAACACGACCACCACCACCACCACCACCACCGTTGGCGTAGTTGTTCGAGCTTGGTGGTTTCGCAGATTCTGTCGCGGCCACCACCGGTAAGACGAGGTCTCCTTTCTTATCATCTTCCAAGAGCGGTGAGACAATGTGATCCTTACTTTTACCCCATATGATCGCATAGAGTCCAATGATTATAATAATTGCACCAATAACCCTACAATTCAATGAAAATTAATTGTGTTTGGGAGAATATGTGATTTTTTGGCTTAACAAAATATTAATGTAGATATACACCTACCTTCCCAGGGTGATTTCCTCTTTCAGAATGAATGAGCTCAGGATTGCAACAATAACAAGGCATAATGGGTTGAAAGCAGTCACAAAAACTGGTCCCCTCTCTTTAAGCATAATCCCTTGCACATAGTAGGTGATCCCAGAGCATACCACTCCCTACATTTACCATTATGAGATAAAATAAGTGTCTATAGCCAAAATATTTCAAAGTGCATGATGAAAATATGATACACTTGAAATATGAGAAACAAAGTTTCCCAAATTTAAGATGGTGAATGGATCGAATATGGAGCGGATATACTCACATATATTAAGTATCTGACAAATATTTAAAACACAATTATCTAAAATCAAATATTTGCATTTTTCAGATATTATTTGAATTATCTGATTTAGTGTAGATGTAATATTTTATATAAGTATAAAATAAAGATATTTATAGTTAATATATAACATAATATTCATAGGATACATTTTTTTTTTTCGGAACAGATAATCTAATTAATTTCAAAATCTGTAAAAATTAAGATAATTCATATAATTTGAAAGAAAAATGTTACACACGGTTCATTTTACGGTCTAAAACACAACCCCATATTTTTTTAATTATATTCTTCATTTAACGAAGTATTTACTTTTATGAAAAATGAAGTATATACTTCAATAAATTGAATGATATCATTTATAGAAATCGTGAAAAAAATTCAATTAGATATATACCTCGATACAGTGAGTGAAGAAAGCTAATGAAATATATATGACTGCATGTGATTATAAAAATGACTGATTGTAACAAAACTTTCAATTTGATATATTTGATACTCACTGAATAAATGGCAGCAACAATTCTAGCATCCCAATGAATGGTCCAAGCGCTGGCCTCATGTTCCATGACTAGCGCCACAACTCCGCCTTCCACCGCCCCCATGAAGCATATCCATGCTGTCAGGGAGAGCGCCACTGGATACGTCTCTAGTGTATGAGACTGCAAATTAATTTTACCAAAACAATAAGCATTTCACAGTCAGACAACCATTATTTATATTTATAAACAAAAAAAAAAAAGAGTACTAATTAATTCACCTGTAAAACGAAGAATGCGGACCAACAAACAGAGCTCACGAGGAGCAATAACGTCCCCTCGAGGTAGTTAGTCTCCTGAGGGCCGCCGCCGGAGGAGGAGGAGTCATGGTGTGGCTGTCCTCCGGTGTGGAACAAGTCGAGGGCGGGGCCTTTGTACATCGCCATCACCATCGCGCCCGCTATCGTTACGGTGGTACCGATGATTTTCGCCTGACTCCTCACATTCTTGATCTTTATTTTTTCCATCCTGGTTAATTATTTCAGTTCATTCCACACACAATAATATATCATTCATTAAATATTCACTTAAAATCAAGATTAACATTTTTTTTTTTTTTTACTAAATGATAGTCATGCTCCTTAATTTTATTTCAAAACAAAAACGATCATACCAAAACAAGAAAATCATGGTTAACATTAACACAACCTATTATATGTGTACTATAGTAACATGAATATGTTACACTAAAACCACTCCCATGACAATGTAGCTCTTTGGTATTATTTATAAGTTTCATTTTGCACCTAGAATTTCTTTTGTCTAAAAACTTCATTGTTTATATGTATGTGTGTGTGTTCATGCAACAGTGTACACGAGAAAATTAAAAGTTCTTTTGTACATGACCAATTTTTTATGCAGGTAATGAAAAAATGGTGATTTTAAAGGAACCCTTAAATTGAATAGCTAGGCTTATATATATATTATACCTAAAAATAATTGCCAACACAAAAGTCACTGCCGGAAGTATATTAAACATTGCCGCCGAGAAGGACGCCGATGTGCACTTCGATCCCACGTAGTAGAAGTTCTGATCAAGAACAGGCCTACATATACATTAATAATCATTAATCAACCAAATATTATATATGTGATTTATAATCTTGTCATATCAAACCAAAGAAGATCAAACACTCAAAAGTTCCATGAATCCATACTCTAGTAATCCCAGTGCCATTATCTTCAGAAAGATGGACATTGTCATCTTAGGCCTCACTTTCCTGTCCAAAAAATTAAAAAAAAAAAAAAAAAAAAAAGCAAAGGTCAAGCTCATGCATGAAGTGTCCACTGGACGTGAGATTGAAAAACAGCTTTCACTTAAAAATCAAAGTTTTATAACCTCTCGAAGAAGAACGCGAAGGGGGCGACGACGACGGCGGCGATGATGTTGCGATACACGACGAGCACGTAATGGTTCATGCCCCGCTTGAGCGAGACCATGATGATGATGAACATCCCTGCATATCCGAACTGCAACAACACCATAGCCACGTATGGCTTCGCCTTGTTGAGATTCTCACTTGAGCCCATCTTTTACTTGCTTGCTTGCTCACTCTCTTTTGAGACCTCTCTATTTTTTCAACTGTTGTTGTTGTACTACAAAGATTCTATGACAGAATCTAAAGATGGCGATTTGCATTCTATATATATAGGCAGAAGTATAAGCTCGAGTTCATTGTCATCCACAGCATGAAAAGCAAAAGCTTTTGTCTGGGAGGAGCACAATCACACACTGTACTTTAATTTGAATATTTCCATATCAGAAATGTTTGGTGATTGGATGCTTTGTGTACTTAGTAGTTAGTAGCCTAACTTCCGACTCGATCTGTACTCTATGTATTCTAACTCTGGGTATTCATTTTATTTGGATGGTTTGGTGTATTTTTATATGATTTTAAAAAGCAATCCTAGCTAGGTGTTGGCATTAGTGGTGCAAGTCGATTGATTTGGGTTGGTTTGGTTTGGTTTAATGTGAACATGAATTAAACCAAATTAATTATCATCACATCTAATGTGAATTTGAACCGATCCGAATTTGAATATGAATTGCTCATTCCGTGAACCGAACAGAATTTATTTAATCAACCTGAATCGATTTGAATCAAATTGAATTTTAATTATCATAATCTTTTTACAATAGAATAAAACTTTAATATGCCTGATACAAATCAAAATGAAAATATACAATGTAACACAACAAAAATATATAACTTCCATCAGAAAATTCACTTTCATCTCAAAATTTTGTAGCATGAAAACAACTATTTAAACTTTAAATATAATGAAAACCTAATTACAAAATAATTATGGGTTTGGATTTGGTTGTGCTTACTTCGATGGTTTTAAAATGCATGTGAAACCAAACCAATTACCGAATTAATTAAATCACGATTAGTAATTTTTCAATCCATAATCAAACCAAAGCAAACAAATACCAACACAAAAAAATGTTTGGATTGGTTCGAATTCAAGTTTATTCTGCTCAAATTGCACCCTTAGCTAGTTGCCACCACCATCACAGGATAGAAATTTTTGTGTGTATTTCTCGTGTTGATTACCAAAATAATACATCTATAAAACAATTTAATTATGTATACTTCTATCTTATTTATCCTGTAATACATCTTTAATTAACTCTAGCTAAATATTTATTGTACCCAAACTTTATATGGATAGGAGTGATTTTAAGGTACATCTCCATTGTTGGTTGTATGACTTGCTGACATGCAACCCTTATCAAAGATGACAAAAAGGAATGGGTGGCATCTTTTTCTCTTGCATTCTTTATATTTGTTTTATTTTTGGTCGGTTATTTAATTTGATTTGTTAATAACATGTGGGATTTTAATGGCACTGTAATTAATGCTTTAGTGAGCATCTAATGGGATGAAATCATGAAGGATCAGTGCATGATGAGGCATGCATGACTGGAGAATTGGGATGGTTTACATTATGGTGGGAGACGAGCAAGAGCAAAAGTTTGTGCGTTCATCTTAGGATTTGCAATGCTTATTGGAGGGGATTTTAAAAAGAGGGAGAAACACAAAAGGAATGAGGGAGAAAGGATGGAAGGATTGTGTTTTCTGTGGATGCTAGTGATGGAATGTAGTGCTTGCTTTGCTTTGTTAACACCTGATGTGTCATTTGTACAAGAATAATGGGAGTCAGAAGGCAAAATGAAGGAGGGCCATTTTTAAATTGAAATCAAAGTTGATCATGCATGCCATTTGGTTGATGATACATGAATCCCAAGGACTGAAAGTTTATTTGAGTAATAAATTAATGTTTTCTAATGTAGAATTAAGGGATGATGATATAGCACGATCATGGACCGTTCGATCGATATTGAGGACTATCAAATAGATGATGATGATCAATTTACAATTTTAATAATTTTGAATTTGTTAAGATTTTATTCATTGTTTTAGGATCTATATTTATATTTGAATTTCAAATATTGATTTGAATTCGAATTTGAATATTAGTTAGGATTAAATAAAGATGTATTTGTTATTTTTTACAGATTTAGTTAAACTGTTAGGATCATAGTTTATAGATTTAGATAATTAGTTGAGATCCTAATCTGTTAAGGATTCTCTATTCTATACATAAGCCTGTCAAGCAATTGATTAATCAGATCATTGATTATTAGAATTTGTTTATTTTCTTTATTGTATTTTGTTATCCTATGAGGATTAACATTTACATAAAAATTTTAATCGTTTGATATTTCTGAATAAATTAACAGATTATTGAAGTCAAACGCCCTTGGCATTCTTCTTGAAGAATCAACAACGTCGCTGAAGTCTACCGAATTCGTATCTTTGAACGAATTAGCAGAAAAGCGTATTCGTATGCTACATCAGTTGATATCAGAATCTCATCGATTCATTGAGGTAATCCGTATCCCATCCAATTTATCTATATCATATTAGAAAGAAAAATATTCTAAAACCAATACCCCTTAGACCCATTCTGCCTGTCCCTGCCACCCCCCAAAAGGAAAAAAGAAAAAAGAAAAATCAATCAATACTCATTTAACCCCCTCCCCTCACACCCAAGTTTTCATCCCAAACACCCAACCCCACATATTAATTTTTCATTCCAGTCCAAAAGAGAGAGAAGAGAGAAAAAATGTCATCAAGAAAACGTCTGGTTCCACGCGATGTTTGAGAACCGCACATCCGCGATATAGCATAACAATTTATTCATCGAATGGACGCGTGATTTGATGCATTAAGCAAGCAAATGGAGAAGATGATGGCACTTATACGACATTAAAAATGACCGACAACTCCACAATTTATGAATAAGGAGCCTATTGATGGTGCTTTCGACAACTCGTTCGAAGAGGCGAATCTTTCACCTATCTTCGATGAAGAAATTAAAGATGCGGACCTTCCACTTATCTTCGATGAAGAGATTGAAGTGACGAAACTTCTACCTATCTTCACACTAATCTTTGATGAAGAAATCGAGGAAACATACATTCCATAGATCTTCGATGAAGAGATGGAGGAGTCCTAGCCGAAGAACTCCGCTCAAATATTTGACCTCGATCAATTCACACAAGAAGCATTTCACACGTGCGACCATCATTTTGAGGATCCATTTTTTTTCCAGAAATCATGGTTACAACTCCTCGATTATCTACATTAAAATCGTACAATGAGCGTTGGGTACAAGTACTCGAGATGGACCCTAATTGCATGAAAGTCAAAGGTGAATCATGTCATCTAATACTTGGACTATATCATCAACTTCTTCAATCAAACTCGAGGATGAATTTTTCTCAAGAGGGAGAGAATGATGTAGCACGATCATGGACCATTCAATCGACATTAGAGACTACCAAATGGATGATGATGATCAATTTACAATTTTAATAATTTTTAGTTTGTTAGGATTTTATTTCTTGTTTTAAAATCTATATTTAGATTTGAATTTCAAATATTGATTTGAATTCGAATTTGAATATTAGTTAAGATTAAATAAAGATGTATTTGTTATTTTTTGCAGATTTAGTTAATCTGTTAGTATCATAGTTTATAGATTTAGATAATTAGTTGAGATCCTAATCCGTTAAGAATTCTCTACTTTATAAATAAGCCTGCAAACCAATTGATTAATCAAATTATTAGAATTTGTTTATTTTCTCTATTGTATTTTGTTATCCTAGTAGGATTAACATTTATATAGAATTTTTAATCGTCTGGTATTTTTTAAGAAATCGATAGATTATTAAAGCCCAACGCCCCCGGTATTCTTATTGAAGTATCAACAATGTCGTTGGAGCCTGCCAAATTCGTATCTTCGAACGAATTAACAGAAGAGCATATTTGTACGCTACATCAGATAGAGAGTTCTAAAACACACCAGAAACTTGATGAGTTGACTAGCATCATGGATTTGTTCTCCATTGACACATGTTCAACACCCTCCCTTGACTTATTCGGGTGTCTGTAGAAAAACTTTTGAGTGGATCAGTGTGGACACTCGGAGAATTAATCTTTACCTTGAAAGATTTAAGATATCTCTGATAGGTGTCAATGAATTGATAAAAGTCAATTTGAAAAAAAACATGTACTTACGCTCGTATTGAATTATTTTCGATCACCCATGTAAGTCATTTCGATAACAGGTGTACGTTACATTAGATGAAATATGAAATTCATCTCTTTAACTGGGTATACACAATTTATTAGACATATTTTAACCTTTTGAAGATCCTTGATGCTTCATTTAATGACTTTAATGAATTGTACATTTAAAAAAATCATGATAAGTGAAAATTGCATGCATGGAGCTGAATACTCGGCTATAACGTAATAAGTCCGAAGAATTATGGTAAGAAGGACTCCAATATGGCTTCCCATTTGAACTAAGGTTCGTTTGGATACGAGTTTAAATAGATTCTGCGTTTAAAAAATTAAAAATTATTAAACTCAAATCTAAACATGTTTTCAGCGTTTAGCTTTTTAAATCACAATATTTCTTTTTAAGTCAAAAAATCTTGCGATTGAAAATCTAATGAAACATAGTTTTTCAAAAGTCGAGTTTAAAACATAAGATTTTAAGAATATTAGAGTTTCAATCTCACATCCAAACGCATCCTAAGTGAGAATGAGATTTTCATTTCTTAAGTTCTTAATTAAAACATAGCAATATGAACTGTTTACTTGCCTTTGTCCGGGAATACATCATCCTTCATCTTCACTTAACCCATGTTTGGATTCAGAATAGGAGGTGAAATAAATGGGTATAATGTGGAATAAGAGATCTAAGGTTGTTTGGATGACTGAAATAAATGAGAATCTGTATGTCAGAATAAACTGATATAAAGTGGTATATGGATTCCAGCTAACCTCTGAAATTAAGTTATTTCAGGCTATTCAACCAAAAGAATATGAGGGTCCACTGTCAAATCAACTGTCACCATCTCGTTGTAAAATTAACTGTCATCATTTTTTTACCTTTTATAAATCCTCATCCAATCCTTATCTACACCCAAACAAAAAAAAAAAACTTTATTATTACGTTTTCCAACGAGAATAATTCAAAACACAACCAAACACAAAATCAATTCATCCTTATATATACAAGAATAGTCATAAACCTCATAATAACTTAATTTTCTATCCAAAGGGGGACACTGTTCAATTCATCTTAAATTATAATACATTAATCATGTTCATTTACCCTGTTCAATTCATTTTAATAATCATTGCTCTTTTCATTTATGACATATTTGCATCAACATAAAACATTCCTAAAAGTAAAACATGGATCACTATAGTGGGATATTGTTAAACATACTAAAAAAATTTCTTTTTTGTGCTGTTCCTGCTGGATTTGTTGCTAATCCAAAAAAAAAAAAAAATCCTCGTACTTCACAGATATAGTCGTGGCATATATTATTTTTATCAATTGATATGTTTTCTTTAATGATATATCTCAAGCTTCTGAAGTTATGCAATCAAGCATAATTATACAAGGAATCAACAACATCACTTGTAGACTAATTAATTAGTATTGATGTTATGCTTTCTTACGTGGGAAGTCCGGTCCACCACTTACAAAGTTGCAAGATCTCTATACGAGGTCAGTTCTCCTCAGTCATGAAGAAATTAAATGAGGAAAGATTACTAACTACTTTCAGTCATAGATTTACTGCGCGCCGCGCATTGTTTCCAATATAACCCAATGATTATGACTTACATTAAACTACATAAAGGTCTTAACTTTTGAAGGGTGATGCAAGGGCACTCTAGATGAAGTATTATATGTGATTCTCAGACTGATAGTGCATCTTGAATGAAATTGTTCTGTCATAGTTCAACATAACTTTCACATTATATAATGTGGGCCACCTTTTAGGGATGATATTAAACTGGTTTAATTGGACTAACATGAGTATGGTCAAGATGAAACACTAGTGCCTTCAATTTACAGCATAGCAAGCTCATTTGAAGGCCATTAGGCACATCCCATTAAACTTTTTAATTAAACTTTTTAGTAATTCTAGAGCTGTAGTTTAATTATCTCATCATACATATATATATATATATATATTTATACAATGGGAGATCTCAACCCCTGGTTTTGAGAATCTATGGTTTCCAATTGAGAAAAATTGGATCAGAAGATGCACCCACTTTACAAAATTTGTACGTTTTTGTCCGATTTCGTATCACTAATGATTTCATACCATTTGTACTATTTGGTAGGAATTTGTATGAAATGGTATAGATTTGTACCATTTTCATATGATATTTACGCCATCTCGTATGATTTTGTACTACTTCAAACTATTTTGTATGAATTGGTATGACATCGTACAATGTTTTGTACCATTTCGTACCATTTTGAATCGGTACGAAGTGTGATGAATTGATATGAATTGGTATTAAATTGTACGAATTTTTATGAACCATTTCATATCATTTCGTTCCAACCACACCAATCATAATATTTTGTACATATTTGTGCTATTTCATACCACTACATATACTTCGGTTGCGTTTGGTTGCGCGATTGCGTAGCATTTGCGATTACAAAAAGCTGTGTTTACAATCATGCAACCAAACAGTTTTACTATAGCAGCTTCCTGCACTCAGATTTTAGATAAATAGTGCCTAAAAGCTGCGATTTTAAAAAGCTGAGGGAGGTGAGCTTCCTACAGAATCAGTTTTAAAACCCAAATTCCTGAAAAATCAGTTTTACAATCGCGCAACCAAACGCACCCTTCGTATCATTTCGTATCAAAAGTAGCGGTTGAGGATTTTTTTCTTTCACAAAGGGCGCATCTGTGTCGTGACGTAATGGCAGGTAGTTTGAGGATACCTATGCCACAGGTTAGATGGCTCTTCTATCCGGGCTTAGACATGTATGTTTTTTTCTTTTTTTTATTACGATTTTTCATTTTTCGTCTTCAGCAATGAAATCGGAAAACAAATATTGTTTGACAAATACTACTATTATCAGACAAAAAATAGAGAGAATATGAAGACAGGGATTAGAAGAGCCTGGTATGGAGTCACATGGTGACGTTGACTTCAGAACAGAATATGCCCCTCAATCGCATAGGGTTTTCAACAATCTGCCTCTAAGATAAAACCACACAGCCCCTGTTCTCTTCTTGGTGCAAGCAAAAAGAAGAAGTCGCGGATTTGATCGTCCAAAAGAACAAAAAAAAATAAGAACTCTTTATGGAGGATTTCTGATGGAAAAACACCTCGTACCCATGACCGAAGCAAATGTAAATGCAATTTATAAGCCTCAACCCTGTTTGGGTCCCTACACAAGATTTGTAGGCAGCATATTTAAAGACTGCTCTATTGCATTTTTTAATCAATGTGGGACTATACATTTACAAAAAAATAAAACAGCACATTAGATTTTTAATCTTAATTTGAAAACTAATTAATACATTTTTATGAAAATGTATTAATTTTTTTCAAGGAATATATATATCTACATCAAGTTTAAAAAAAAAAAAGCAGCGGTGAAGCGGGCTAGAAGGCATGCATTTTTTTTTAAAGAAAGGACTAATGAAACTAATTTTTTTTAAAATGATGTTCCAAACATTGCATTGTCGAATTACTTGTCTTCGAGAATATATGTGTCACATCTGATTGCTAACACATTGACTTGTTGAGAATATTAATCCTTCCAAAGAATGTTTCATGATCACAAATATATTCACTTAATTTTTTTTTTATACAACCGACACAGAAAGAATTATAATACTACAAATCTGACCTGTAAACCTTGCTAACCTGAAGCACTGGACCGACCTGCAATTCTGAGATGACTTGCAAATTGCAATATTATTGGGTCTACTTAATTAAAGGATAAAGTTGATCTTATACCCTACTTAATTTTATAAATTTTTCGTCCAAAATTGTAATAAAAGATATCTATATATTTCACCGGCCTCAACGAATGCACACAGATATTGGGACCTAATTAGGACCAGTAATATCAGCAAGAAGACTGCAACTATTTAGGAGAAACATGATCAGAAAGGGATTAAAATTAAAGGAGCACCATCTTTCATATATAAATACATATTGTTTTTTAACATTCCACCACATAACATGGAACAATGCATGTACCACTCATGCATATATATTCAGAATGCATTATGCATTCCAAACATAATGATATACATGCATTATTATTGAATAGGAGATACGTAGTAGTAAAAGTCGATCGTCGCGACGGCTTCCAGTCTCTACGTGCATGCATGCAAAGGCTGGCTGTTTATTCTCTTGGGCTTACCAATGTCCAGCCTAACATTGCCCATAGCATACCCCAGGGATGATTAAGCATCCGCAACCTGGTTTGCAGCTATTGATATCGTCCAGACAAAATTGGCCCGGGCCTGCATACATAACACACATACAGTAGAGATAATGTAATTATGACAGTATATTTATACTGCCAGGGTGAATAAGATTTTCTAGTAATCAAGTGAAGTAAAAACACATGGCCCCGTTCGGACAGCGATAAAAATTATTCTTGAATATATAATTATTCTCGTACGAATAATTATACTATTGAAATAAGTCATTTTTTGTGTAGTTGTTTCTTTAGTTATTTTCATTATAAAACATAATAATAAATTTTTTATTTTGACCCGTAAAATCGAATGAATGAAATAACATAATTCTATTTAATTACAAACAAAATAAGAGGTAATTTTTTGAGCTTATTCACTTTCATTCCATAGAAATGAAAGAAAAAAAAAATGAATAGCCAAATTGGGATAACATATATACCGCGACTGCCTGTTCCTCCGAGTGCTATTGCAGAGAGGACAGCCGGGAAGTTATGAGCGGCCGTCGTTTCTCGGGCGGTTACTTCAGAGATTAGGCTCGGTAGGTCACGACCGGCCGTTGCTGAAGGCGGGAAGAAAGAAACCGCCACAATCATAACCGCCCACATCACCACTATCATCTTCTTCAACTCCATTTTTTTTTTCTCTGTTACGTTTTTATGGAGGACTTGTGCCTCTCAAAAGCTTATTTTGTATATGGTTTGGATTCTCTATTGTATAGCCAGAGAGTAGTAGAGAAGTGTTATATATATATATATAAAGGGAGGTACGTTCTTTGTGTGTAACCAACAAAAAAAAAAATGTCCTTTATGTGTAGCAGATTAGGAGGGACATACATTCACCATGGGAGTGTAATTTCTCAAGCTCCCTAAAATAGAACATGTTGCACTTGCATTTCATCCATATATTTGATAGTTTTGTAGAGCGTTGACACATTCAATCAGTTTTAAAGTTTGAAAAATTAAGAAAAAATAGTTTATAAAGAAAAATTTACAAGTGTAACTTAGAGCATCTCCAATTCTATACCCAAATCTTTACTCAAATTTAAATTTGAGTAAAAGTCACCTAAAACTCTCTCCAACCATTTACTCGTACCCATACTAAATCAAGTTTTTAATCAAATTTTTATCCAAATCAAAAGAGACTCAAATCTTTACCCAAATTTTCAATATTTTTTTTCCCTTTATCTCCACATTTTCTTCTAATGTGATATTTTTTTTAATTATATTAGATGCCTTCTCATCCCCTAAAATTTTCACCATAAAAAAAAAAAAACCGATCTTCTTTTTTAAATCTTCATCTTTGTTTTTAACTTTTTATTTTTACTCTACTAAAAAAAAGATTATTTTTACCTTTTTAAAAAAATTGGGTGATTATAATTTTTAAATTTAAATATCTTGAAGGGAAGAAAAATTGAGTAGTAAAAATGTTTGGGGAAAGACTTTGAAAATATTTATAGGAAATAATTAGAAGAAGATGTGAATTTTTTAAAAGATTTGAGTAAAACACAAAGTGATGGTTGGAGACACATTATATCAAATCAAGCTTTTACTCAAATTTTAAGTAAAATTTGAGTATAAATTTGAGTGAGGGAGGAAGATGGCCTAAGTGTATACTTTTTATAAAACAGTGTTTTAATTCGATGGATGAATGTATAATTTTTAAAATAAAAATAAAAATGGTGAATGTTGTGCAAGACTGCTGATGTGATTAGGGGTATCATTTTCTGCAACAAAATGTTAGACTTGATTATTTTTATCAATCAAAACTCAAACCATGTGTGTTTTTATTTTTTTTAAATAGTAAACATCATATAATGAGATGTATGCTTTGATAAAAAATATATATCACTCAATTTCGAGTTAAATTAACATATTTTTAGTATATGTAAGAAAATATTTAATGAGGTATATACATCATCTAATGAGATACATGCTTTATAAATTGCTAACGAGGTATATAGAGATATATAGAGGTAACAAGCTATATAAAGGTATATACATCATATAATGAGATATATACTTTATTTGAATTGAAAAAAAAACTACTTTTCTAAAATAAAATGCATCAAAAAAATCCTGAATTAGCTGGCCAAACAAGCTTTCTAATAAAACACGGCCCTAGTTTCAGTGGGCCAGATGTGGGCCTTATTCTTCGCCGACCAGATATCAAGTATGGGCTTAATCCGTATTACCCATATTCAACCAAATTCGGCCCATTGTTATAAAAAAAAATATTGGATAAAAGCAGCATAGCCTTAGTATTATTATTCTTCACATCACATATATTATTATTATTATTATTATTCACATCACAAAACAACTGGGCAATACAAAGGCAAATCAAACCGCCTCCACATTCATAATGCAAGGTGCATTCCAAACATAATGGTGCTTTATTCATTAATCAAGGCATACAGTATGCATTAGCATGCATTAGCCTAACAATTCCCAGTGCAGATCGACTCCTGGGATAAATGAGCATATGCAACCTGGTTTGCAGCTCATTGGATCATCCACACAAAATGAAACCTGGCCTAGACACACACATAAATAAAAATAATAAAGAGTCTATTTTGCGTTCATTCTCATTCTTCTTTTATTGAAACACCCATAAAAAATGCATTTAAAATCCTCTAATTCTATGTTCATTTCCAGACATCATAGATAAAATTTCTCTTTCCATAAAATTTATCAAAACTTGATTTCTGGAATGAGAAATTCTCTTTCAGCATCAGAGTTTTTAAAATGTTCTAATATAGCGCATCAATAGCTAGTACGTCTATATAGCATGACATCTTGATTTGTGAGTTCATTTAGAACAAATTAAATCACATTTATACCACGACCCATTGGTTTTTAATTAATTAAGCTTCTTTGGTTTGCAGTCGAGCTCTTCTTCCCCAGGCCCTATTTATAGTTATAGCCTAAGGTACATATACATGAGAGTAAGAGATCAATAGTTGTTTAATGTCACAGCGTTGATACACTACACTATAATACTATGATAGTGTAGCATATATTATGTTATTATATTATAATATATAAACTTTTTATTTTTTTTGTTTTTTCAAAGTGAAAAAAAATTACTGTATTTTAGTATATACATTATATCATATAATTGTATAGTGCATACACTTCAATGGAATAATGTATGATTTTTTTATTTAAAAAGAAAAATTGTATGAACTGTAAAGGAGACTGGATCATTTTTCATTAAATTATGGCTATATATATTCTAGGGTCCCACACATTATTTTAATCCTTATGATTATCCTGCAAATAGTCCAATGGCCCTCATCTCAGATTCCATGTTCGTTTACTTTGTCATGATTTTTTTTATAGAAAAATTATATTTTTTTTGTTATGATCACATGGTTATAAAACAATTTATTTTTATATTCTTTTATGGTTAAATTAACGAAAATTTTATTTTATTTTATTATTATTTTTCTTCCTGTCTTTGTTATCAATATGCAAGCTACCAAAATTACTTTTATTGTACGAATTAATACATAGGCGATACATAAATCCTGAAAATAATCATAACAGTTCAAGCGAGAGTAATTCAGCCCGCGGTGAATAGAGCTTCTGTGTATGTGGATTTGGATCATTTTTTTGTACTTATTTTTTGTACTTGTTTTGTGTTTTAATCAATCAGACAATCATAAATTCATCATATAAAATTGATTCATTTATCCATTCATAATTTGATATATTCATAAATTGTGATGATGTGACAATCCCACAATAAAAATCAAGTAAGATACAAGCATGAAAAAACATACAGAAAATCCAAACTCGTGTGTGTCACCTATGACATGGAAGAAATCCACTTGGAAGAGAGGAAATTATTAGAAGTATATCAGTAGAAAGTGCAAGGAATAAACATGCTATTCAATGAGTAAGAAAAATTAGGCACCAAATTTAAAATTAAAAAAAAATAAAAATGTGTCACCCATCCACATTACATGATTTCCAATTAATATCTCACAACGAGAGACTTAAAAAGAAGGTTGGATGGTGCAGGTGGAACAGAGCAAAGTAAGCACTTTGAAGCTTGTCAGATCTCTTGTTTGAAGGGATACAGCATGTTCCATGATGAAAACCTCTTCTACAGTTCTACAAACAGAATCACAAAGTTTAAACAAACAGAAACCTTTCACCCTCTACAATGTTGTTTGATACCTCATCACAGTTCTAACCCTGCTGCCATGCTTTACACCTAAATCATTCCATTTAAACACCCAAACAAAACAGCTTAACTCACCCAAGCACACATTACCTTAATTAATCTGTCTGGTATAATCATCCGACAAGAGAATATCAGTGAAGCATATGTATATTGACCAGAGTTCCCAGCTTCAGCAAAATCTACCTAATTAGAAGTTTTGATACTAATCACTTTCATCTTCTGCATCTGCAAACCAGAAAGTCATGTCAAGAATAGTTGCCAATAATTCAATGATCAAAATCATAATTCTATTGTAGGCTATCAGTAGATATCAAGATATTGTCATCAATGAACAACATTGCCTTGTAAGGATTCCATATGGGGTAAGACTATTAAGGTTAAAAATTCACATTTCCAACTTATGTGGCAGGTGGCCTGAGAAATTTGAAAGCTAATACAAAGCAGCAGAATTATTTATAAATCTGCCACTCGAATGTGTTGTTATAAATCCCACATGACCTGAAGGCCGTTGATTAATCAAATAGTGAACTTACAGAAGAACGCAAGAGCACACAAGGCACCAAAAAAATATATAAAAAATGCTAAAAATTTACCAAACAACTCTTTTAAGTCAAAATATAATGTGAAACAACTGATCATATTGCACATAGTACAGGCAACGTACCAAGGTAAAAAATCTTGAAAAATCCTAATCACCTCAAAAAAATAAATAATCACATTGCCAACAATGAATTTGATGCAAAAGAGGAAAACATATGTAAACACCCCCTATACATACACTTAGAAACTTAAATCTAATAATAATACCATTTCAAAACTTTATCTGAAATTCAGATGATTTTCAACGTATTGCCCATGCAATGTGGCATAAATAACATACGATTGCAAAATATTCCATCACTAACAAGAAAAAGCATGATTGCACATGTTGGAATTTCAATCAGCATCATGTGAAGGGAAAGACATTGCAAGGAGTAAGAAGATGCTGATTAATATAAAGGAGTTTAGGGAAGGGCATTTTTGGCCATTAAAGGCAATTTATATCAATGATCTGCAAAAGAGTACAATTACTGTAAGATTTATTTTTCATTTTCTTGTTAAAGGGCCCATAACTATATAAATTCTGCATAGGTAATTAATGTTGTATTTTGTGTAGTTCATCATGCCCAACAATCCTTAGCCATGGATTAATATGAACGAGAAAAGATGAGAAAAAAATGTAAATAATAAAGAGAGGGTAGTCACATCAAAGAAGAGATCAAGCGATAATCTCATCACTCGTTATACCAGATTACTGGTGATAATATGGTTTCTGAAATTCATTGCTTTTTAAAATTTAATGAACTTTAGGCTTTATGAGAAGGTTTTATTTTTGTATATTACTCTCCCAAGGTTTGTAGGTTCAGCATAGTTTTAATGTGTATTATGATGCAAGTGAAAAATAATTAGTTTTCAATTCACATGTAGAATTTTGGATTTCATTATCTTCTTTGACATTAAAGAGAAAATAAAAACGAAATTCAAACATAAATCTCAAAACTCAAAAGTGCAACTTTATTAGATTCTTCACCAAACTCTTCATCTTAGTTGGTGTTGTTCTACAAAAATCATTTAATGAGGAAATGAAAAAAGAATTTTTCAGGTATAAATCTCAATACTCTAAAGTGCACCTTCATTAGATTCTTCACCAGAGGCTCCATCATCATTATCTTCATCATCATCATCACTACCACTATCGTCATCATCGCCATCCTCGTCATCCTCGCTATCACTTTCAACAGGTATTTTAGGCTTAGGAGGTATGATGAAGTTGGATGAAGACCTTCGCCGAGAACTTGTGATAATGTTGCTTGTGTCTATGCCTTCTAGTTCCTTTGCTTTTTCCTTTTTCCTTTTGACTGCTTTTATTTCTGAAGAAAGAACATAAACATAATCCAAAATTTCTTTTTCTTTAAAATGAATTGATATATTTAGAGGCAACATCACCAATCACAACTTTGTGGTCTCTAGCTCAGGCAATGATGTTTTCTCATGCACATGGTTCAAGGATAAAAAGAACAGTAATTGCCATTACCTTTTCAAGAAAAAAATTACCACAGGAATGAATCCACATAGGAATGTACAAAACATGAAGCTAAGACAAAAACAAATTCGAATCACATATAATCAAATAATAAGAGTTAAGCAAATTGTTAGTCCTGTAAGTCATACCCATCAGTGGTTAATTTTGAACATCAATAACTAAGATGCAAATTTTCAAAAAAAAAAAAAACTGCAAAATTATGTGCTGGTAGAATTTGAAAGAAATCTTTCAGTACAAAGGGAAAATGAGCAATACTAATATCAACCTTTTTCAAATTAGACAGTTCATGGTAACTCATGTGATTTCTATGTCTCTTTTTCAAGAAGTGCAGAAACCCCAAATGGAAAACCTTTTATGAATTTGAATGGTGTAAAAACATGGCAAAAATATATTAGATAAAGATTTCAAAAAGTAGACCATCACACTGATAAATTAATCAAGCGTGGACGACCTTGTGTGCATTCAAAACTGTACGCAAGATGAGGCAATGAGCTGACACTAACTAGAACAGAATGGCGTTAGTGTAACACAATGTACGACATACTGTTCACCGCCCAAATACCCATGAAATGGTCCTATGGGAATAATAATTATCATAATCATTAATGAGGAATAAGGAGAGAATAAGATGGAATAGAGGGAAATAAACCCAAAAACCTGTTTGTTTACAATGAATAGGTGGATATAGCTACGGTAGAATAAGTGAGAATAAATTGACATTGGTATTTTAAGTCGCCCTTGAATTGTGTTATTCTATCTAATTCATTCCACTAGTATAAGGAAGTCTACACTCGCATGTCATCACCTCTTGTAAATTAGGGGTCCACATGTCAAATCACTATTTCACATTTTATAAATTCTTATTCACATCTTATTAACACTTTATTCACAATTTATCCATGATCAATTAAACAACAAAAAACTTATTATTACGTTTTCCAACGAGAATAACTAAAAACACAACCATACAAAATATGACTTACTTCGTATCTATACTAAAATAGTTAGCCATCCCAGAATATCTTATGTCGCTATTTTCCCAAAATGACAATACATATCTTAATAAAATGCCTAATATTTTAGCTAATCAAATTCATATGCTACAACAAAGACTAAAAAGTACATGTAAATTCCAAAAAAAGAAATGCAAGCACCAGGGATCAGGTAGCTTTATTTCTTTTAATTATATCAAAAGAATAATTATACATGAGAATGAAAACCATAGCATGAAAGTTTATATAGATTGCAAATCTACAATCTTAGGTCTGATCCACGGAGGTATCGAAAATCAACATAGAAAAAAGTTGACAAAAGGTCAGAAAATTGAAACGAGATACAGTAAATAGGCATTTCTAATACAGGACGAAAGAACAATGGATATTTTATGGATGGCAAGTTCTCACTCCACAAAATTTTATAAACACAAATATTAATAACAGAAAAATGAGCTATTTGCATTTCACACAAATCATTGATTGCCCGTTTGGTATTCGTCATTCCAACAACCTAAAGCAGAGGATGCAACACGTAAGGAAAGACAGGCAACATTGATATTATTTAGAATAATGGGGATAACAGAACTGCAACTTTCTCTTGTGAGTAATAAGGTAGACTGAACACACCAACATTTTTTATAACAAAATAAAAAAGAAAAGAAAACTGAGTATAAATGAAAAAATACTAATTTATGTTGTCTTATTGATGGCCTATTGCCTACGAGCTGCTCATAAACCTAATTCTACTCTTAATATTTTTTACACAGATCAGAAAACCCTTCAAATGGACTAAACCCTTAAAAACGGCATAATCAACAGATCATAAATTCATGAGTGGATGAACATTTACAAAAAGCAAAAGTATACGCTTTACCTTTTTCAGAAGGATTTGTGGACAGGCCTTCCTTCCGCAGAATCTCTTCCAATTCTTTCAACAAAAAGGTTTCACGTTTGCTCTCAGGAACTTGCTTTGCTCTTTTGTAAACTGTTGGGGCCACACTATTGCATAAATGGAGAAGTTATATAGTCAATATGGCATACAGGACCATTTAATAGCTGGTAAACATTGGAAAAGCATACCTCATTCCACATGATTTTATTATTGACTTCAGGTGCTCTACACGTTTACCATACACTTGAGTTGGCATTTCTCTTTTTTTCTGCATTTCACAGAGATAGGAAACAGGGTGACGACCAGCAAAGCAGGGAAGCATAACAAATAACTAGAGAAGGTTAGCAAAGCAGGGAAGCATAACAAATAACTAGAGAAGGTTATACCTTGACCGTCGCTTCATCAGATGATTGTGAACCATCTTCAGAGGAATTATCATCCTCAGCATCAGTACCATTCTGTATTTCTGGTTTTGCAGATTTCTTTCTCGCAGGACTCAATACCTTGCTCTCTGCAGATCTTTTCCGCTTCTTCAACCCCACATTGTCCTTTGTTTTCCTTTGCTGAGAAGGTTTTTTCTTTAATTTTATGTGCTCTTCATCATCCTCCTCATTTTCACTTGTACTCTCAGATTGAGAAGAATCCTCATTTTCATCATCACTATTGTCTTTGACAGACACCTTCTTAAGAGAAGATTTCTTCGATGGTCTATCCTTAACCACTTTACGGGGCACAACTACCTCGGGAGATAGTAGAACCTGAAGGTAAATGCACAATGTAATGTAAGGCATGAGACATGTACTTAGAGTAATCAAACTAAAAAACCGTCCACTGACCTCCTCTAGTTTCTTGTTGATAAAACTTTTGTACTCATCCAGAGAATTTTTATCAAGTTTGAGATCCTCTTCCAAAAGCCGCCGAGCACCCAAGGAAGTAATAGTCCTGAAATTGTTTAAAATTTAGGAGATTACACACTAGATCTAGGAGTAGTTCACCAATGAGCATTAGAAAGGAAAAGAACTCCTAGCAAGTAAAAGTTGACCACAACTGTTCATGACTCTCCCCATCAATGCTTTGAAGAACTCATTTTTCACTTGTTTTGAAAAGGATAACTCATTTTAAATTGAATACATGATATCAAAAGACACACATAATGGCAGTCCAATACAATAAGGGAGAGATGATGATATGAATTTATAGAGCAGTAAGTGCATCAACTAGTTATTCAGAGAAATTTTCCGTACTGGGAATTGGCTTTGAAATAAGAAGCTCTCTTTTCAATAGCCTCCTTTATCATCTCTTCACTTGGAGCATCAACACTTGGTGATTCCTCAGTTTCATTTTGGCTTTGTTGTCCTCCTTTTTGCTCCTCAAGCTCTATATCTTCACCTGGCTTGTGTCCACCACTCCTCTTTGTTTGTTCAGCTTTTGAAGGAATGATATCTCCAGTATCATGTGCTGAGTTTTTAGCATTCTCATCATGATGGGCACTGAAGCACTGATTTCAAATAAAAATCATTAGAAAAGAAAATCATTTATAACTTCATGAAAACAGAGAACTCGAGAACAATTTAAGCTAGAAATGCAAAATAAGATATCAATGACTAGCTAATTTTCTCCCATCAAACCCGAGTGTCAAAAAGGTATAATGATATTTTCATTACTAATCTAACATCTTTATTGTTATATCATTATTAACATTGATATAGTTTTTTTTTTTTCGAAAATAAAAAAAGTTTTAGGGGTGCAACATGAGGACTTCCCAGGAGATCACACATCCTAGTATACTCTCACCCAAGCAAAAATAACAAGGACTAGATTGATTGAATATGAGAAATTTTGCAAGAATTCAGATTTAAAGATCACCTGTCAGGAACTTGAAGTCCATCAATTAAATTTTACATATAAAAAAAAACGACAGATGGAAAACATAAGCAACACAACAGTGGTTTACTTCATTTTTTTCCTTTCACTTTTCCCTTTCTTTCCATGTTAAATGAATGAATTGGATCCCTATGCGCCTCATTAGGCCTCAACAGCCTGTACAATACAACTGTTAGATATACCTCATTCAAGCACTCCTTGATAAATCTCTTGTGGGAGTCCAACACAAATTCCTCTAGGCCAAGGTCTTTTTCCAATGCCCTTCGTACACCCTCCAGGGTCAATGAACTGCAATAAGAATTTCATGCAAACATATTACAAGATTGTGAAACAACAAAATAACACCAAAATGCTTAAAAAAACCATGCTAATCATCATACTCTGATACAGCGGGTACTGAAGATGGAAAATGCTCAGATTCCTGTCCTCTCAAATCCATACTTTCAGAAGACAAGAACAATAGCAAAGTAAAACAACATAAGCTACTATTACACATACAGAGTTTAATGAGATACGATGATCTTCATCAAACACTATACTGGTGCAAACAACAAGACAAGACACACTAGAACTGACACGCTTGAAAATTTCTACATCAACCAATGTAATATGTCACACTGAATATAGATTTCAAATTGGTAAGGAATGGAAAATAATGGGTCAGATCCAACCCTTTGACAAGTCATGTGAAGCCTCAGAAAATACCAATGTGGAAAGAGAGCCATTGCAAGACATCAATCAACCTAATCGTCAATAGAACTAAAGACTCACTCATTCAAAGTACATATGTGGAAGAAAACATTGACATAACATTAAAAAAAATACAAAGGACATCTTTTTTATACTCCAATCTTACAAAAACTTGAACTTATTAACATTTCCCCTCCATTTCAACACTGAGAGGGTGAGAAAGTAAAAATAAAAGCATTGCAGGTCCTCTAATGGAGTCCAGTAATCCATTCTCTTCATCTTGTCCCAAACAGAAACCTTCTTTTTTTCTCTTTTCGTAGCCATGAATCCCTTCAACTTCAATATCTTCCCTTCATACTGACAAATTTAATCAATCTGCTCCTAGGAGCACGTGTTTCTATACAACGTTTCGTCGCACATAGAACCAAAACAATATCATTTCCTCAAACTGAGGTCTTCTGTCACATAGTGCACATCTTCATTTCAATTAAATTGAAGCAAAGCATAATCAAACAAAGAAGAAGACTTGTATAGACAAGGTTGTGAAAAATGGGGGAAGAAGGAGAAGAGAGAGAGAAAGAGCTCACTCGGCTTGTTCTCTGAAATCTCCAACGCGGGCTTTCATGGCTTCCTTGATCGAGGCCTCCATGTCTTTCACTTCGCCCTCCATGTCTCCCTCTCTCTCTCAGTGCCTCTCTTTGTAGTTCCCCTTTTCGGGAAGGTCGGAGGACAAAGAGGGCTAAAAAAATGGCAGTCGAAGGGTTTTGGGTTTGGTTGTTCTGCGAGTACTGGATATCGTGTTGGAAGTTGGCCTACGTGGGATATTCTTGTTGCATCATCGTTGCGTCGAAATTGGGGCCCCAAAATATCGTGTTCGTGCGGCTTATCTAACTATCTAGTCTATCTATGTTTTAAAAATTTATATTACATATTCACCTAATTACATTAAATTTGAGCAAAGTTATAATTTAAAGCATATTAATTTTCATTTTATTTTATTCTTTTATTTTATCTGTGAGTTGTTCATAGGGATTTATCAACATATCATATTATTTTTGGTGAAATATAAAATGTGGGTGGAGTCCATTTATTTTATTCTATTCTATTTTATTTTATTTCATTATAAAAAGATTTTGTTGGATTAAAAGGGTTTGATTATCCGATTACTTTATTTTACGTTTTTATTGTAGGGCATATCATGGTATTCTTTATTGATTTTCTTTTTCACATGCATGGTACGTCGGAAAAGATTAGTAACAATTTATATAAATCCATACTAATATTATAACTATTTTATTTTTATACAGGGGAATTCTTCTCTTCACTCATGAAGGTGCACTAGGGTGGGTTTGAGAGGAGGAAAAAAACGATGAGAAAAGGAGGGGGGATTAATTAGGGTATCAGTGGTCACTCATAAATTATTTTTAAGTTTTTTAAATTTTTTTTAAAAAAATAGTCCCTGAGATAATGAGAAAATTATTTTAGATCCTAAAATCGGATATTGTTACTGTGTCCATCAAAAATACCCCAACTAATTTTTTCAGTGTACATTGTTAAGTATCTCTAGTATACTATTAGCACTTTCAAGTACAGTGTTAGCCATTGCAAAATGTTAACAGGTGGTGAGGGGCATTTTTATTTTTAACGACAAACTAACAACTTCCATTTTCAAAGACCTAAAAAAAAATTTCATCTTAAAAAAACTTGAAAAGTTCTTGAGACTTAAAAATAATTCATGGCTGATCACAAGGTCATCTAATTAATTTACCCAAAAAAGAATGAGAGAGGTGGTGAGGCAGAGAATAATAAAGGTCCATAGAGATTAGAGAAGACAACGATGAAAGAGGGATGGTCACAAACTCCCAAAAGGAGTAGGGAGAGAAAGGCAGCAGAGGGCAAAGCTGTTGTGCTTAGGATAAAAACAAAAAAGTTGGGTCATTTTCAACAATAAATATTAATAATTAATCAATTATTCAAAAGATAAAAAAAAAAAAAAACTAGATCACAATCTTTTTAATAAGTAAACTAAATAAATAAATATCTATAAAACAGGGATAAAAAAATATAATAAATTTATATCTATAAAATTTTACTATAAAAAACACTAGTTGGGAGGAAAAACATTTTATTCTATTTTACCCTTTAAAATTAATTAAAAATATAAATATATCCATCAACAAATCTTATCTATATTTAATACACTAGATTTTATCTTATAAACTATATTTTATCACACCAAATATGATTTTATCTCATTTAATTTTGCTAAAAGTATCTTATTTTGAATTTATTTTAAGTGATAAATAGCTATTTTTGAATTACATATGATTTTTAACTTTTGATCTCATTTTTTTATCATAGAATAGTCATTTTTTTGAAAAAATCTATTTCGTAAGCAAAAGTATATATCAAAAAGATCATTTCAACGAGCTATTGATCATCCTAACTAAAATTATACTTGAAAATTTTAAAATAATTTCAAGAGTAATTGAAATGTCAGTCAATTTTAAGATCCAAATCAATTTTCTTATGATTTGAAAATATAACTAGAATTGCACATACATTATATTGCATCACTGTTAATAACCTTGGATCCTTCAATCATTCACAAAAGCTTCAATATTTAATGTTGTTTTAGTCAGCGTTAACTAAATAAAATATTTACATAATGTTATTCATCTGTCAACGGAAAGTTAACTGAGGGGATATTTAAATTTATATAATTGTTTTTATAGGGTTTATATGGACATTAGGGAAAAAACAGGGGGTTATATGAATTTTGGAAAGTTTTTATATGGATTTCCCAAAAAAAAAAAAAACCGAAAGAAAAAGAAAATCTGAAATCAAACCCTACCGCGGTCGGACTGCGATCGTCTCCGATCCGATCCAATCGTTTCATCGTCTCCATCGCTTCATAGTATGCGATTCTCCACCCCGAGCGCTTCGTCGACTCTGATCGCTCCATCATCTGCGATCCTCCACCGATCCGCTTCATCATCTGCGATCCTCCACCGATCCACCGCCGTCCAACTTTGATTCTCCAAAGCTGATTGTACAAGGGCTTTCAGACAGTATCTCTCTCTCTCTCTCTTTCTCTCCCTTTTCTTGTCTTCGATTTGGTTCCAACCATTTTTGGGTGTTTTGAATGCCTGCAGCCGAGGACGGTGTGGCACGACGTGATAGGGAAGCACTGCCCGATTTTCGCCTTCAATCGGATGTAATGTGGCCTTGGTTTTGGTAGTCAGGGTTTTGTGTTTTGATATCTGGTTTTGTTGTTGATTTGTTCTTTGTGGTGCTTGTTTAGGTTTTGATTTCTTTAGAGAAACCTTCAGGTTACCTCTCAGAATAACTTAAGGTGAATGTTGATGCATTAATTTTACATCATTTGACAATTCTTTATTCCTTGTTCTTTTTCTGTTATGTTGATTGTACTGATATTATATTCGATGATGCTGAAATTGAACTTTTATTATGTCCGTTTAGGCATTGGACAGTACGTTTGCAATTTTCCTATTCAACAAGGTGAGATTCGGGTAAAGCAACCATTCTCTTGTTATGGTGAAATGCTGATTTCATTTTTTTTTTTGCTGTATTCGTTTTTGATATGGCTCTGTGTTTGCAATTTTCATCATCATCATTTTTTTTCAATATGGTATACAAATTGTTGGGATTGAAGAAATATTAGTGCCATTTAAATATGGATTACAAATCATTGGTGTGTTGGGGTTGAAAAAATATTAGTGGCTGGAAGTTGGTGGTAGGCAAATGAAACATATATTGTGTTAGGAGGAAGAACAGACCATCTTTTTTTTTTTTGAATTGAGGGATCTAAAATCTTTGAATAATAGGTGTTGGTCCAATCTTGTATATTTAAATAATAGGTGTTGGTCCAATCTTGGGTCAGTTCAATAAAGTACAAGCCAGGACCCTGCTAAATCAGAACGTGCTCTCCAGAATTCCCTCATGTTTTTGGAATTATCCATTTGGTTGGATCAGATCTATGAGTAGTTCTGATGTGTTCCCTCGAAGCATCCTCACGTTTATGAACATGCAGACAGCCTCATTGGAACAATCCCAAATCTATACAACAGTAGCCGAAAAATATTTCTGAATCTTTGACTACAATGAAGTAGCCTTACAATGAATGGCAACCTGACATTATATTATACTGTCAATGAATCATGTGACCCATGGATAGGACTATAGGCATTTCGATTCAGTGGATTTTGGGTAGTTAGTAGTTTAGGGTCTCTCAGTTGAGTGATGGGTGTTGGGTTGGATCATAAACTAAAAAAAAATAGTTTAGGGTTGGATTGGGTCAACCGGGTTCATAGGACTGGACTGGGATGGATCTGTACCAGAGTATGAGACCCGTTTTGGTAGTCGGGACTCAGATCCTTCAGGTCAAGTATTTTATGTCTTTTTAAAGTCATGTCCAAGGTCTAGGTCTGACCCACTAACAGACTTATACATGATAAATCAAACAACAAAAATTTTATATTTATATTTCTCAAAGAGAATAATAAATAACACTATCAAACAGAAAATGACTTTTTTTATCTTTACTAAAATTGTTATCTATTATGGAATAGTTTATATCGCTACCCGAACGGGGGCTTAGGATACCTAGTCTGTTGATAGAGTTTCTATAATAGTTGGTCTTTTTTAAAAAAAAAATGAAAAAATAAAAAATGAGAAAGTGAAAAAGAAAAAAGAGAAAGTGAAAAAAAAAATCCTAATGTGAGAGAGACTTTTCATTCGCAGCCGTCACCTCTCATTCTCCCTGCCGCCAACGCCGATGCTCCCCCCTCTTTCTCAGACTCTCTTGATAAAGACTCTCCATTTTGTTCTTGTAGATTAGGTAAAGTGTGATAGATTATGCTCTGCAGTTTGTGATACATTTTTTGAATTGGGTTTTCTCTGAAATATGAGGGTTTTCTCTGAATGTGATGTCAATCTGTTCTTGTTTACAGAAATGATACTGAGTTTTTTTTTAAAAAAAACCTAACTAGTTTTTTATAACCTCGCTTGTGGTTTGCTCCGGAGGAACGACTCGTGCGATCACGAATTTCGAGGGGGGGGGGGCTGTGGGAGCCCGTCTCGGAGTTTGTGCGCATACGCATCTTCGTTTTTTTTCCTTAACTTTTCATTATTTGAGTGGCAGTGAATGCTTGATTTAACACCGTGAAAGTGTGATTGCTCAATTTTCTTGAATGCTTGCTATTGCTCTGTTACAGAACAGGTATTGAATGCATTTTATTTTTTAAAATGAATATGGCTATTTAAATTGTGTTGTATGGTCTTTGGGTGTGAATGATGGAGTTTAGGAGAAAACTAATATTTTCAATAATGAATTGGAAATTAGAATACATAGATTGAAGGGTGCATTTTTCAAATATGCTTGGGCTCATAGGTGATCTTTTTACTTATGGGATGCTGTTATATGTAGTCCCTTGTGCAGTCTCAGTTCGCTAATGAGGTACATGCTTCGTTTGTTTAGGCATATAATGGGGTAATTCATTGAAATATACTTCATTTTTGTTTTGTTAAGGTACATGTTTCATTACATTAAGTATACACTGTAAAAAAATAAAAAATTCAAAGCATGTTAGTCTGCACATTGATCTGTTTCTAACATTATCCTTGGTACTCTGAGTGAAATAGGGAATAGATTAGTGGTCAATCCATAAGTTGCTGTTTCATTTGGCTAAGTAATCCAGGATCACCACTCAGTTTTAAAACTAGAATAGAGTCTTGTATTCTATGCTGGATGAGGGAGTAGGCTATCCAGTTTCTTTATAAGATGTAGATCTACTCTTATTATCACTTAATAAGAAAAATTCCAATCAAACAAAAAGTGGAATAAAGTAACATAACTTTAGGCTGGGGTAAATAATGATCTCATACCCTCTTATTATGGCATTAACACACAATGGGCAGATTCCTTGCTGATAGATGCATGAAGTGGAGATATAAGGAGAATATCTGACACGTTAGGTGAGTTCTTACCGGCTCCGGATAAGATGTGTTTTGAGGTTGTAATTGGAATGCGTATATAAAAACTAGCTTTAGAAAAAGAAATAGATTGACTTAACCAATAAATCGGATATATGTAAGTGGATGTGTTTTTATGAATCTTATTTATATGAAGAGAAATTTACATACTTGTTGAATAAAAAATGGGGAAAATATGATATTGAAGACTAGTTAAGTATTTTCTCACAAAAAAAAAAAGACTAGTTAAGTAGGCCAAAAAAGCATGTGTGCGTGTGAAGGACAACTCTGTATTGAGACGTAACCAGCGGGATGCATAACCTGACGTGACGGGGTAGCACGCTCTACAACTGCTGTCACATGGTGGTTACTGATTATTTTGTTGTGTTTTTTGTTTTATTGTTCCCTTCTGTTCTCCTCACCTCCATTCAGTCCTTGTAACCCTGGTTGCAATACAAATTGTGGTAACTTGAGTCTACCTTTTCTCAAAAAGTAGGCCAAAAAAAGATTTAAGTGCTGATTCTCACTGCCCTCCAAAAGACTTTCATGAGAAACTCTCTTGTCCACCCAATGAGTTGGATGCCATTAAGCCACAATTTGATTAAACGGTCAGTGGATCAGAATTCAATGACTGATTTTTCCCAGCTTGTGGAATCTATTGGGCATGCCTCTATGAGAAGTTAAGTGTCCTTTTGAGACAATGACTTCAGGAGGGTTCAGTTTCTGTGGATATTGATGGAATGATGACAATAGTTGTGTGAGTTTGTGATCGCGACCAGTGAAAGGGCACAAAAAAAAACACTCAATTAGGAGTGATCACACTTAGAAAGAGATGGATTTCTCCTACATTGAGTTCATTAGTGATATTTTGTAGCTCTTAATCGTATGTTGAATATGGTTGCCCATTATACTGTACTTTTTTTTTTGGTACATAGAGGCCCCTGAGGGGCCACAAGTCCCACCTTACAATACTAGTACAAACTATTTTTGGGGGTCAACATGCACCCACAAACTGAACCTGGGCGAAGGCCCATGTAACAAGCCCATAGGGCCTTTCCACCATTTTTTTTGGTGGCCGAAGGAATCGAAGCCGCGTCAGTCCTTGGGCGGGCGATGTCCCTGTCCAACATGCCAAAGCCGGGTGGGACCATTATACTGTCCTTTTTTGTCCTGGTCGCATGACTTCCAGAGTTTGGGTTATGAATAAGATTCACTATGTTGATGATATTTTTTCTATATATTTTTTTATTCATATATCACAGTGAGCAATTTTTGTTTGGATATGGAGAGGTGAGCATAAAACTGCTTTCAGCAGTTTAAAATGTTGAGAAAAATGACATTACCAAGTTCTAACAGAAATGACGAGGGAAATATTAGAGAAGTTTGTTTCCGTGGCATGTTTTCAAACTTTCAATGAAATGATGAGCATTCATATTCTAAAGACTAAACAAGATGATATACTTGTAGGAGCTCAATATCCATGTTGTGGTATGTTAAGATGTAGGTTATGCGATCTTGAAGTGATTCTCTCTTCCCACAGGAAGTATCAATACTGAAGTGAACTGAAATGGTGGTGGGATGGTATACTGAATAATCTAGAATACAGCATTTTTAATGTTGTTGTGTTTGTCTGTGTAGAAGAGAAGATGAAGAAAGGACTGCATCCACAGCTGCAATACATATCATATGTTACTCAAGATGGAAGACTCATTCAGTTCTTGATGACAAGGCTGCACCATGTTGGCAAGGTCTACCACCTTCGGGAGAGGGCCCAAAAGGCTGAAACCATTGGTCAGATCGCAAAGTTTAACCGTCGATATGGGCGAAAGGATGAAGATGGAGGAGAAAACGAGTGACATTTATGGAATCAGGCTTGTTTGTATGGCGCCATGAACAGCAAACATGAAAATGGGGAGTAGCGCTTTGTATTACTTTTTATATGAAGAACTTTAAGAAATTTCTGTTCACAGGAATCATCTTCTTGGAGCAAAAACTGTTTTTATCCTCTGATTAAATAGGCCCTTGACATTATTGATGGTGCATGATTTATATGTCATATTTTTATAGACATTAGTTTCCATGAAAGGCCATTGTTTTTATTGTTTGAAAGGATGAGAATTTCAAAATTAATAATCAAATAAATATAAATTTAAACTGATTTTATCATATTTTTAAAATAAAATACAGTATAAATTGAATAAGATTTGTTAATGGATTATATAAATATTTTATTTTATTTTATTTTTTAAAACCATATTTTTAAGATAAAATCTAGCCCATGAAAAATATGAATAAAATCTATTGATGGATACACTTGTATTTTTAATTAATTTCAAAATGTAAAATCAGATAAAATATTTCTCTCTCAACTCAGTATTTTTTTTTAAATTTTTTTCATAGTAGTATTGATTGGTTAATCGAAACTCATATTTGATAATAAGATTAAGCATTAATTTTCTGGTAAAAGCTGTAAATGCGTAGGTTTTCATCGCAGTAATAATTCCATCCGCGTTCAACCCTACCGATTCAGATGCGTCAATACACTCCTCCAAATCACGATAGCTGCCGTTCGGACTTCAATGGACGGCACAGATTACACATAACCCTGTTGGGAAGCTTAAAGCGAGTGCGACGTAAGGCGAGACTCAATAAACCCTCCCCCTTCTTCCCCTCTTTTTCATTGCTTCCATGAAACCCCCCCTAAATCCACAGACGAAGAAATCGGGGGAAAAAAATCGCAACTTTATTGGATAAAACCGTCAATCTGTATGTTCTTCATTCGAATCAAAACAAGTCGATTGATTCACGTGTGTTGATTATGATTTCGTTATTGTTTTCGTTGATACAGGAATCTCGGCTTTGACAGATTGTGAGAAAGTTTGTGTTTTTTTTTTTTGGAGATGCCGAGGACGGTGTCGCGGTCGCCGTCGTACAGGAGACGGCACTCGCCGTCACCGGTGGGGTACAGGTACGACGGCGGAGGGAGGAGAAGCCGGCGCGATCGAAGCCGTTCACCGTATTCTTATTCTCATAGAAGGTGATCTCACCCCCAGTTCTGTCCATCTCTTTTTTCAATTTCGCATTCTTTTTATTCTTTGATGAATTTTATTGAGTTTATATTTCATTGAAAATTGTTTTAACATATGTGAAATGCAAGAAAATGGAAGGTATGAATGATTTTTTCTTTATATAATTTAAAAGGGTCTTCTTTTGTTTGTTCGCGCTAATTTCACCTTGGTTGATCGGTTGAAAAGGAAGGGGTGGTATAAATTGGGTTTGGGGGTGTTTTGAACGCATTCAGATTGATACATGCCCTCTGTGTGCTCAGTTTGTCCTGTATGAAATATTTGGACCCAAGGTGCCAGGTTCAATTGTAGATGGATGGTTTAGAATTTTAATGTTGTTTGGAAGGGGTGTTTGCATGTGATTGACGCGATATGGCTCATGGATCCATTTAAATGATCGCTTTGACATACTTTGCTGATGGTTGGTGATTGGTGATGGTGAAGCAGTGTCACGTAGCTTCTAATTTGGTGCCCTCTATATAGTTGTCCCCCCTTGAGTGGATCTTTTTTTATTGGCCAATGTGAGAGGAATGTTTAGTGTTTTATGATTATTGAGTCAATGAGGAAATTAGAATTAGTTCAAAATTTATAAGGGAAAAAACACAGTTCTACCAAAGAGTTGGGCTGGATAATTTGACATCGATCAATCTGGAAATGAGGGTGAAATTGTATAATTTTTTTTATGCCTTTGTGTCCATTGGACCACTAGCTTCTGTAAAAATAGACTGATTTTGTTTATTGTTTCATGTGGGATCTGCATGTTGATTTTAACACTTTTTGCAGTTTAATCATAGAGGTCATTTTTTCACTTGGTAATATATAGTGTTCTTCTTCTTCCTTTATTAATCAATGGGCTCTGACACTTTTCTGATTTGAGGGTCTTTGCAGTGAGCGCTGCATCTGTTCACGTTCTTAAGTTCAATGTCCATGCAACTTCTGTTTAAGATTCTTCATTTTAATTACTCATTTATCGTTTCTTCATCTGCAATGACAAAGTTGAAAAGATGTTAACTTGTACGTCCAAATTATGTTTCGTTTGGAGTTGCATCACGCAGTTTGGAAGCATGCGGATTCAATACATATGCTGCATTCTAATTCCAAGTGAAATATTTATTCAGTTCTAGGGAGGTAATTTTGAAATCGGTAAACAAATTCTTATAAGGTTTGTCTTAGCCAAAATCTTATAAGTAGTTTTACAAGACTCTGTATCAAAAGAAAATAAATTATGAGAAAAGGGGAAAAGAGAAAAAAATAATTATAAGCAGGTGATTCTTTCCAGTGATTGTCTGGCTTGCTTGATTTGGACGTACACGACTACATGTGATAAAAGATGGAGCATACAAAGAGTATTGGTAAATTTCAATGAGGTAACAATACATGTTATATGTAAAGAGATTGCTTCTCCTGAAGAGGTGACTAGAATTTACCTAGATTGTTTAGATACCTGAAGCCCCTTCAGGTTCTGCCTAATATATAGATCTAATTTTTTTGTGCAGGAGAAAAAGCCGTTCCATTTCTCCCCGGAGGCATAAAAGTCGTTCTCCGACTCCTAGAAGGCACAAGAGTCGCTCCCCAACACCAAGACGATACAGGAGACAGAGAAGCAGGAGTACTACAAAGTCTCCCATACCTAAGTCTCGAAGTCCAAGCCTTGAGGCTATTGAGCGAAAAAATGCAATTGAAAAACTGAGAAAGGAAGAAGAAGAGAAGAAAAGGTAGTCTTGTTACAGATGTGTGTTACTTATGCTGTTTCTTAGACAGCACTTTCAACATGTCATGTTTCTCATATAAAGTATATCATATACATTTTTGTCTTCTATGAAAATCTTAATTGCAATTGTTCTCTTCAAGTAATATACTTCTTGTGTAAGTTATCCCCAATTCTGTTGAATTGTTCTTCATAAGAGGATCATTTTCTGAGTCTAAGTAGTCCGAGGAGCGCATTCATTACTGTGAATGGGAAACGATGCAATAGTGCAAAAAAGATAATGAGAGGTTCCATTACTTTAAAAAATGAATTATTTTATTAAATTTTGTGTGCAGTTTTTATGAATGATTTTTTTCTGTATTAAGTACTTTTTGGATATGTGAAATACATTCAATTCAAGAGAGAGGGCATAGTTTATATTGAACAATTTTATCTTTCGATTACATTTAGCAAGTAGTTTTACAGCATTCAGGAGACATGCGTAAGTGGTTACATCTGGCCGTAAAAGCTAATCATTCTTCTGCAGCGTTTATCGTTCATCATGGTAGTTTTTTTATGAGCCTATTTGTTGACTTCTGAAATTGTTGAAAAGCCAGCCACAATAGTGTTTCTGGTATCTTTTCCCATTGCTTATTAAAAATAATTAGTTTTCGAAGTTTCTTCTTCATGGCAAAGATTGTGGATAGCTTGGTAATTTCCCTCGTGCTTATATACTGTTCTTTCATTTTTTTTTTTCCTTTCTTGGATGTTAGTCTTTTGTGTCACTGTCCTCCATGAGCGCCCGCTGTTAATAATTACTGATGGTAGCTTCCATCTTTCATCTAAATTAAGGAAAAATAATACTTAATCAAGGTTAATAGGTAAACACTGAATGATCAATTATTGTAGTTTTCCTCTTTTTTTTAGTTCATTATTGTGTAGTGATTACTTATCAACTGTGTTGTTCAACCACTGATTTGAATGTTGATGGGGGACAGCGGTATGAGGTGTTACATTCTCTATACCTCATGATATAAAGGCATAACAGCAAATCACAATCATGTCCATGTGGATAAGCCTTTTTAATAGGTTTGTGGATATGTCATCCTGTTTTGTAGGGTTTGAGTATTGGCATGCACGTACATGAGTGTTTAATCTTTGATGCGTCATGTTTTGTTTTGTGGTGAGCTGGGGTGGGGAATAGTATCTGACATTGTAGCAAGAAGTATGTAAAGAAGACTCTCAAAATTATGTGTACATAATTGGGCTGCCTGAGTATGATAAAAAAATGTATTAGTATGTTTACTAATAATACATTCTAATTCAACATATCATATTCTTTTTAAATAAGGCTACATGATTTTTACCAGAATTGATGCAAGTACATGTCAGTATGTGGCTGCCACAAGTTTGGCAGCTGCTTTGCAACTTGACTTGACTAATTGTAAAGCAGATACTTTCTTGTTTTGGATGATGTATGTAAATCTGCTGGATGGATTGGTGGTTTCGAGAAATATTTGATTGCTGACTAAAACGCAGATGCTGTAATTTGCTTATCCAAGACCGTGATGACCCCCCCCCCCCCCCCCCCCCCCCCCACCACACACACACACACAAAAGAAAAAAGAGAGAGAGAAAGAAAAAGAGTGGGGTAGGGCATTTCAGATGAACCCTGGGGACAGTAAAATGCCTATTATAATATCTGGGAAAAAAACAATTTTCATGGTGTTTTTCTGTGAAAACAGGCTCTGTATTAGACATGGAAATAATTAACTATTATATGTACCACATCCTGGATATGAAGAGAATGAGATCTTCATTTCACTGAGTGCTCCTTGTGTGTGTGTGTAACCACAGTACGAGTCTGAAGGGAGAAGAAGGAAACAGAAAACAGTACAGGGGTCATATGCACCCGTTTTTACAAAGACACAGAATCAGTATTAGAGATACCTACTCGTTCCGACATAGAAGACACAACTCAGTTACTTCTCGATGAATAGTTTGCCACCCACGACCTCCACCTTATTTGTACCTGCACATTATTGACCCAGTCCTTGATGAATCTTTCATTACTTCCTTATTTTATTGATATCCAGGTGTGTATTATGCAATAGTGTGTCCTGTTATTGTACTTTATAGATAAAAGTACGCCATCCATGATGCTGCTATTAATGTTCATAGCCAATAAGTTCGAAAGAGGAAAAACAGAGCAGTCGATTTTATCCTACAAAGGAGCTGTTTATGTGTTTAGAACACACAAAATGTCAAGTTTCGTGTTGATTGTTGCTTCTCATCCCGAAGTGGTTAGAATAGAAAAGGCTTCACTATATGATGAGCCACCAACACGACACATTGAATATCCTCTTCAGTCAATGTAGTAATTATCTTGTGTGAGAAATGTACTTTAATGCGAGGGCTAAAGTGCTTTAGTAATTAGTTTCAAACCTGCAACTGGTTGCTTGACATTCTTTTCCGCAGGCTTTTCTGAAGGAAGATACTGCATAGTTCAACTTGTTATGTTTGATGAACCAATTGGTGCTTCGTTAATCTACTGTTCACCAGTTTGAAAACTCATTTGTTTGGATCAGGAGTCTATTAGAGGTATGCCTTAAAAGCATTAGCTTGTATTTAGAATCTTGATGGGCGGAAAGGTTAGTTCAGAAAGTCAAGATGAGGAATCCTTCCATGCTGCTTACTGTCCAACTCTGCAAGTTTCCCAGTTCAAAGAGATTAAAAAACTGAAAAGTATGGGACAAATATCTTTATCTAACTCATTGCTTTTCCCATCAGGCGTCAGCAAGAAGCGGAATTGAAATTGTTAGAAGAGGAGACTGCTCGAAGGATAGAGGAGGCTATCCGCAAAAAGGTTGAAGAAAGCTTGAACTCCGAGGAGATTAAGCTGGAGATACAACGGAGGATCGATGAAGGGCGTAAGAAACTATTTGACGAGGTTGCAGCTCAACTTGAAAAGGAAAAGGAAGCTGCTCTTATTGAAGCTAGGCAAAAAGAGGCATGTATTTCAGATGAACATGGCATTATTAACTTGTGATTGTTCTTTGTTTTCCTTAATCATTCATTACTTTTCCCATTGTGCAAGTTCAGTTAGCAGATACATTATTATACTGGCCAGGTACGCATTTATATGGATTAATACATTTAACAAGTGGATAGGAATTTCCCTTGAAATCTGACTTTGGGCATAACACTAATATGGGTCTACAACTACCTGATGAACTTTGCTTCCTATAGTCTCTACTTAGTGCACAATTATGTGGAACCTTATAATTTATTTTTGTACTTTCAACCACTATTATTTCCAGGAGCAAGCTAGGAGGGAGAGGGAAGAACTGGACAAGATGCTGGAGGAGAATCGGCGAAGAGTTGAAGAAGCACAGAGGAGAGAGGCATTGGAGCAGCAGCAGAAAGAGGAGGAACGTTACCGGGAGCTCGAGCGGCTCCAGAGGCAGAAGGAAGAGGCACTGCGGAGGAAGAGACTGGAGGAAGAGCAAGAACAGGCAAACCAAATGAAGCTGCTTGGCAAGAACAAATCTCGCCCCAAGCTTTCCTTTGCACTTAAATGATCAGGGGAATTTCAGCTGGTTGGAGCTGATTCCAGCCTTTTGAGTATGAAACATGGATGTGTCATTGAAGCAGAACAGATTGGAACCATCCTATTTTCATCTAATGTTGGTATATTGTGATTTTATCTGAGTTCAATTTTCTCTTAAATCTTCAGACCCCCAATGTGGGGGAGCTAATCTATCACATTCAACCTTTCCATCTTTAACCATGTTTTTTTTTCTTCCTTTTTTTGGCAAACAGGTTATGTTTTATGACATTTAAAGTAGTACATAAGATATTGATAACCCAATCTGACCATACTGGGCAGGTTTGGATTCCATGTTTTTGAAACATACTTTTGACCCATTGCAATGTCTGGGTCTGGTTTTGAGCTTCAACATGACCAGTCTCGACCTAGATTAATAGCCGTAAATAATATGATTTTTCTTATCATTCTCCTCTCATTTCTCAATCAAAACCCTCACGTGTGTCTCATATTAATTTGATTAGACGAAGTGTTTTATATAATGTATGTATATTGAGGGGTGTTGATAGTGTCATGAAGAGTTTATGTTTTGTAATATATTTTATGATGTTTAGTACTTTTTAGTTTGTTCACGTTGGAATTGTTTATGATTTTTATGAGTGTAAACTTTTTATGATAAAAATAAGTTAAATCTATAAAATAAATATTTATATTGTGCTATATGTAGGAGCTGACACAATCACAGTCGAGGAGGTGCAAATATGAAGTTAGATATTGAGTTCGGTTGGATTCAATGGAACAGGTCAAGTTTTCGCATAACCCAGGCCCAGAAATTGTCACCAAAAATCTGTCCCATTGAGGACTTATAGCTTATATTTGTCCCACTTAAAATCCACTAAAAAAGTATACAAATCTGCCATGTCCCACTTAACACGTACGTTGGTTGTTTGACGTGATCATCAATTAGAACTAAAATGTACAGTTTTGTTAAAACACATAAACATAAAAATCTTTTAAAAGACTGTAATTAAAACATGTTTTAACATAAATACAAAATAAAATAAATATCTTATATATTCATAAATTTTCTTACATAAAATCTCATCTAGATGATCTTTTTCACTGGATGGGGCTTCAAATTGCATGCTTGTTTTATGTGACACCTAATATCACAGGTATTGATTGTTAAAAGATCAAATGAGATCTAGGTTAGTTTGGTATTATTATGTATGATGATAGTGTTGGGATTATGTCTTGATCTGGTGTATCACATCGGACGGCTATGATGAAACCAAATTAGGGTGGACTGTGGACACCTAATATATATATATATATAGGCGATATGGTGTGGACATCATACCTTATTTTAATATGCGGTCACTTTGTAATCGCTGTACAATTGGGGTGCATTTAATCAGATGGTGAGAAAATATTCCATAAAAAAATCACAAGAGAAAAATAGGGAGATTGTGTGGAGAAAAAAGAGGGATCACAATTTATAGGGATATATGTGATTTTATGGAGTAATTATTTTAACCGTCTGATTAAAATCCATTTAATCGGATGGTAATGACATGGTGACCACACCTAAGGAAGAGGGTATGGTGACCGCATCTTATCATTTCACTATATATATTAATATATATATATATATATATATATATATATATATATTAATTAAAATTTGATCTTAATTAGTATTTAAAGTGAACCTCTTAAAATCAAGGAACAATATTTGTTTATTAAATAGGAGATTACTTGGGGAGAAAATTATTTATACATATAAACATTCTCTAGGGTTCAAGGGTACAACGTGGCATGAATTAATGTAGAGATCTAATAGTGAGGTTGAGATGGTTCTAAGAGAGGATAACTCCATGAGAGTTTGTGAATCTCTTAATGTATTTTTGTATCTCAACTATTATAGTTGATTCTCTGTTTTCACCCCGTAGATATAGGCTTAGGCCGAATCACATATATCTTGTGTTCTTCATGTGATGGTGTTCCGTTCTTGTGTTCAATCTCGGGTTTTGTTGATGCCTTTCGCGTATTCGTTTCCCATCAGTTATGGAATGTTCACGTGCATCCCACACACAGTCGTCCTTGATGCTGGCGGTTGTATGGTCTCTTTGGCTTGCGCGTAATCATTTTATTTTTAGAAATACCAGGATCTATGTTGAAAATGTATGGGATTCAATACTTAAATTCATTAGGGAGGAGGGGCACTCATGTGCCGGGGCCAGTCAAGTGATGTATTTGGGGATAAATTGATCATCGAGAAATAGAGGCGTCTACGTGTTTATCTTTTAGTATACAGTCTCATTAACTTGTTAAATGAGGTTAATGAGATTGTCATGGGCTACATATAAAGATTGCATGTAACATAATCTAATATTTTATGAATTCTGAGATGTGCCCCCACCTTGCCCACCAACTACTGGCAAAGCAACAACTGATGCCCCCTCCAACCCTGGCTCTATCATTCAAGGTTGCCCCCACCGGTCCTTTAATTTTTATTATGTCCTTATCACATATTCAGATGCACCAAGAAAAAAAAAAAAAAAACTATTTTAAAAAAGAAGAGAAGCAACAAAACCACGTGAAACTGGCCTCACTTTTGATTCTCCTAATATCATCTTCATCCAAACATTAGAGATTTTAATGGGTTTATATTTATATGCGCCTTACATGATGATGTGTTACTTTTACCAATAATATTAAAAAAGATGTGTTAAATTTTTTAAGTAAATTTTAATCATATCTATTTTATCTTTTGTAAATCAAAATAGATAATGTTTGAACTGAGAGATGAAATTAAAAAAAAAAATGAATAAAAAATGTAAAAACAAGAGAACAGAAAATGGTGCATGCTTTAGGTTTAATTTTGTACATATTCTTATTATTATTTTCTTATTAAAGTGTTAATACACTTAGTCCGTTTTATCACCCATGCACTATGAAGACATAATGTATATTGCGTTATCACAGTGTATGAACTAAAACTAAATTTTATTATTTTAAAAAAAAAATTACTATTATATCTTATTATATATTTCATTTCGTATAACAATATATACTTCAATAAGATAATATAATTATTAAAAAAAAATGAAAAATAATGTGAACGGTAAATAAGACTGCATAAGGGACTAAACATATCATGTTCCTTAATTTTTCACATGCAGAGGTTTAAACAATGAAGCCTTATAAGATATTATTTTATCAAAACCCTTTTTCCCGGCAAGAAAATATGGTGCATCTTTCATCATGGAGAATAAAGAAGATATATAAGACTACTTAATTAGGTGGATCATTTAACTTTTATGGATGAAGATTTCCACTCACCTGTTGTTCAACTGAGTCTGAATGGTAGAGATAAAACAAGTTGAAGAGATTTGAATTGGTGTGACCTCTCATAATCAATAGACTTTTTGAAAGAATAATGTTAGTGATATTCCTCAGGTCAATTAGCCGTGCAATCTACTGTTTTTTTTATTTTCTTTAAAAATAATGTGTGTTTTAATGAGATACATATTTTAATAAAAAATATATATATTTTAATGATTGAATAAATATATTTTTAATAAATGCTAAATACAATTCATTGTAAAGGTCCCCATTTAGTCTGAGACCCGAAAGTCCGGCCTGCATGGTCAGGGCCCATAGAGCAAAAACCTAATCTAGGCCCATCGCGGGCCGGTCTGGGCCTGGCCGGGCCATTTTCAGGGAGGTTCGGGCCCATAGGCCCGTGGGAATACGATGAATGAGTCACATGTAATTTTATTTGAATTGTGATTGAATTATACAAATTATTGACATTTATGTAGGTGTCAACCTAGTTAAGTACATGTAGTGATTTATTTTTTTAAGTAATTAATTCATATTGTATTTTATTTTTAAAAATTCAATAGATGTAAATGTTTTTTTCTCAACTGTATACTTTCAATTTTATGTTATTTTAACATTTATATGCAAATTGACAACTTAAATTAAAAAAATTAAAAGGAAATAACATGTTTAAATCTGGACCCACAGGCCTGAAGCCCGGGCCTGTTTATTTGGCCACGGCCCGACCCGTTGCCGATGCGTTCCGTTGGAAGACTGATCAGGGTGTTCCGCAGACTACCTGCCCATCACTATGGAGTCTTTTATTTTTTTATTTTTATCGTACTCACTTTTTCTTATTCCAGTATATATATATTAAATTAAGTTGATATATATTAAATGAAAATATACAAAAATAAAGAAGTTTTTCCTAATACATATTTTATTAAGATTTATAAGATTTATAAAAAAATATAAAAAATAAATGGAATGCGGCCCGATTACATTCAATTTGTTTTTCCTAATACATATTTTATTAAGATTTATAAAACCTTTTAAATAATTAAAACATGCTCCAATTTGGATAGCGACATAAGCTATTCTTGCATAGATAACTATTTCAGTATAAGAAAAAAATAAGTCAATTTTTGTTTAGTTGTGTTTTTAATTAGAGCTTTGCTATATAGGCCCCAACACATAGGCCCCTCAGTGGTTGTCAAAATGTCATTGGTTGTGTTGTTTCTTTTTACAAAAGGACAAAAAAGCTAAATACCAAAGTACCCCTCATTAAAACTCATTCCTTGGGTTATGATTTTCCTATTTTTCCATTTTTTTCTACTTGTCTTCCGTCCCTCTCTGCCATTCAAACCCATTCAAAAATATTTAGGGTTTCCAAAAACTCAAATGTGAATAGAAATCACACCAAAAAAGAAACCCCATTTTTCTAAAATGGCGAAGAAAACCTAAGATTTCTTTGAAGAATCGATTTGATAAAAAAAAATTGTTCTTCTGGAGGTTTCAACACCAGCCAAAGAATGGGTACATAACCCTTTTTTGGTATTTCAGAAAACCCCTTTGTTATTTTGAAGATCTTATGATCCCATGAATATGATGTTTTTTTTTTCTAGGGTTTTTTTTTCCGAATAGTTACAAAAAGTAACTCACTTTTTTTTTTTTTTTTATACAGAAAACTGAAATGTATGTCCAATTTCTGTTTTTATTTTTTATGAAAATGTAGCGACAATCAGAAGAATGTAACCAGATTTAAGTTACATGTATTTTCAGTTTGTTTAATGTTACTGCTATGCGCAATGTAATCATATATTAAATGTAACAAATTGTAAGTAGATACTGGTGTATATAAAAGCTCAACAAATGTAACTAACTATTAAAATGTATTGTTGAATGTAACTTTTTTAAGAATACAACCAACTTTTCTTCAATGATTCTAATAGTTTATTATTTTTGTATGTATGCATGTCATGATTTATGTTTCTTCATCATTATATGTTTTTTTGTTCATATTGATAGGCACAACGTGGCTAGCATTCCTTCATCGTAATTATATTATGTTAGTGTAAATTTCTTTGTATTCATTTTTTTTAATTAAATATGTATTTTCAGTTTGTTTCATGTTACTGCTATGCTGAAGGTAACTATCGTCAAAATGTAACTAATTGAGAATATCTGCACAACAAATGTAACTAACTATTAGAAAAATGTAAACAACAAAAATGAATATGTGTATTCAGTTTGTTTAATAATAATGTCATCCTGAATGTAACTTGATTGACAATGTCATTTTATCTTGAAAAGTTATTTAGTTTTGTGTCTATGTAAACAACAATCGCATATCTTCTGTATCAAATGTCATTTCAACATATTGTTGCTCAACTTCAACAATGAAATATTTCTGCGGACTGCCTTCCACAGAAAATGTAGCTGAGTTTATTGTATTTCCTACACTCAAATGCAAAAAAGTATCAATAAAACTAATGTATTGTTGTAATCACTAAAAATCAGATAAACATAAAAAACTAAAAATAGAATAATATGACTCATAGATCCGCTAAGATCATATTAAGAGTCGTTGATATTTTGAAATGGAACATTGTTTCACAATTATATTGCTCTAAAGTTAGTTACATTTGTAAATGTAACTAGTATTATTTACAAAAAAAATTAATAAGTTAGTTACATTTACAAAAATGTATCTAAATCACAAAAAACCGTAAAAAAAGTCCAACAAGGGAATAACTATGTAATCGACATTCAAATGTTAAACAACTGATGTATCATGTTCAAAACCACGTTTCACATAAAAACAACCATAATTAACATGTAAAAATGAAAAAAATGAAATAATTGAAAAAACATACAATAAACATGCACTAAACATGAATCGGCAGACATTTCAAATGATAGCCATAAGAATTTAATGATATTTTTTTTATCAGATAAAAAGTTTATATAGTCATCTAAAGAAGAAATCTGATTCTGAACGGTCTGAACAAAAACAAATATCAAATTTTACCACAAAAACGAATGCACAATTCAAATGTTGAAATTCAAAAAAAGAAAAAAAAAGAAAAATTAATGCCTAAACGCATGATTCTAGGAATTAATTACTGTCCCATTAATTACGTTGAAAATTAAAACACACACTTAAGGGGTATTTTGGGTAATCTAATCTATGCTATGTCATGGGGCTTACGAAATGAGGCCTGTCAATCATTTTCCTTTTAATTATTCTCATTGACAAATGTAATAATAACGTTTTTATTATTTGGTTGATAATGAATTAGGTTGTGGATAAAAAAAATTAACAACGATTTATAAAAGTAAAAAAAAAAAAATGATTTGAAATGTGAGTCTCTTTATTTAATAGAGACAATGATATATTATACTACATGTGTGCCCCTTTTATACTAGTGGAATACATTGGATGGAATAACACAATTCCAGGGGATCTGTAATACTAATACCGGTTTATTCTTATATAATCTAACATAGCTACACCCTCTTATTCCTTGTAAGCAAATAGCTTTATTTTTCTTATTTCTCTCTATTCCTCCCGTATTCTTCTCTCCAAACATGGGAAGTAAAATGCAAGAATGTATGGGATTCAGTGCTTAAATTCATTAGGGAGTGGGGGCACTCATGTACCAGTAGGACTGCAACTCGGGCGGATTGGGTTCGGGTTGACCTCAACCCAAACCCAATCCGAATTCCAAACTTTTCAACCCTAATCCTACCCAATCCGATTTTCTAACATGATGTGTAAATTAAATAACCCAACCCGTAAGATTAGTTAGGTTTACTTAAAATTTGGACTGTCCAAATTAGAAGCTACAGAATGAACGGCCATGATTTTTTTTTAACTAATAATTTACGGGTTTGGGTTGGGTCAGGTTGTGAGTGAGGTCAACCCTCACAACCCGACTTGTGAGTCAATCTGAATTGGTCAACCCGAATCCGAATTGGCCAACCCAACCTATGTAAAAATCAGGTTCAACCCGACCGATTCAGGTTCAACCTGACCCAATTTGCAACCCTATGTACCGGGGGCTAATAGGGTGATGTACTTGGGGGCAGTGGTGGAGCCACCAAAGGCCCAAGGGGGTCCCATGCCCCCATCTGGATTTTTGTTTCATATGATATGTTTAGTCTCAACTGTAATCTACATCAAGTTTTTTTAAAATTATACACTCTCCAATTAAAGTATATACAATTATATGAAATAAAATATATATTGAGATATGCAAATTTATTATTTTTTAATTAAAAAAATGACAACAATTTTTGCGCTATACACTATGATAGAACCCATACACTATGATAACACATTATATATTACGTTATCACAATGTATGGGGCTGCAAAATGGACTGAGTGTATCAGCGCTCTTTTTTTTTATTTGTAATTTTTTTTTATTAGGGCCCATAACCTATAGGTCATAGGTCATGAGCCTCACAACTCAACATCAACAGTAATAACCCACTTTTTATGTATCTAGAAGATCAGAAAATCAAGGAACCCCCCCCCCCCCTCTTATGAAGATGAAATATCTATAATAATCAAAATAAAAATGAATACAAGCTCTCCATATCAATCAAATATTTATTTTATCAACCATCGTATGAATAAACATATGAAGAAGATGGAAAGAGAGTAAGACCCTCCCAAATTCCATCAAAACCCAACAGTTCAATAGTGAATAAAATAAATAAATGATTTGCTGATATGCTAACATATAAAAAACATTCAAGATATAAATCAACACCTTAAATACAAATCACTAGGTATCCAATTTATTCACTGAGATTGTTGGATTGATAATGATAAATTCATTCAATATTTTTAAAATATGAAATCTTATCGAGGTCATATATTTAAAGGTATATATTGTTTATTAGATTTATGTTTTGACATTTTATTTTGTGAATCATTATATGAAATTTGACATATTGTTTTAAAATATGATAATTATCTTTTAGAATCATTCAGTAATATGTTTTATGTGAATGTCTTTATTTCATATTATACATATTCAATTTTTAATCTATGCTATTGAAATTAAAAAATTTATATATAATGATATAACTTTAGAAAATATTTACATAAGTCTTATTAGGCATTCTTTGATAAAAATCCTGACTCCGCCACTGCTTAGGGGTAAACTGATCATTGAGGAGTAGGGGCATCTACGTGTTTCTCTTTTGTTACAATCTCATAAACTCATTAAATGAGATTGTATGCATGGGGATTGCATATAAAGATTGCATGTAATGTAATCTAATATTTTATGAATTTTGAGATGTGCCCCCACCTCACTTGCCCACCAACTCCCGGCAGAGCAACAACTGGTGCCCCCTCCAACCCCGGCTCTATCATTCAAAGTTGCCCACACATGGTCCTTTAATTTTTATTATGTCCTTGTCACATATTCATGCGCACCAAGAAAAACAATTATTTAAAGAAAGAAGAGAAGCAACAAAACCACGTGAAACTGGCCTCACTTTTGATTCTCCTAATGTCATCTTCATCCAAACATTAGAGATTTTAATGGGTTTATATTCACATGCACCTTACATGATGTGTTAATTTTACAAAGAATAATAAAAAGATGTGCTAATTAACTTTTTTAAGTAAATTTTGATCATATTTATTTTATCTTTAATAAAGTAAAATAGATAATGTAAAAAAAAAAGTGGATAAAAAAAACATGTAAAAACAAGAGAGCAGGAAGTGGTGCATGCTTGAGGTTTAATTTTGTACACATCCTTATTATTATTTTCTTATTAAAGCGTTGATACATTTAGTCTATTTTATAACCCCATTGATAAAAATAAAATTTATTTTTATTTTTCTAAAAATTACTATTTTATCTTAATATATATTTCATTTCGTATAACAATATATACTTCAATAAAATAATATAATTTTTTCAAAAAAAAATAGAAAACGGTGTGAACTTTAAATAAGACTGCACAAAGGACTGAACATTATCATGTTCCTTAATTTTTTCACATGCAAAGGTTTAAACAATGAAGCCTTAAAGATATTATTTTATCAAACTCTTTTTCCCCGGCAAGAAAATATGGTGCATCTTTTATCATGGAGAATAAAAACGAGATAAGAATACTTTAGGTGGATCATTTAACTTTTGTGGATGAAGATTTCCACTCACCTGTTGTTCAACTGAGTCTGAATGGTAGAGATAAAACAAGTTTGAAGTGATTAATTGGTGTGACCTCTAAGAATCAATAGACTTTCTGAAAGAATAATGTTAGTGATATTCCTCGGGTCAATCAGCGTGCAATCTACGTTTTTTTTATTTTCTTTAAAAATAATGTGTTTTAATGAGATACATATTTTGATTAAAAATATATATATTTTAATGATTGAATGAATATATCTTTAGCATTCAATTCATTGTAAGGGTCCCCATTTGGCCCGAAAGGCCTAGCCGAGGCCTGTAGGGTTAATATCCGACCCGGCTTCAGGGTGGGCCGGGCCGGGCTTGATTCTAGGGCCCGGCCAGCCCGTAGGCCCGTGGAGGGTAATACAATGAATGAGTCACGTGTAATTTTATGTAATTTTTATTTGAATTGTGATTGAATTATGTAAATTATTGACATTTATGTAGGTGACAATATAGTTAGGTAGATGTAGTGATTCAATTTTTCAAGTAATTAATTTATTTTGTATTTTATTTTTGAAAATTCAATAAATGTAAATATTTTTCTCAACATTATATTTTCAATTTTATATTATTTTAACTTTTATATGCAATTGGACAATTTAAAATTAAAAAAATTAAAAGAAATAACATGTTTAAAATTTGAGTCTGCCCGTCGGCCCAAAGCCCGAGCTTGTTTATTTGTCCGCGGGCTGGCCCAGCCCGCGGACAGATGCCTAATTCATTGGAAGACTGATCAAGGTGTTCCGTAGACTACCCATCACTGTTGGAGTCTTTTTTTTTTTTTTATTGTACTCACTTTTTTTTAATCCATTATATATATTAAATTAAGTTGATATATATATTAAATGAAATTACAAAAAGGTTTGCATTCAATTTGTTTTTCCTATAAAAATGCATACTTTATTAAGATTTATAAAACCTTTTAAAGAATTAAAATATGCTCCCATGTGGATAGCGACATAAGCTATTATGGGATAGATAATTATTTCAGTTTAAGTAAGTCATTTTTTCTTTGATTGTGTTTTTAATTATTCTCATTAGCAAATGTAATAATAAATTTTTTTTGTTGTTTGGTTGATAATGAATAAGTTGTAGATAAAAAATAAATATAAATTTATAAAAGGTGAAAAATTGATTTTACATGTGAGTCCTCTTGTGAAAATGTATTTTTCCCCTTTTCTAACAGGGTGCAGATTTTTCCCTCACACGGTCACACCTTATTTAATAGAGCTAATGATAGATGATATTACATGTGTGACCCTTTTATACTAGTGGAATATATTAGGTGGAATAAAACAATTCTAGGGGCATCTAGAATATCAATACCAGTTTATTCTCAACTATTATAATATAGCTACATCCTTTTATTCCTTATAAATAAACAACTTGTTTTTTTTTTCTTTTCTTATTATTCTTTATTCCTCTCAATTCCCGCCATATTCTTCTATCCAAACATGGAAAGTAAACTGCAGGAATAACCTAGCCTGCTTCATGTGGATTTAGTTTTGTTAAGGGACACGTGTCCAAATCCATTAGACCACGACGTTGTATTCTACATTATCATAAATAGAAGTCGCAACAAGTACATGAGATTCCATAATCCCTCTTAATAGTCACCATCGAAAGTCATATAAGTTTCACCTTTTTTTTTTAAATACACATGAAAAAAAGGGACTTCATGCACTTAATCACATACTATCCCTACTTTTAACCTTATATATTATAATTATATATGTATAAATATATACACATTTCCATGAAGATTCCTTTATTAATATATACTTTTCGAACAAAGTATATATTCCAAAGCTAAAAAACATAATGATTCGTTAAAAAGCTGATATTGGTTTGACCTCAATCCACTCAAGTGGATGGTGAGTAATGTAAGAAAAAAAAAAAAAATTCATATGTGATGAAATGAGAAGCATATATTACAAAGTTTCAATTTTACCCCAAACAAACCGTAATACACGCACGCATTCCATGCATCAAAAAAAAAAAAAAAAAAAAAAATCCAGTGATTACCATTGGATTGAATTTTGGGTTGGAAAAACTAAAGTGGGGTCGGTGGCGCAGATGTCAGTTTCGTGTCGCAGTATTTTCGATCCACATCTCTCTTTCTCTCTCTCTCTCTCTCAGAACATGCTCTGATATCAGCCTTCATACGTCTCTGCTTCCTTTCGACCCCCTTCAGCTTTCCTTTCTCATCAGGTAACCTCTCTCTTTCTCTCTTGAGAATATCAGTTTTTTGTTTTGTTTTTCAAGATTCATTTTTTTATGGGTTTTTCGCAAATTATCAAACAAGGTTATAAATGAAACAACTTTGATGTTTCTATATAGAATTTGTTTGTTTTTTAGTGATTGTTGATGTGGGTATTAAAAATATTTTTTGATTGGAGTCAATTGATATGTTCAGGACTAGTTATGAGTAATGGTGATATGTACCCACTTGAGAGAGAGTGATTTATGGTTTGTTTTTGTTTTTTTTTAGAAGGTTTATAATACTTCCAATGGGCACAACTAGAATTTATGAGTTTGCCTCACCAGAAGAAGGAAATTGTGGCAGGATTCAAGATTTGTGAGGCTTCTTTTGGTATGATGTTGTGTTGGATTTGATAATTTTATCAGTGCCTTTTGTTATGCAATTGGAATTTTGGTATTTTTAAAAACAGATGATTTGGTGTTGTGCTTCAAGATTGCAATGGACTTCGGACTTGCTTTATGTGATTGGTGTGTATTTTGGAGAACAATGCGTTCTATGCTTGTGTCGTTCATTGGTAACCGGTATCAACAGAGATGGGCGAGCTTCTCGTGTATGGCCCTCATTTAGGTTTCAAGATATGGACAGACTTTGTTGACTTAAATTCTTCTATTCACGTTATATCTGATGTGAATGGGCTGAATTATCTCTTAGTATATGGAATAGAAGGCTATCCCAGACCTCCTTTGTTGTAGACAGAAGCATATGGCCATCTGTGAGAGGAGGATTTGTAGCACTGATTAGTAGGTTTACCACCGTTTGGGTTGGTTATAACTTTAGCATGTTAGGATCTTCCAAGCAAGTTATGGATCATTATATTCCGGGTTCTTGATAGATCCGTCATTATAGCTGCATAACATTTTTTCGGTGAAGAACTCTACAACATGCAAGCGGAACAAATGGTTACTACCCTTTTTAGAGGTTCTGAATTTATGTTCAGGTCTATTATGTGACAGAAAAGTTGATTCCCCGAGATCTCCATTTGACGCCACTATGAGGGAATTAGGGTGAGGTCACCAGGACCTCTCTGACATGCCCGCTTTAGGATCCACTCATCATAGATGTCATTGAAGGTTTGACTGAGGATAGGTGGATGAAAGAGGAACTTTTTTTCACTGGATGACTAGGATTTGGAAATGATTATGCTCTAAGCTATTTTGGGAGCTTGTTGTTGATATATCTACAAGGGAATCCTTCACGTTGTAATCGCTGGAAGCAATTTGAACCTGCCTCTCACTCTGGTACCATGAAAAGATATTATGTTTTTTCTTTGGAGGAGAAAGAACTTGTTTTCTCTATCATTCAGTTTTTCTTTTATATCATGTAGTACAGAAACAAGAGAAAAACAACTACCTAGAAAGTGTACCTTTACAAATAATCCACATGTAAAGTTGAACTCAATAATGAATCTAATCAATTGTTTCATGCTCCAAGATGTGTGTGTGATCATTTTCCTTAGGCACACCCCTCAATCTTTGAACCATATATTAGATCTCCTTTTTTCTCCTCCAGAGGCAGTTGCCAGTATTCTCTTCGTCTGCAATCATGTCTCAGTCACAGTTGACTGTTCGCTTTGCTTGTTACTCAGAATGTGACATTCTTTTCTTAATAGACAAGGACTGAGAATCAGTCCCTTTTCTAGTGGGTTCTGCAACTCCTGCCACACAAGACTTGACTCTGTCCTCCATATTGAATTACTTCTTCCATTATATTATATACTTCCACACTGCACATATGTTTGCAATATTTCTATAGAATCAGCAAGATGATTAGAATTATCTAATGAATAAAATGGTATGCCTTTCCAATTATCAATTTTGAGTTCCGTCTATCATTGCAGATATTATATTTTACTTCCAGGTAATCTCTGCGGGAATGCCTGGTTGCGGTCTTCTCATGTTTAGACAGTGGATTCCTTTGCTTGCATTCTTATGATTTTTTTTTTTGGAGTTCCAGACCGGTATAAGGGTGAGTGATGGGGGATCTTCAAAGGTAACTTTCATGCCATTTATTTTTCATGCCATTCTTACATTCACCATTTGTTTAGACAGTTTTTACTTCCTCTTCTCCCCTCACCCCCCATTCAAACATTTTCTATTTTGTACCATTCTCTATGAAATAGAAATGCCTACAATATCTCAAAAAAATAAATTTTCATGCCATTTATTTTTCTATTTACTGCACGATATTCCCTCGGATATCATTTTATCATCTGATGGAGATTTCATAAGAATTGTCATATTGTCATGAACATGATGTTCAATGCCTATGATTTTCAGGGTTGATGAGAAGATCCTACCTAATGGGGACATTTATATTGGAAACCTTGAGGGACTGCTTCCGCATGGCATGGGAAAATATATTTGGTTAGATGGAACAATTTATGAGGGTGAATGGGAGAAAAGCAAAATGACTGGAAAAGGACGGATTTCTTGGCCATCAGGAGCAAAATATGAGGGTGACTTCTGTGGCGGCTTTATTCATGGTTCAGGCACTTTTAGTGGTCCTGATGGCTCCATATATACAGGTCCCTGGTTAATGAACAAACAGAATGGTCATGGAAGAAAATCCTATAGTAATTTGGATGTTTATGAGGGTTCATGGAAAGAAGGAATTCAAGAAGGCATTGGTAGATACGTGTGGAGTACTGGAAATGCTTATATTGGGAATTGGAAAGGTGGAAAGATGTGTGGTAGAGGTGTTATGAAGTGGGTCAATGGGAATCTTTTTGATGGTTTCTGGCAAGATGGGCTGGAACATGGTTCAGGCTATTACAAGTTTGCTGATGGAGGATTTTACTTTGGAACATGGAGTAGGGGTCTAAAGGATGGACGGGGAACATTTTTTCCTGCAGGAAGTAGACTCCCTCCTGTAAAACGGTGGTATGACTCAGTTGGGTATTTTGATGGTCAACAAAGTAGGTTGCATTGTACTACTAGATTATCGAGTTCAGAAGAACTACAAAATGGAAAACCTAGAGCTAGAAGCACTGGCTCTGATAGACGGTCTATTAGTAATTTTTTCAAAGGCTCTGGCAGAATCTCACATCGGTCTACATCGCTGAATGGACTTTGGAGTTTTCATGATTTCCTTGGAGAACTTCCATTACAAGAAAGTGACGTTATGTCGTCGTCATCATTGGATGAGGGTCAACCCAGTCCGAAGGATGAAAATGTTACAGTGTATGAGAGGGACTACATGCAAGGGATTTTAATGATGGAGAGGATCAGAGACAAAAGACTGTCAAAAAAATCTAAATGGCTTCGAAAATGTAAAGAAAAAGAAGGAACAAAGCCTGGAGAAACTATTATTAAAGGCCACAAAAGCTATCATCTGATGCTAAATCTGCAGCTTGGCATAAGGTAAATGTCTCTTCTGAATACAATATCGTGGAGATGATGTTTGTTGTCCATCTCCAATATGCACCATTTGCTACAATTTTTCTTCTTGTTTAAACTGAAAAAAAAAAAGAGATCACTCAAAGAGGTCCACCACAGGGTGCTGGGGTTAAAGAGACTGGATATGATCCTAACATTTGGCTTCTTGGTTTTTTTTTTGGTACAAAGTGGCTGCCCTGGACTTTGTTCTGTTAACTCTGAGTACCTTACCATTGCTCAATAGCCCCTAATTAAAAAACTTTTGATTGTTTTTTTTTTTTTAACTAAAATGAGTATGCAAGCATTGCTTCCTCTATCATGATGGGTATTGTCAGTTATTTTCCTTTCCCTTTTTCTTTAATTGGATATTGTAATCAGTTGTTGCTGGATCATATAATGACAACTCTTAATACCTTGAACAGATGTCCTTCAAACTTTGTTTATTGCGATTTCCCTTCTTATATTCTTTCTGTTAAAGCGAGGATATCCATCTCCAAACATGTGATGCCTATAGAATATGGGCATGAGAAAACTATGGCTTGTAAACTTGAAACTTGAAATATAAATGTATATTGTCAACATGTGTTTCAAAGGTACAAATTTGTCTTTGAGTTCAAACTCAATCCTCCCATTAAAATTTCTATTCATGTTCTATTTGAATTCAAATAATTGGTACACTATGGTTTTGATTGTTGGGTTTCAGATGTTGTATGGTTTTCTTTCGTCCAGACTCAGTTAAAAATATTGCTACAGGAAAATGGTTAATCTTCTATTAAATTATAGAGAGTCTTTGGCACTGCTTAAATAAGCAGATCTTTTAGTCAAAATTGAATCAGAAAGTGATATATCTATGAAATGGATGCTTACAATCTGCTAAAACATGTTTCTCATGTCCAATTGCTTGTTTGATTTCATTCGGTAACTTCAGTTGGCTCTATATATATCAATTATTCATCAAAGTTTGTTCTGTGTATCTTAAATTTTTAGTAGTTTGACATTAAAAATTGTTGATCTGAAAATTTTCAGGTACAGTGTTGGAAAAATTACACCTGTGCCTGTCCGTCAAGTTCGATCATCAGATTTTGGACCCCAGGCAAGAATACGCATGCATTTTCCCAAAGAAGGTTCCCAGTTTACTCCTTCACATTATTCTATCGATTTTTATTGGAAGGATTACTGTCCAATAGTTTTCAGGTAACCGCATTGGTTATGCAGTAATTTTGATTGATGTTATACTGTTCACTCAATTAATAACCAAATGGGGAAAAGTAATATAAATATAATGATGTTTTGTTTTTGCATTTCTGATGAAAGCATGACTTTATTCATATCATTCTCCATTATAAAAAGTTTTCATATCTTTGAGAAACTTCTCTACAATGGATTTTAGAACTATTTATTGGACCTTTGGTTAATGATCCTGTTCTTGTCATGACAGTGTGTTCAATTCATGAGTGCTGTTGCAGCTCTTGAAGCTTGCTAACATTATGTGTGTGTTTTACATGTATAGCCTTGTGCCTGCCCCCCCCCCCCCCCCCCCTCTTCCCCTTCTCACATGTAATATACAATGGGGACTAAAATGCATCCTGTGTGTGTTTATACTTCCACTCATGCAACTAAGCATCTGAGAACACACTGTAAATTTTTCTTGTGATGTGCACATATGAAATCAGAATGGATGCTGTTTATACCTTAGTGCTAATTTCTCTCTGCAGTTGCACTGTTCTCAGGCAACAATAGCCATCTTCTGTGTCATGAAGAATTTGAGCTCTTTTTTTTTTCCTTCAGAATCCGAACATTAAAAGTTTATCCACCCATGCTAAATGTGCACAGGAGGGCACCAATTTTCAACTAAATAAAATAAAGATAAAAAATAAAAAATAAATAAAAGTTTTTACGCAGCATCTAGTTTTGATTTATGCATTCCTCACGTTGGGTTATCTATAAGCTGTAACATTTTTATAAAATTATCCTGTTTGGGTAGTTAATTGAATTCCAGATAGCATCTTCCATTGCTTCTTCAACCAGTGTATACTTAATGACATGTTAGAGAATGATGAATCTTTTAGGAATCTGCGGGAGATGTTTAAGATAGACGCTGCTGATTACATGATGTCAATTTGTGGATGCGATGGTTTAAAAGAGCTTTCTTCTCCAGGGAAAAGTGGCAGTATATTTTATCTTTCACAAGATGAAAGATTTGTGATAAAAACTTTAAAGAAACCTGAATTGAAGGTATGATTATTTTATGAAATTTTATTCAATGTTGTTTCTTTATTGTCATGGTTTTATTGTCCATCCACATAAAATGACACTCTGTTGCTCTCCCTGGATTCTCTGGATCGTTGTTCTGAATTTAGCAGATTGTTTTTTCTTGAAGTTTTTTTTTGCTGCATTTACGGATTGCTGTGTGTAGCACATAATATTTCAATCTAGTGATGTTTGTCTCAGGAATTGCTTTGAGTTGTCCAATACAGCATCTCCAATGGCTGAGACATAGATTAGGGCGACAAAGACACTAGTTTTTTGTAAACTGTAAAAATTTGTCAGGCTGATTTAATGGATAGCATACATAACATATTTTTCTGCTATGTATTTAAATAATCTGTAGATTGCAGAACTTTGCCAACCATTTGATGAACTAAAATATTCATACTTCCATTTTGTGTCTCTGGCAAGGGATTAATGCCAGAACTAAAATTTTTATCATCCAATCTCCAACCTCCTGCACCCACCACATTGCTCTCAGGGGTCTCGTATCGTTCATTCAATATTTTTATAGGGGACATTGCAGGGGCATGAATTGGACTATAATTGTAGATTGCTATGAAGGAGAGAGGATCAAAGGCCAAGGATAATGGCTTTAATGAATGAGTGTGCAGGATAGACAGATGGATAAAATCTTTTTCATATACTTTTTCTATTGCTTCATGAATTGTGGTTTCGATGGATAAGCTCCTCTTAACAATGTTTCTGGACACGTCCTTCTCAATTCACTTGCATGGTACACGCCTTCAGCTAGCACATAATAACATAACATAATTAAAAGTATATACACTGGCTAACAACTATACAGCAGGGCAGACAATAAATATGTTCATAGAAAGGGATTTTGGAAATGTCATCAAACTCTTATTGAACATTGATGACTTCTATTATAGGATATGTTGAAGAATGTATAAAGAATAATATTATCTGAGAGAACACTTCTGGTTATATTGATGTACAATTTTTTCATTTTCTTTGTCTGGCATATGAGGAAGGTGGTTTGCTTTTAGGAGTACTACTTTTTCCATCTTTTAAATTATTATAGTTCCATTAATGTTATGTAGATGCTCTTCATTGTAAAATAGCCACACAGTTTTTTGAATTGTTAATTTTTACATTGGGCAGTCGTTGTGGATAAGGTAAGATAAGGACGTAGGAGTAGTTCAGGGGAAAAACCTATTAGCATAATGGAAAAAATGGATAAAAAATTAAAATGTGACTTTAGCCAACTCTCAGTGTTCAATACATGTAAATCTATGTCATATCATATGCATGTATAACTTGGCTTCCTATTATAACGTTGTTGATCAACCTTCATAAGAGTTCATATGGTTTTATGACTTGGGATCCATACTCTCTGACTTGCAAATTTGTACATTCGTCTGAACATGATTTTCTGTGGGTAATTATATTTGATTATTTATTTAAAACTGCATGCGGTAAGTATATTAGATGACAGGTTGAATCTAATTCTGCCCTCTGATATTAACTTCCTTGGATGGTGGTTGATTTTTTTTTTTTTTTAATCCATGTAGATACTATTGAAGATGCTTCCTAAGTACTACAATCATGTGGAATCTCATGACAACACCCTCATCACAAAATTTTTTGGGCTCCATCAAATTAAATTGAAAGGTGGACATAAGGTACTAATCTCATCATTAAATTAATTGCATTCTGTAACCTGTGGTTTACCTATGGCTTTGTTTTATACTTCCATTTCACAGGTCCGCTTTGTAGTGATGGGAAACATGTTCTGCACAGAATTACACATTCACCGCCGATATGATTTGAAAGGCTCATCTCATGGAAGATCATCTGACCCGAACAAAATTAATGGGAATACTACATTGAAAGATCTTGATCTTTCTTATGTATTTCACATGCAAAAATCGTGGCGTGAGTCTCTTTTTAAGTGAGTCATTTTTTTTCTCATTCTCAATGAAGAGCTAGTTGTATATAGAATCTTTTGGTTTAGAAGAACAAATACCATACTTTTTCATTTGAGAATGATGAGATAGGAAATTCATCTGTCCCATGTTAAAATGGTAACTTCATAAGATGTAGAGGTGAACTGAATCGTGGCAGTCTTACATAAATTTTTGTTCACAATTATGTACTTATGTTTTTTAATGTTTCTTCTAGTAAGGCAGATTATAGAACTTCCCAACCATGATTGTGTTGTACAAGAAGAAACTAATGGAATAATGTTATATTCAGTATTGAAGGCCAAAAGGTCTCTTATATTGACACAAGACCAATAAACCCATAGAAAAAATTTGATGCTAGAGATAGTATACTCCAGGTCATTCGGGGAGGCCTGCGGCCTTTCGGGGGAGTTGCCACCGAACCCCCGGGCCTCCGGGAATAGGCCTAACAAGCCTATTCCACTATAATAACTTCAATAGTACACTCTGGGTCATTCATCAGATTCCTGATCAAGCTAATTTTTCTTTAGATGCAAGAGATAGTAGTACTTCTCTACTGAATGAAAAATTGTGTAAAGAGTAGATATATGAACGAATTGATAACCGATTTGTTTTATATGCTAAGGCATTTTGATTGCATTGAAATAAAGTTGTATATTCATACATCCTTTTTTCGGTTTTATAAATGAAAAATGGCAACAGAATTTCTCCCTAGCAATTTCTGTAATTCTCTAGCAAACTAGGAAATCGATGGAGGCCTGCTATTTATTGTTGGTCTTGATCAATTTATTGTCCTTTAGTAATTTTGAGAAGATTTTTTTTCTAAGAAGAACATTTATTCAATGAATTATTTGGAAACTTAAACCTCATTAGACAGTGTGCCCATGTAATAGCAGAGATCTTCCATCACTGTTTCATGACTAAATTTGATGGTGTTGACAAAATTCATCCTGTTGAGCAGAACTCAAAAGACGATTCTATTCTTTTGGAATCCAGACAATTTTTTTTTTTTTTTTATGCAATCCATTGCTGAGAATGATTTATCCCTAACACCAGCTATATTTATTACATGCAGGCAACTATCTCTTGACTGTGCATTTCTTGAATCACAATGTATAATTGATTATAGCTTGTTGTTGGGACTGCATTTTAGAGCTCCAGAACATTTGAAGGATATATTAGAAACTCCAGATGCTCATGCAACATCTTCCGCTGATAATGGTGTGCATCTATCTCTACCAGATTGTGCTATAGTGATCACATGACGACTTAATCTGGACTGTACAATTTTATCACGTGTTTAGTTATTTTTTAAAAATAAACACCATGAAATTCAATAAAATTTCGGATTTCGTTTGTTATTTCCGATTTTTTCACAGAACAAGTTACGTTGAATAAACCAAACATAAAGAAAGTTCTAGGTAAATCAATACTAAGATATAAGTAGGGATTGTTCTGTACTGTGCAGTTTATGGTTATCGACTTGTTATAGAGCAGTCCATGTAAGTTTTCAAAATAGGTTAAAAAGAGAAAAACCTTTTAATATTTTTATGGATTCTAAAAGATATGTGTGTTACAATGGCAATTTGACCAGTTTCATGTCAAACCACTTCCGGTTCTGCAAATCCACTTCTGCTACAAAAATGGTTGGCCATGCAACACAATATACGATATTTATATCATCTGCTCCTTTGTCACTAATGAGTTTATGAGATGAATTATAGGTCCTTGCTTTATAGATAGATGTACTGTAAGCGTGCATTCATGCATTTATATGGTCTCACAACTTACGAACTACCGACGACTTTGGCCTTTACATGTTTTTTTTGTACTTCTTGGTTGGATGATGTGTCATGCATTCTGATAGCTGAGTTTGTAAATGGATGACCCTAGAAGTAACCAGTAATCCTCTAGTTTTCCGATACATGTATCTCGTATACTACGCCCATGTTTTATAACCATGGATTCATTCTCATCAAAATTATGCTTGATGTTTTTTCCTCTTCTTTTCTTGGGTCAGGGGAAGTATCTTTAGTTGGTGAACCACCCATCTCTCCAAGGGGCCTGCTCTTAGTCACACATGAACCAGGTTCCATCAGTGCCATTCAAGGATCTCATATTAGAGGTTGCGGGTTGAAGGTGTCAGCTGCAGGTGATCGGGAAGTTGATCTTCTTCTTCGTGGCACAGGGAGGTACCTACTCTTTCTTCAAGCAAATCTACCGTTCAATTCAGTCAACTGTAGTAGAAGTGTATACAATGTTTCAAATATCAATTTTATTGATTTATCGATTGGGGGGGGGGGGGGGGGGTTATTTTAAGGATGAAAATAGAAAAAAATTAGAAATTTTTTTTTTTATGAAAAATGTCAATGATGAATATATTGTATAGTTCTTATATGAAATGCGACATGAGGTGAAATATAACAAACTTAAAATACAATGTCTGTATATAACATGTGAAAAAAATTATCTGAAATAAATAGTTCATTGCAGAATTAACTCAATTATGGTCTTGGTGTTCCACCTAATTGTTCTCCATAACCATAAGGAAGGGCTTATATTAAAAAGGGGAGGAGGGGGGTGGGGGTTAGCAAATGGCCATTGGACCCCATGATGGGGTAGCAGTTGGGACCCCGATGGCTACCCACAAAAAGAAAATCAAATTCACATAACCGGGTTGGGTTGGCTGACCCGGCCCAGTATCAGTAACATATCGCTGACATATCAATGATGTTTGCATGACATCATCATAAAATCATGAAAATCTTGATAAATTGACCTATTTTCGCAATTTACTCCCTAGGACCGATATATTGATCGGTATATCCATATATCGATCAATATTTAATCTATATAGATTTCACTCACATTTGTATATATGGTTTAAAACTTGAATCATCTTCAAATTTTCATTCCATGGTTGGTTTAACGTGTTCTACTACAACAATTAATTGTAATTCTTATTGTTTGTCAGGTTAAGGGTGCAACTGGGTGTAAACATGCCAGCCAAAGCCACACACAAAGTTTTACATGATGAGGGCTTAGATTCAATAGAGACAGATCTTTTCGAGGCCTGTGACGTCGTCCTTTACCTCGGAATCATAGATATATTACAGGACTACAATGTCATCAAGAAAATCGAGCACACACACAAATCATTGTTGTTTGATCCTCTGTCAATATCCGCCGTTGAACCTAAACTGTATTCAAAACGTTTCATCAGTTTCTTGGAGAAGGTTTTCCCGGAGCAGGTATAATCAGTGTAGTAAGTGCTAATTGTGCATCATATCAATAATCAAATAGCATTTGTTCCTTTCTCCTCGTAATTTTTTTATTCTTGTTATAGCTTTGGATGGTGCTTATCACTAGTAAATATCACATGGTCCTTAACACGGGAAAGAACCCCCCAAGTCTTCTTGCACATCGTTTGGTCGGTTTCGCTTTTCGTCCTCTCAAACATGCATACTCTTATACTGACATAGCAGAGTATATATCATGTGATATGTGATTTCATATACTATATTAAGTGATGTGGCATCTATTGGAATGGTTGCAAAAGTGTTTTAGTGTAACAGCGCGTATAAAGCGTAGTGTGGATGGGGTCTTGGCCAGACTGTAGACATAACTGGTGATTTAAATGCTTGTGATATGCAATGGAAGGTATATACTTGTCTAACAAAAGACATGCAATCACTACGAGTGAAATATATATTCGAGTACATTGAATATAATTTTTTTTTATAATTTAACTAATAGAGTATATACTGGCCTAACCAAGTGTATTGTCTACATGATATATTTTTGGTTAGAGATTTTATACTCGATTAAAACTGCACAAATTACTAGGTGTATATTTTTTTGTTTTTGTATGTCTAACGCCGATTAGTTGGGGACATAAAAGAGCATTGATCACTCGTTCCGTTTGCAGTTTCATAGATTATGATAGCATAATGTAAAGGCTATCATATTATATGGGATGTATATTTTTTTAATTTTTAAAGAAAAAATATATTAGGGTATTTTAGTATACATTTTAATTCATGTAACAGTATATATTTGATGGGTGAAAAACCGGCGAGGGCTGCACGAGGGATTGCATAGAAAGCTATATATTTCATTTTCCTCCTTGAAAAGACAGTTTAGCCTGAGAATAATGAAATGATGTTTAATGGTTTTTTGTAAAATTTATTAGAATTGTCTTTAATGGAACGTGATTATTTTAATAATGATTCAAGTTTTGTGTGTTTCTTTTAGCCGGTTTAGTTATTTTAAATATTATGAAAATGAGTACATGAGTACATCCAGCCAAATCTTCTGAGTAATGAATTCATGGAAATATATTTGCCATCAAAATATGTACCATCTCCATTTTAAAAAATATAACATAACATGTATAGTTTTTTTTTTTTTTTTTTGGTAGTATAACATAACTTATAGTTGAGTTCATTAAACGCACACTTGGAATAAAGTCCTAAATGTCTTTATTTTTTTTCTTTTTCTTTTTTCTTCTTTTTTTTTGTTGTTGTAGTTAAGAGTTGAGACCCATGAACAATTTTAGTCCTACATAAACATTATTATAAGATAGATAATTATTTTAACATAGATAAATACTAACTTATTATTTATTTGCTTGTATTTTTTGTTTACAAGTTGGAAAAAGTAGAAACAAATTTTTGTTATTTTGGTTTTATGAATAAAATATGAATAAGATGTGAATAATTGAATACAAAATATTAAAAAATGATTTGAGAAATGAGCTCCCAGATTTTGTAAGAGATGATGATTGATGATTTGACATATGAGTTCATTTCTACTAGATAAAATAAATTGAGTGGTATAACACAATTCTCAAGGATCTGAAATGTCAATACCAACTTATTCTCACGTATTCCAGCACAACTTGAATTACTTAAAACCAAACCAGATTTTTGTCTTATTCATACTTATTCCACCCCATTCTCCCCCTACTCTACTACCCAAATAAGCATTTGAAGAATAGTGAATCCACTGCTTACAAAACATGTTCCCACCCTGAGAGGTGGCTTCTAGAGGTGCAACTTTGGTCAGTTAAACCGAATCCGAATCGATTCAGACCGATTTTTTTTAGATTTAGGTCAACATTTTTTTGTTTTGTTTGGGTATGAATTGAAAAATCAGTGAATTGATTTATTTTGGTTTGGTTTTGATTTTACTTAAAGAAAAACCGAAAAAACTGAATCGAACCGGATTAAATTGAAAAACCATTATTTATATTAAATTTATACATTAAATCATTTTTCTTATACTAGAAATTCTAATCTATAGATTTTACGAACCGACTAATCTATAGATTTTACATCATCTCCTCTTGACACTAGATTTTTGTTACTCGGTTGGTGTGTTAACCAATTTTTTTTTTGTGAAATAGTCTTTTAACTTCGATTCGGTTCGGTTTATTTCAGTTTAAGCAAATTACTTTGATTCGATTTACGGTTTTTTCACTTCGGTTTCAATTTTGATTCGATTCAGTTTTGGTCGGGATATGTTAGTCGTTTGGTTCAATATGGTTTCACTATGAATTGAACAAAACTGACCGATTTGCATCCCTAGTGGCTTCCTTAGTATCATGTTTAACTAAGTTGCAGTCATTAAGACCTAGTTTGGTAAATGGATAAATATTTAAGATAAGTTAGTCTAATTTATAAGGATAAAAAAACATAATTTTTATCTATATTTACATTTGGTAATGCATTTTTTTATCCACATTTTTTTGTGTTCTTATCCTTAACTTTGCATTTGGATCACGTGATGTAAAATATAAGATAACTTCAAAAATTTTTTAAAAGTACAAGTCTACCCTTTCTATTAAAGGGCCATTACTATTGTTGGTTTTGGTTTTATGAATTTTTTTTTTTTTTAGAATAGCAGTCATAAATGTTGTCCATATTTTACAAAATAACGTTGAAAAATAGAAATAAAGTCTATTCCACATTTTACCTAGAACAAAATATCCCTACTTTTTCTTTCAAAATACGGACAATTGTCCATGTTTTATCCCTTTTTTTTTCTTATGCCACATGGGATAACATATGATTTAACTCAATTATTTTCTTATCCTAACTCTTTATCCCAATTCCAAACCAGGCCTAAAGAGAGATACATAAAATAAATTTTTTTTTAGATGGAATAACTAGCTAAATTGCAAGGCAGATGAGACATGGGATTTAAGTAACTTGATCATGTATTAATACAAGGTAATGGTCTGATTTAGTTAGGCATACTTGATAAGGAGGCAATGAAAATTGATCCTCAACACAAGAAATTCTGTAAAAACAAAACCATCTCTTGACATGTTAGTAGAATTTTGAGTTTTATTCTTATTGATAGGATAAAGTTCAACAAGAAAAGGATAAGTACCTACCAAAAAAATTTGAAACTATACAAGGATGGAGTAACTCTACACCAGTCACAAATAATCAGGATTAAGCATGGGACTGACAGTTCAAATCCAACAATGGAATTCATATCCACCCCGGAAGGATTTTAGAGCATGTTTTAGATGACTCAAATCATCAATAGGAACTCATGTACACAATGTGCATGTAACAGCTCAAATTAACCATGATAATATTGGATTAACAGCACATGTTAATACAATCATAATTGCATGTGAGGGTGAAGTTCATTTCAGCAGCTGAAAAATGATCAGGTTTCAGACATGTAGGGATTTCCAATACAGAGAAATCCAAATTGAATCATAAATTATTCAGACTCTGATGCATGTAGAGATGGTTCCATTTAGCAAAGAATTTCACAGCTAAAGCAAGAATAAAATGGCTCAAATCTATCCAACAAATTCAGATTTAGAAGGTATAAAAAATATAAATTTATACAATAATATAAAAGGTAAACTCTATTCAGCCACATAAAATAAAAATAAATCAAAACCACAAGAAGAACCACAAACTGACTCAATTAGAGATTTAAATATATCCAATCACAAGCTGGGAAAGACAAAAGAACAATACCAAATTCATGGATTAAAACATTGAAGGACATGGTCGAGTGACTTTTTTTTTGTTAATTAGAAAAATCCCATATGCACATAATGACTAACAAAATAGATGATAGGTAAGGCTAGAGATTCGAACATGAGATCTATCTGGTTATAAAATTAGCTCTAGTGCCAATCTAAAAAATCAAACATTATATAAGAACATAATATCTCATATAAAATAATGTATAAACTAACCCTGCAACATGAATATATTAAGGGTGTGAGCTAAAGCATCAACATGTCAAGTCTGTCATAAACTGTGTTAGCTAATTGAAGATATAAACCAAAATCCTTGATCATCCTTAGTGAGTAGAGCTATTTCGTTGATCTTACCTTATAAAGTCTGATTTATGGTTCATTGTGATTAGTTATTTATCTTACCAAAATTCTTTTATAAGTATCCAAATAATTGACAAAATTGTAGTACTAGAGACTGTTTATGATTTGGACTAAAATAAGGATCCTGGTGGACATTGCATTGGAAATTCAAAATTTGCACAGAGAAAAATGAAAGTTCACTGTTGTCACCAGTAACTCAGATTATTCCTATTGACTCATATACTAATCTCTTAAAAAGAACTAATTTGTTTTATGGGAAAGCTATAAAAACCTAAGGAGAATACATTTTCTTGTATATGTTGATTAAAATTACTTTGACTAGAATTGCTGAGTTGCATTACATATGATGCTTATTGAGCATTGGATTTTGGAACCCAACAATATAACTGAATTCTAAAGAAAATGTTACACTCAATCAATTTTACAGTCTAAAATGGAGACTGTACATGTTTTAATTTTTTAGAAAATCATTATTAAGTATATACTCCGATAAATTGAATGACGTCATTTATAAAAAATGAGAAGAAAAAATATTTCAATGAGATATATACCTCTATAAAGTGAGTGATCACGAGACAAACAATTTATATAGAACTGCATTTTAGAGTAAAAGGAATTGAGTGTAACGAATTCTAAACATATATGTAAAGCTAATAATCCCTCATTTTCTCCCCTATTCTCTTAACATGATATGCAAAGTGATTATTGCAGACCAACATCCAAAACCCTCTGATCTTGTATCATGAATGGTGATCATTCCGAGTCAAATTAAATGAGGGAACGATAATTCAAATGCAGCTAAATCAACTACAATCATCACCATAAGTTCAATCAAGTCCATGCAGTGACCATATACACACACCTATAAACAACAGTCACAAAACAGCTTCCCATAGTCAATTTAAATTTTGAAAAGTTCACATCAGAAACACATGTACACACACAAACATATCATCCGACACTGTAATGCAGATAGTGAAAGACATTACTTTCATCTGAAGCACCTTGGTAATGGTAAAACGAACAGATGCAGCCATCAAGGTGGCTAAAAAGATAAATAAATGCAGCCTAGTGTTATGGACCAAAGCTAACTTTGGAATGAAAAATAAGACTTAATGGTCAATTTGTCATTTATTCTTGATCTCCTTCCACTATCTAGGTAAATGATGTCTAGAATCTTTCATCCTAGCTATGATCATTTTTGGGCATCTCAGGCAACATTTCATCATCCCCACCTTCTACGTAATCTATCAAAATTTAGTAATTAAATGGGGGGGGGAGTTCTCCTTCTGCGTCAGAGTTATCAAACTGACTCTGATAGAAGATTGGTTCACGCAGTGCCCTAGAAATTAAAGTAGTGTATGAGAGGCAAAAGAAAGTGAAAATCTTTTATAATGTTGTAGGATTTAACAAAGAGAGGGAAATCAAACAACAAATTTAATTTTTTGCTGGACTTTGTGCTAATATGGGGACCTAAGTGTTGAAACCTCCTAACATTCATTCCCCCAACTCGGCAAACCATCATGGAAAGAAAACAAAGCAATGTGAGAGTCCGGCATGAAAGATTACTCTATAGATACAATGCACAAGTTTCACTGTTGCAAAAAGCAGATGTATCTCCCAACATTTCATTACATTTGTATGGGTTCTCTCTCTGACCAGATTATATAGCAGCCACTATTAAGCTTGTATATATTTTAACTACAGAGTGTTATTAATCCAAATTTTAAAAACTTCACCCAACAAAAAAATTGACAAAGAAAAGAAAAAAAAAGGAACTGCTTAAATGGCTGAACTTTTTAGTTAAAATCTAACCATGGCATCTCTTCATTCACACACATTCACACACTCACTCTCTCTCTCTCTCTCTCTCTCTCTCTGTCATTATTATAATCCACCAAATTTCATTCAATGCCGTCAGTTACGTTTCTCATGGCACTCTCTCAGAGTCAGACAAACACATATTAATGCACATTCAGAGAGAGAGAGAGAGAGAGAGAGATTTTCAGTGGTCATTAATACTATGAGAGAAAAAAAAAATGTTTTGATTGATACAATGGGGGGGAAAAAATGAAGTGATGGGCATATTAGACACACCCACAATAGATGGGACAACTCATACAATGATGGAACATCTTCTCTAATTTTAGGTTTCTCATAGTATTTTTTAAACAAGTTGAAGCATTATAACATACTATTTAAACTTTGCAAGTCACATTATGGTTTACTTCTCTTCACATGAAAGGTATACATATATGGCATGCTTTCTTTTCTTTCTCACGAGTCATGTTCACTTGTTTTACATCAGTTGTGTCTTTTCTTTGTTTTTCTACTCTATAGAACCACAAAAAAAAAAAGAAAACTTTTCAATGAAAAATAAGACCTTGAGGAGAAGTTTTTGTTTTGAAAGCTTGGCTGATTTAGTGAATCAACAGAACCAAAAGGAGGGCAAGTTACAGAACACACACACACACACAGTCAATAGAGATTAAAAATCAGCAAAGCCAAAAAGAAGAGCTTGAAAAGGTGTAAGCTTTGCAAAGTCAAAAAGACCCAAAAAGCAATAGAACTTTTTGAAGACCCAGATCAGTGAAACAACAAAGTAACTCTAAAAGACACAAAGAGAAAACAAAAACCAAGAAAACAAAAAAGCAGAAGAAGAAGAAGAAGAAGAAGAAGAAGAACCATTACCTTGAGAAGCAAAAGATGCGTGAGAGCCAGTCAGTCACAGAGAGAAAGCCAACACAGGTTGGGGGGAATGAAGCCTGGTCCGAGGCCATTAAAAATCTCTATAAAAAAAAAAAACTATAGTATGGGTCAATGACCTCGAGCCAGACAACAGTCCCCTCAACCCCACCTTCACAAAACTCTTCCAAAGACAGAGAGAGGAACAGAGTTTTAGAGAGAGAAAGAGAGAGATTTGAGGGGAATGAAGCCTGGTCCGATGCCTTCGTAGAAAACCCATCAACGACAAACACGAATGCATCGAGCCAGACAACATTCCCCACAAACAATCCAATTATCAAACCATGATTTTTAGAGAGAGAGAATGGTTTGTTTGAAGTGGGAGGTGGAGGAGATGATGATGAAACACTTAAATGGATGGATTGAGAGATTCTCTGTATTTTTTTTTTTTGTTGCCCAAAATACCAAACCACACTCACTCACTGTTTTTTCTTATATTATATTTCATGAAATCTGAACCGTACAGAAAAAAAAAACATACTTTTTTCTTTCATTTCCCAGGTCTTCTATTTTTGAGTCTTTGAAAGATTAAAAAAAAATAATAATGTATTTGTTTGTTTGTTGACCGGATGTGGCCGGTCAACCACAAAGGTGTTACCGGTTACCACCTGGAGTGGAAAAAGAGAACAAGAAAAAATCACATACTCATCTTTTCATCATTACCTTATTATTATCTCACTCATCTGTCTGACTATCTATAAAAAAAACTTTTACTTATTTATTTATTTTGTTTTAGTTGGATTTTTTACTTCAAGCCCACGCTCTCTCTGTTGTTTGTTCTTCCCAAAAATGTACGGAAATGACACGTGTCCAGAGATTTTTATTTTGTTTTGGGTATATGGTTTTTTTTTTTTTTTTTTTTATAATGTTTTGTTTTGGGTACATGTGGTTGTTTTGTTTTATATTTTAAGAATTTTTTTAAATGAAAATCTTAGCTAATTTTTTTTTTTCTAGTGTCATATATGCCTCATGTAATAAAGTTTGTATTTTTACAAATATGTAAAAATATTTCTATAAATTGAATTTTATCATGTAAAAAAATATAAAAATATTTCAATGTAGTATATATCTTATAGTTTGCGAAGAGACTAAAGAATTATATGAAACGGGCATAATATAAAAAAAAGTGAATATAAGAGCATTTCCAACCATGCTCTGTCAATGTCTCTTGTATTTGGTGGAGCATAGCACATATATCTATTTAAGGAGTCTTCATTTATATGTTAACTCTGACTATACTCCTTGAATGGCTCCTACAATAACATTTTATTAATATTTTTTTAAAATTCAAATTAATTATATTTAAAATTTAATGTGAAAGTATGGGAGACCCACCATATGAGACGAAATACTATTATATTAAATATCATATTTTTGAAGGATATATTAATTATTAATTATATTTAAATTCAAATTAATTAATTTTTTTATAGGACCCACCATATGAGAGAATATTATTTTTATTTTTTTTCATGTGGACCCCACATTTAGGAGCTCCCACGTGCCTCCTCAATCTGGTGAGCATCCAAGCTCCTCCATCCGATTTGATGAATGTTGAGGAGTCCATTGGAGATGTTTTTTTCTTCTCCACTCCTTTAATTAGTTGAAGGAGCCAAAAAAAAATTAGCCCCCTTGGAGATGCTCTAATAACCCTTTTCTAGATGGCATATAGAACTGGAATATGTGATAATTACAAGTTAATGCATTTCGGTTTGCCATTTAAAAATCCAATTTTGTCAGTAGTAATCTCATAGAAGATTTTTAAAAATCAAACAATTATCTTTATGTCTAATAACAAAATAAGGATTTTTTTTCACACTAAGAATAGAATAATATTTATCTCATTTTTTTTATCTCCATGTTAATAACATTAGCTCACTTGAGGAACCATAACTTTTTATAATCATTCATGAACATATATATTGGTCTTATTTATAAAAAAAAATTATGTATATTAATATGTATGGGAGCAATTTCAAAAATATGTCATAGGACCCTTTTCAACCTGCATACACTGAGCCTTGACCCAGAATGAGCTAGTGTGTCTAAGAAAAATAAAGGATACAATAAAGAACAACAAATTTCATAGAAATATTTTAAAAACTTTTATCTTTTTTATCTTCACTTTTTAAATTTTAAATGATTCATTTACGATATCAGAGAAAATAAAGCATAAATATGTGGAGGAGAGACTATGAATTTGAAATTGATTGATCATTGTTCAACTTGCTTCGAAAAAAGAGAACTACTACCTAAATTGATTGACTTTCATATTTTTCTAATAATTTAAACAAAAGTGATTTATATATAATAATAATATATGTTATTTAGGTCTTTCATAATATTGGTGTCGTATGCTCTGTCGGCGAAAATGGACTAAAAGCGGCCACCATGACCGCCTGATCTAAAAACACGGACGGCCAGATGGGCCCAACGTGTTTTGGTGTCGGGGTGTCAGCGGGAGGGACGCGCAGGTCCGGCTAACGACGAGACCCCGTCTTTCGAGGTCACACTCAAATTAAACCACCGCCAGCTTTATTTATTCTTCAAATTTGTTACGTTCCGCTCCCACATCCTTTTTTTTTTTTTTTTTCTTTTTTTAATGAAAAAAACTATGTAACTACTTGAAAAAAATAATTAAATCGGTTTTAATTTTTATAGAATTGAAAAAATGTGTTTTTTTTTTCTGTTAATGTATACACAACAACTGTAAATAAAATAAAAAAACAGAAAAAATAGATTTAAGTTTTTGAAAATTTATGAAAATAAAAAAAAGCTCTTGTAAAATCAATGAATCCCTTTAAAGTTAACCATAAATTTGGTTAGTGTATTACAGTGATTTATTAAAATTTTAAATGGGTATGTCAATAATTTATTACATATGGTTAGAGTCGACCACAGATCTGGTTAGTTTTGATTACGTTAGAAATTATATCGATTTTGTTTAATAAGAGAGGGAACTGAGATGATTTACAGATTTTATATGAGTTTTTTTTTTATATATATAAGTTTCTAGAAAGCTATATCGATTTTTCAAAATAAGGGGGTGAGGGAATTATGGTAATTTTTAATGTGTATTTAGAGTTAACCATATACCTCATTGGTTGGAGTGACGGTGGGACTGAAATGATATTTATTCTTAATAATATAGAGACATGACAATTTTTTAAATTTTACAAGAATTAAAACTGATTTATATCGATATTCCCCTTTTTAATGACATATGTTTATTTATGAAAACGAGTAACATATTCACAAAAATCCAATGTTGTATATTTTTTGTTTTTAATTAAATATATACTATAAAATGTGTATACGATAAGTGGGGGATGACATTAACTTATCTCTTGATATAAAAATAATCTAAATAAAGTGCGGATAGTTATCTAAAATTTGATGAAATGAAAATGTAGATATCTTGTTCTACTTAAAAGCTGAAATAACATTTATCACAATTTTTTTATCTCAATATTGAAAAATGTGAATAAAGATAAAATTGATGGACTTTTTATTCTTTAAAATTAGGATAACTTTATCATCAAAACCTTATACTTGCTAAACTAGCTCAAAGGACTACGGACGTCCAAGAAAAAAAGTCCAACCTCTTCATGTCTAAAATTGCCTTAAGTGCAAAGACTTCGTACAAGGACCGAAGATGTTAGGTGGAAAAGGCTCTATGCCACATGTGCTCGACTTATCCCCACAATACGATAATATGCCCAAGATATATGACATGACAGCTGGAGCCAAATAATCTGATTGACGATAAAATAAGTATACGTGACAATCTATCATTGGTCCACGTGAAAGGTTCTTCCACATCAGTCGAGCGTGTTTGACATATTATCATCGTCTATAAATAAACGGATACCCCTATATGAAATCAGATTCACTCAAATCTCTAAATTTTCTAAACTTGGTTATGAGAGATTCTGACTTGGTTGTGAGAGATTCTTTGACCGACACTACACGTGTGTAAGATTAGATTAATGAAAAGCGAAGTCACGAGCTCCAAAATCTCATTATAAATAATTCACGGATCCACTTTAACTACAGTGTCTTGCTTTTACACGATGAGGGGTGGAGATGAGACCAGAGATAGCAGTAGGAGATGAGATTTTAAACTAAACGAGTTGGTTGTTTAAAAAAGATGTATTTTTGAGGATACAATACAAAGCATAGATGGTTTAATAATAGTTAATCATAAGGATACATTAATTATTTTTTAATGTTTATAAAGACACGTACTTGAGTACTTCCCCCCGAATTTACAAGACACGCGAGTTTATGTATGTATTTTTTTTAATCTTTTTGGTGGGTCGATTTGTGAATCAAAAAGTTTATGCATGTTCACTTATTAATGAGCAAACAAGTTAAATGACTACTGACCCACCTTACACAGCCATCAAGTCAAAGCCCTGGCTCTTGCTCGACAACCCCATGTTCATCGACGGTCCTGATCTCTCCAACATATCTATCGTACTATTCAAGACATGCCACGTGCAAAATGGAGTTTTGGACGTGGCATGATCTTGTAAGATGTTGATGGTGTCCACGTGAGAGGGAGAGTTATGATGAGTTAATGATGATGGGATACTAAAAAGGTTATTTATATCTTGCCAGGTAAAAAAAACTGAATGCAGTGTTTTCTGGGAGAGTTGGAAGGCGAGGTGTCCCATTTTCAATTGCTGCCCTCTTTTTTAATGCAGTCGCAGAAAATTAAGTTTACGAGTGGGGAATGTTTCAGCTATGTATAGCTACGTATGTGTATTTTATTAAAAAAAAAATTATATTTATTAAAAGAAAAAAAAATCAGTATAACTTCTTGAAATCTTTCTAAAACTATAAAATGTCACTGTAAAATCAGAAAATCACTGTATTTCTCTAGAAATATCCATGGTTAAAAATTGACAAACGAACTGAAATAAATAATCTTTAAAAAATGTGTGAACTGAGATTTTCTTTTCCGCAAATCAAATAACAAATAAATAAATCTAATAAATTAAGAACATCTATAAAATAAGAAAAAAATTTAAAACAAAAATTAAATACAAAATAAAATAAAATCCTAGTAAAATAGGGATGAATGATACTTTTTAGACTTTTGAGAGACCCTCAAAAAGTGAAGGGTTACATTGGTTTTTCAAACAACTGAGTAAATTGATTGCATACATGAGATTGTGAAAGAAAAAAATTCATTCAAACATTGTACATTAAGCCCCTATTTGTTTTGGGAATAAGTCCCCAAATAACTCCGGATAAGAGATAAAAAAATGTTTATTTACCTCGAATAACCCCTGATAAAATATGCGAGAATAAACTGGTATAAAGTGGTATATGGATTTCAACCAACCCCTGGAATTAAAGTTATCCTAGGTTATTCCACTCAAAGAATGTATATACCCACTATCAAATCAATTGTCATCACCTCTTATAAATCACTGGAACCACATTCATAACAAACATCATCAATGCCACCACATTCATAACAAACATCATCAATGCCACCACATCCATGAGAATGACAAAAAATTTAACAAAAAAAAATAAATGAATAGATACTCACATAAATAAAGAGTTTTGAACTAAGGTATCAATTTGAAATGGTGCAATGTCGTCGGAGAGGGTCTGCAACACCGTGTTGGTCGCCGGAGAGTGTTCTTGGTTCCAACTTGCAGGTCGAGGGTGAATGTCGTGGTTGATCATGGAGAAAATGGGCGGGAGTCAGAAAGGGCACGATCAGTCGGTGGAGAATCGTCAGGGACGGTCAGTGACGTCGCCGTGGTGGTCACCAGAGAGTGTTTGTGTTTCTAGCCGCAGGTCGAGGGCGAACGTCACTGTCGACAGTGAAAGAAATGGGCGGGAGAGAGAACAAGACATGTTGGAATGTTTTATTCTCACTGGAGGAGGTGGGAACAACAATAGTATATAGTTCTTGGTAGTGGGAAGAGATGTCCTTGGTGGAGTTAACCACTAAAAGACCAAATGTCATGTTTTGGGTTTTTTGTTTTGGTCAGTGGTGGGATAAGAAAATTGTTTGGTGGGGATAGACAAGCCCGTGAGTAAACATCAGATCACAAAATTATATTATAGGCAAAAATTCATAAAATCCCTTATAAACTGTCCAAAATTTATATAACCCTGTGAAAACATTGGAAACATATATGTAAATCCAAATAGCCCATAGATGAATAATATTATGCGAATATTCTATTTGATTGAATGCAAAAATACTCTATAAATAATAATTTTACCTCTCCAGATAGGGTTTTATAATCTATTTAAAGAGGTAAAATCATCATTTACATATATTTTTTTCACATTTGTAACAAATCGTATGGGTTTTTTTAGTATATTGTGTTTTCAATCAGAGGTAATCAAACTGAATATTTACATAATATTCTTCATCTGTCAACGAAAATTTAACTCAAAGAGTTATTTGGATTTACACAAATAGTTTCAGCGGATTTTATAGACTTTAGAAAATGTCAGACAGTTATATGGATTTAAGCAGTTTGCAAGGGGGTTACTTGAATTTTTCCCTATATTATACTATAGATGGAATAACAAGTGAAGCTAATTGTCAAACATGAGCTTTCAAAATAGCAAGTGTGTCAGAAAAGAGACATCTCGAAAGGGGCAATGAGCCCCAAGAAGCAAACACAAGGGAAATACCAGACAATCAAATTAATAAGAGACCACAATCTAACATCACTGACCTACCATGAAGTATTTTATCAATCAAAATAATAAATGTATGATGAAGAATATGTTGGTGCATGTGACAATGTTGAAGTACCCAACTATACCCCAATCCTTGGATTCTTTGCAGCTGAGATTGTATAGCTCAGAATGTAATTTTGTTAATACCCCAAAGGAATACAATTTAGCTTTTACCGACCCCAAAAAAAAAAAAAACTACCAAGAAAAAATTGTTATGAGCAATGATACTAATGAATTGAACAATTGGTTTGTATGTTTGGCCATATTGAGTTGTAAATTGTCATCATAAACTGGCAAAAAAGAAGATTTGGTATCTAGTAGTCTCATCTGGGACACCAAGCTAGTGCTCCCAATCAAGTGAAAATATGGGAAGTCTAGGAGAATTTGTGTCATATTGTGTGAAACAACAACATAAGATATTTCAATTTATAAAGCGAGGCCATGTATGCCATCGACCAGATCAGATGTACATTCAGTCAAGGCAATTTTTAGTATCAATATCCTAGATAGTCTTGGCGGCCTATAACATTATAAAGGTCAAGTATTTTGAATAAATGGGAGATGTCACATAAAAATTCAAAAGCAACCCCCAGGACTAGGTTTAGTTGAATTACGGTGAAGATAAAAATTAGGATTAATGTTGATATCACTTAATGTTTGTCTTTGATAGTTGTTTTATCTGACTCAAGTCTATTGGGTAAAATTTAATTGTAAATTCCTTTTGATAATCTCAATCATGAGATCTTAATACACGACATATGACGGCCTGTGAGTCGTTTAAGCTGTTCTTATATAGCAATATTTTGAAGGATTTCATACTCGAAGTAACATGTAGAGATATGATAATATTCAACAACTAATGGCAAGTTACCTGTGAATTGTCTCTGATAAGATACTCTGCTTAGCCTTTACAATATTATTCTTCTTGACCTCAATTTAGTAATAATATGAAACAATCACAGTATATCAAAAATACATCAGATCAAAAAAAATGTAGATGCAACATTACCTCAATATAAATAAAGCAAATGACACTGAATAATAACAAATAATACTCCATACGATTAAATTGAAACAAGAGAATACAAATATTATCTTTTACAAAGATATACCTTATCCAACAAGAGCAGGACAGCTAATCGTTCTTTTTTCAATAAAGATTCTGAGGTCCAGCTTGATCATCTAATCGGAAAATACTACAATTTTTAGATAAATCAAGTCATGATTCTAATACCTCTAATGTTAAAATTCAATAAATGGATATCTAAATACAGAGGGAGGTAAATTGGAACTTTATAGTGCTACAAATGAAATAAATTCTGTGTGTATACCATTTACTATTCTAGAAAGACATTTTATTTCGAGTCACTACCATGCAATCAGATGGTTCTTTTAGTCTAACCAAAAATTATATTATACCTTAGAAGACATTGTTCGATTCAATCGGGTGAAACACAGGAGAACGAGAGGCATTAAATAACTATTCCTTTTAGCCAGCTAGTGAACAGAGAGACATCATTTTCCTCAAAAAACAGAGAGGGAAAACATAGCTTAAATGAAATTATATAATAAAAAAATGCAGTAAATGAAATAAAAGAGAGGGAAAGCAAAGATGCAGTAAATGAAGAGTTAGTTCCAGGAAGTTTTTGGATTAGAACATATCAGAAACAATAAATATGCTACATACCATCATCTAAGCTTGATAAGAGAATCAAAATAACTTTTGTTAAAAAGAAAATTTTTGGATTCCCAGTCCAGCAAAAGAGGCGGCGACATGAACAGATTGGAAAAAGAAAGAGAGACGACGAAGAGGGTTTTATTTTGAAAACTTGGGTCAAAAGGCATTCGCAGGGTGGGTAACTTGGGTTGGGGCCAGGATCCATAATTACATGTGTAAGGATCATATAATTTTTCAATAGTGGCATTTTTACACTTAAAATCATTTTTTAGACAAAACATCATGGATAATGTTTTTTTAGACAAACATCATATATATTCATCTGTGTATAGTTTTTTTTTTTTTTGGTAAAAAAACTATGTGATCAGAGCAATATATTACCATAATAAAAAACTACACAGTAAAGTCGGACGATCCCATTTGATAGGTGGAAAGAACCGACTGATACAACCGTCTGTCAAAAAGTCAATTACAAATTTTGTTGCTTTTGACGCCCCTATCGAGCTAAGGTTTCCGGGCATTCCACTTCACAACGGACAACTTTGAACATATGTAGGAGACATCCTTGCTTTACAGCACTACGTATACTTTGTTCAAAATGGCGGAGGTGAGGAGGAGGTTCCCCTAGATAACACACCAATGTTATGAGATTTTCAGCATCTGTTCCCACACATATTTCCTGGTAGCCATGACTGATGGCATACTCTAATCCTAAACGAAGGCCTTCAATTTCTGTTGTCAGAGGTGTTGCCCAGGGCCACTGTTGTCAGAGGTGTTGCCCAGGGCCATCCATGGTAACCTGCACCCAAAATTAGGGGTAGTAAACGAGTCGAACGAGTTGAGCTTTGACATGTTCAAGCTCGCCGAGTCAAGCCGAGCTCAAGATCCTAAACGAGCCTAGTGTTCTTCATTTTAGGGTTTTTAAGAGTTGAAAATAAAATTTTAGTCTGAATGAACCAAGCTCATGAGCCTAAACGAGCATAACTTTATATTAATTTAATGTTCTGATTTTAAAGTCGAGCTTTAACTGAGTTTATTCACCAAGGCAGGGAGAGCGATTGGTGCTTGTTTTCTTTTTTTCTTTTTTCTTTTTTTGGTAGTGGGGGGTTCATAGTGGTTCTTTTTTAAGGACTGAAAATCCCTTTTCTAAGGGTTTGTTGTGTGTTTTTGTATAGGGTTTTGAATTAGGTTGATTGAATTATGAATTTTTATTTGACAAGTAGTAAAGAAAGTAGTAAAGAACATCAAGTTCTATTGAGTTTCTATTTTCATTCAACAAACAAACTCCATCTCTTATGTTTCCATTTCAAATGCATAAAGCATTGCATATACGATGAATTTTCATTGCATAAACCATTGCATAAAGTAACTAATTCCATTACATAAATCATGATATAAAGTAACCATTTCAATTGTATAAACCATTGTGTGTTTTTAAATTTCAAAATGTATCAATTAGACACACGAAAAGAATAACTCGGCTAGCAAAACAAACAAAGGCCTTAAAAGTTTACCACAACAACAGGGCCTCTATCAGGCTTAATTCGTGAGCAGCTTATTCAAGCTGGACTATATTTTTATTCTCACGTGCAAATCTACAAACCTTCTCAAAGAATGTATTTTCATTATCATGGGTGTTCATATGTAAAATTTTGATAAGCATCTTCCGTAGCATTGGACTGGATTTCAACAATGACTCGAGTGTGTTCATCTTCTGTTCCACATTCAGAGGTGACCTCACAGTGATCCTTACCTCTTCCAGATATGGAATTTTGAACTCTGAATCCACCTGCAATTGAAGGAATGCAAGACAAATGAGTGAATAACCCACCAACTGCTTCTAACACCTTAGTTTTTCCTTCCATTTGCTTATGACAATATAGACATGGACTTACACTAATCAAACTTTTCTTTAGGCATAGAGCAGCAAACATCGCCCCATGAATTTCAAAGCTGCGAAGGTAGGGATGGCTGTTGAAGAACTCAACCAATCCAACATGTGGAAAAGGTTGGAGCTTGGCAAAGTCTCCACTGAACTCAATTTTCATGAATAGGTGTTTCACGTTGCTCGCACGTTGGAGAATGAATTTCACTGCAGCCCACCTCCATTGGACCCCTCGAAGAGTAAGGAATTCAAGATTGGCAAGTTCCCCGAATTCCACCTCATACACACTTCCTATTGAAAAGAAAGAAAAAAAATTCAAGCTACATAAAAAATGAGCAGGATCTCCTTCCGTATCCCCATAAGAAGAATCTACAAATATAAGTAGAGATTGAATATAAAAAAATAGCGCTCCAAAAGATTGAAGTAGGTCAATTAGAACAAACTAACTTCATATTTTGTTTGGCACCAACATATTAATGCCCCGAACTTTCAAAAATAAAAATTCCTAGACCCCACCTTGTTTAACTAATTGATAAGTAAAATCAGACACAAAAACAGTACATGTGAACCAATAAACCAAGTCAATATAAACTGCTTGATTTGAAACCATCTTGAAAACTAAGCACCAGTTGTGCTTACCTATCGTATCTCATTATAAAATGAAAAAAGAAACAATAAATTTAGAGTGTGAGAGGCGGCGATCATAACCTGAATTTTTTGCAATGCTGAGACTCTTGAGGCAATGTGTGGGGTTAACACAGACCCAACCAAATCCAACAATATCCAGTACTTCAAGCTTAGGAGATCTCAAATAAAGAGAGCAATCATCAGGACCTAATAAATCGAGCCTACATTTCTCCAACCACTGCAGCTCTATCGAGACAGATTGCATACCATCACATCCAAGAAGGGCCAACTCAATCAGGTTTGGACAGGCCTCGAGGCAGCCAGCCAGAGCGCCATCCTTCAGAGTCGAACCGACAATCTCAAGCGAAGTTAGTCTCGGAAACATCGCCCAGTCAGGCGAACCACCCATCGCAGCCCCCCACAGCTTCAGCGATTCTAGCCCATGAGCAGCACCAATGCAGCCCAGGTCAGTCTGCCTCTCCCCGTCAACACGAAGGTCAAGCTGACGGAGGGAGCGGCCAGTGCTCATCAACCATGGGGCGAGGTTTGGGGAGGAGAAGGGGCAGTGTAGGATGAGCTCCTCCAACAAGGAGGTGGAGCAGATCAGGCGACCAATTGCCTGGTCGCGGTTTGTGTGGCGGGCATCATAGTGGGAGCTGCGAGGGAAATAGAGGGACCTCACAAGTGGCATGAACTCCCTCCACCGCCTCGACACGCATGAGCACCGGGCAACATCTTTTGAATCCTTCATGTGGGAGAGGATGTATTGGACCACCGCATCCGGGAGGGCATCCATTGGCAAGCTTTCAATCACTGGATATGAAATCAACGTGGAAGAAGAATTGAAAGGGGTGGTCATTGTTTTTTTTTTTTTTTTTTTTTCATGTGAGTGTGTGACATAATGGCTATAGTGATGGAGATCAAACACTCAGCTGAAGAATGTTTGTGAAACTGCTACAATCAAATATGCCCTTGACAATAAAAAAATGGGAAGTCAATAAGTTTATCGGCCTTGAAACAAATGCAGATAAGAGAGTGCATAACGAAAACAACCAAAATCAACAGATGCAACAACTTGAAAAGAGAAGCAACAGGACATTATCAAAACAGTTATAAAGCTTACGTGATGCCAACATGCCCAAATTATGAATGTGTGTACTGATAGGGCTGGTTTAGCAAGGGGATAAGGGTTGGGATAAAGAGTAATTATGGGGATAAGTAAGTGGGAGAACAGTTTATCCTCATTTGGTATAAAAAATAATTGGAATAAACTGCGGATAATCGTTCGAATTTTAAAATGAAAATGAAGATAGCATTTATCACCACTTTTTATTTCAATTTTAACAAATGTAAATATGAACAAAATTGATAGACTTTTTATCCCCTAAAATTAGGATAACTTATCTTTAAAAACCTTGACCCCTTATCAAATTAGCCCATAGAGTATCCACTCTTAGCATAAATAGAGGCATTTGGGAATGCATATCAGGTGAGGAGCTGAACGTAATAAACTCTTATTAACATTTGGTAATAGAAAATCAAATGGGGCCATCGTAGAATAAAAAACAAACAAACAGTTCACTGGTTATAAAAACTTAAGCCATTAATGATGAAATCCATAAGTAAAAATTTCATTAAAGAAATGGTAACAAATAATTAAGACGCTGATAATGTGTCATATAGTAACTAATACTCCCATTTCCATATACGATTTTGGCATCAAAAGAATGACAGGATCATTTGATGAGCTGACGATTAAACTCAACAATAAAAACAAAAAAATGGCTCATCATCAATTCAACAGGGAGGTCTTAAGCGGATGTTCAGACGTAACTGCGTAAACAACATACATACAAATTGATCGATTGCAAAGTCGATGAAGAACGCAATGAACAATGCACATAAAAGATTATCACTCAAAATCACTAAATCAAATCTTAGAATGAACCAGCAGAGATTAAAAGAATAGAGCTAACTAAAAACAATTTTTAAACCCAAAAATCTCACTTGGTCAAAAAAAATGAAAAAAATGTGGTCTAGTACAAAAACCCAGAACATAAGGACTCACATACAAAGAAACCGAAGCTGAGATTCTTTGATTCCCTCAAATGGGTCCCTGAAAGCGATTAAAATAGATAGTTAGATCGATTACAACGATCACCAAATGTGGTTCTCAGTAAATAAAAAGGGTACCTTTAAATGGAAGAGAGAGAGAGAGAGAGAGAGATTCGCTTAGATTATTATGTTTGTATACATATGAGCAGCCTCTGTTGTTGGTTCAAATTTAAAATAAATTCAGAGAGAGAGAGAGAGTTCAGGTTGGCCCGCCTTTACAAGATGTGTTTTTTGAATTTTCGACCGTTTGGGGTAGTTTTTCAAAATTTGAATTCCGTTTTGGGTTTATCCGCCAAGAACCCAAAAATTGAAAAAAAAAAGGTTCTGGCTCACCTGATCCTGTCTCCCTGTAAGGTGCGTTGGGGAGCTTGGATTTTGCGTGTCCGTTTGATCAGTGGTCCTTCGATCAATCTCATCATTTTGAGGTGTACGGGGGAAGAGGGCCTTGTTTATTTTGGACTCCTCAAATTCAAAGTTTTTTGTCTGATTGTTGTGACACACAGGGCCAGTTTGATAGAATTCTTATTTTTCTGGAAAAGAAATTTGGTTTGGAATGTGCATGAATGAATATAAAAATAAAAACATTCAAATGCAATTTTCTTTGAAATTCTAATAGGATGGGAATGAATGTAAAATGAGCCAATAATATTAGTTTTTACATAATTAGTTTCAACCTCACTCTCACATGTGATGTTGGTGTCCATACATTCAATTCATTTTGCAACTTCGTATGCAGTTTAGAGGTAGTCCCCAACTCCCTAGCTACCTATACACTACACTAATTGAGCCATTTCATTAATAGAGTGTATATTGTTCTTGGGTTATATATATACTCCACTAATGCAGTTTATAAAAAAACTAATATTCTTTCATATTTTCAAAAAAAAAAATTAACGGTTTATCTAGATATGTACTTCACTTTTCATATCACATATACTTCATTAAACAGACATACTTAACAAAATCATACAGAATGGTTAGGAGCTATAAAGGGAACTGCACATGAGACTGCATGAATCATTTTTTCTTAAATAAATCATGTAATTTTCATTTATTTTATAATCATATCCATACAATTCATTAGCTTATGTACCTCATTTATTTAAAAGACTATATATTTTGTATAACTTTAAAAAAAATCAAAATATTCGATCATCTTGCGTTGGCTTGCGTGGTCTACACAAGGTATTGCCCTTCTTTCGTTTGGATGTGAAATATGGAACTAGATAACATAGAATAAAGTAAAATAGGGGAATTTGGATGTTTGGTGCATTGAATATCCAGGGATAATGTATGTTTGGATAAACTGGTATATAGATTTTAGTCAACCCTTGGAATTAAAATTATTTTAAGTTATTCTACCCAAAGAATATACGAGCTATTGTCAAATCAACTATCATCACCTCTTATAAATCACATGTCAAATCAACTATCATAATTTTTTTACCTTTCATAAATCTTTATTTACACTTTATTCACGTTTTATTTAAAATTCAAAACACAACCAAACACAAAATCACTTATTCTACTGCTATACGCACTTATGCTGTATAACTGTATACCTCAGAATAAGTCTTATTATGTTTCCAAACGGAGGCTAACGTTTTCCTTTTCAAACCACCCAAGACCGATAGAGTTATTTATTCTATCTTATCTTTATTTTATTTTTGTGGATGGTGACTGGTTATTCCTTACTTTGGCTCTTCTGAATTAATGACTTGGGTGGTGTTGGGAAATTGGTGGTTTGGACCTAATAAAGGGAACCGGATGCCTACAAGTGAGTGGAGATGTAAAAGAAGCAAATAATTAAGTTTTTATACTGGTAGTTGATTTTCAACAATACATATGAATGAAGAATCTGTGTAGCCGTGTAGGGATGTCAAAAGAGTAAATGAGAGTTTTTATATTCCTAGTTGATTTTCAAATACACGTGAATTCAAAACATGAACATTAACTAGATATAAAAATTGATTTAATTATATGAATCATAATAGCAGCAAAAATTTTAGATTAATTAATAAGAACTACAAATCCTAATTTTATGAAATTACATTAATAATATGCTAAATACAAACCCAACAAAAATCCAATTGTTTTATCTTTTTTTTCTTTTTCTTTTTTGAAAAGAGATAGATGTTGGTACCACAATTTTATTGAAGATTCTAAAGTTCTACACTGAAAGGAAGTAAGAGGAAATAGAGTAACAAAATTACAAGTAAAATAAAAAAATAAGTAGAACAAAAGGGAAGGAAGGAAATTTTTCTCGCCATGAAGGGCCGGTTAGAGATATTTAATTAGGCTTGTCACTGAGAGATCCCCTATTCAAACCGCGATCCCCAAGCGTCCATTATCGAAGTGCACCTCTCTCGCTCCTGCCATAAAATGTCTCCAATCTCGAACGTAATCGCAGAAGGTCTCTTACGTATTCTTCCAATAAACTCGAACCCTTCTAAACAGTGATGCGTTCCTCGTGAGCCATATCGTTCATGAGCCCTCCAAGACAATTGATTGAGAGATGTGAGCTGTCGATCTGCCCGCTCCGAGGTCTCAAAGAGCCTTTCTAGCGGACCAAAGCTCCTCCAACGTTTGGAAGCTGAGGGACAGTCCAGTAACACCCCTGATCTCCGACTATAGACGGTGAGTGATCCAACATTGACACTTGACAGAATAGGTCATGCGCCGTCTCCGGTTCCTCCAAGCAGAGAATGCAGGTGGTTGATGAGGACTGGTCCCATGTAGCTCTATATACCATCGCTAGCACCCTGTTATGATAAAAGAAGTCACATAAATCTGGTCTTATTTAGCTCTATATACCATCGTTAGCACCGCACCCTGTTATGATAAAGAAGGCACATGAAAACCTTGATTTTCAATGGAATTTTGGGCTTCCAAATCTGCAACAGCAACATGCCGATCTGGGATGAGCCAGCTCGATTACGACACCACCATTTGTAGGCCTCTTTAACAGTGAACAACCCAGATACAAGCGGTTTCCAAGCTATGCTATCTTCAATACAGACCGACGCATATATTAAACAATTAATCTATTAAACAATTACATCATAGTGAGATGTTTTACTGTTCTACTTATAGTTGAATGATAAGATTTGCACCTAAATCTTATAGTTGTAGCCTTGTAGGTTTTGCCAACTATTTGATATATGAATTCAATTAATTAGTTGAATCATGCTATTTATTTTTTTTGTTTTTAATTATATGAGTATACATATAGATCAATGAAATATATATATATATATATCACTGTATCACAGTGATCCAAGACAGTAGTTTATAATGACCCATCAATCGAAATCATTCCCAATTCTGTGAGATTAATGCGTCGTGCTCTCAAAATCCAATATTTGGCGTGTCCACATTAATGTATTTGGCATGTCCACTATTTGGCGTGTCCACATTAATGTATTTATTACAAAACGAATATACATTTTGAGGTCCTTTCATCCTTAGAAGAGAAGAAGAGTTGGAGAAGATGTGCATGGCTCAACCGGCTCACCAACCGTGTGGTGGTTTTCATCAAAGTCCATTTGGTGGTTGTGTGGCTTCCATCTGATTTGGAAACTCTTTTTAAGTGAAAGTGTAGTGAGAGCAGTATCACATTATTAATGTAGTACATAGAATCAATCACCTAACATTGTATACATTCCACTAACACATTCATTGGAGTTATATAGTCTAAGTTTTCTATAAAAAAAAAAAAAAATAAGGGGTGACTTCATGAATTTTTATAGATTAAGTCATTTACAAAAATAAATTCCACATTTTTTAAAAAAATTTACTTTTATCATATATTTCATAAAAAAACATAAGTTTTTCTTTTGAAAATAGAACAACTTATATTAATAAAAAAATAAATCATCAAAGAAAATAGATGAATGATTTTCAATATATAAACTTTTACAATTTGGAGGTTTTAAGTATAAAATCTGAGTCAGGCATGGTGAGCTTGGTTGTCATGTTTTGAAATGATGATAATAGTAGTTTGAAATTTTTTTTTTAAATGTGATGGGTCAATTGACCCTACCACATAATATGTGGCATCGCCCTTGAATAGAGTATATATTAAACACTCTGCTATGCATTTAATTCATAATCATATGAATATATAGTTCAATTTTTTTTATAAGAAAATCATATTTTATTAATTAAGTACAAACTTCAAAAAATTAAATTAGTGAGAGCTGCAAATAAGACCGTAAACACTTCCCAAATGAAAACAATTCTTGCTTGTATTTCATGATTTATTTGCATTTGGTTGCGCGATTGCGCAGCGTTTGCGATTGCAGGAAACTACGTTTGCAATCGTGCAACCAAACAGTTTTACTGTAGCAGCTTCTTATACACAGATTTCTGACAAATAGTATCCAAAAACTACGATCTTAAAAAACTGAGGGAGGTGAGCTTCCTGCAGAATCAGTTTTAAAATCCAGATTCCTACAGAATCAGTTTTGCAATCGCGCAACCAAACACACCCAATATGCAAGTTCAATGAGACACTCGATATGTTTTAAAAGCACCATCTATAACATTATTGACGCAGTACAAAGAATCACCTAACATGGTATATAATAAACTAAAACATTATATATTAAATACTCCACTATTCATTTAATTCGTACTCATATATGGTTATTTTTTTATAAAATAAAATTTATTATTATTTAAGTATATATTTACAAAAAATAAACTAGTGAGAGCTTTAAAAAAGACTACAGACAAGACAAGATAACATACTAACATATTTCCCAAGTGAAAACAATTTTTATTTGTATTTCATAATTTAATTTGCACTTGTTCGTTTTTTCTATGATGTTTAGAATTAGTAGTGGAGAGGTGTTGAGATGATTATTATCAATTTTGTATAAAATATAGTTATGGTAGTTTTTTTTAAAATAAAGGTTTCCCATGAGTAAAATTAGCACATAAAATCCAAAATGGGACTTTTGAAAAACCTCTAAAATCCAACTACCCCCTTAAACATTTCAGTTTGTGAAAATTCAGTATTATATTTCATTAGTAATAGTAGTTGTTAGACATGGGCACAAAAATATACATAGCATACCATGCATATACATATATATATATACACACACATTTATACATAATATATGCAATAAACAAATCTTTTATTTTACGTAATCACGTATACTTCATTAAACTACACACACATAATTATATGATATATTTCTACATTAATTTTATGAAATATACAACCATCTACAACCTGACATGTGGTTGCATTTATCATTTTTTTTTCTTTCTAAAATTGGTCATGCTAAAATATAACACAGTCAAGTGAACTTTTAAATTTTATGATATTCTAAAGAAGTTTTTAAAGTCTTTTTTTTTTTTTTGATAGATAAAAAGTCATTAAAGTCTAATATATGATCTATCCATACCACCACCAGTATATGTTTAAAGTTGTAAAACAAGTCCCTCTCATTAAATATGCCTTGCCCCCTCAAAATGAAAGCAAAAGAATATCCCCCACCCATTCACAACAAGAGAACACTCATCTAAAAAACAAAAAAAAGTGAACAAGAAAAGAAAGAGACAATCCACCATCCATCAATTGGACCATCCAACAGATCACCACACTTTCAGTGACCCTACAAAAATAATCAAACGGCTCACAAAAAACCCCCATCACTGGGCCTTCCTAAAAACCAACCCCAACCACAAACACACACAAAAATAAAAGAAAAAAAAACCTCAAAAACCCAACTCTCAGAGCGATAGCGTATTCAAATTTTGTATTGTATAATCAGATTCCATTATAGAGAGAGAGAGAGAGAGAGAGAGTATGGATGCTCTGTAGATGGGGAAGGCCCAGGAAGAGCAGCCCCAGAGACCTCCGGAGACTGATGGATCGGACGGCGACGGTTGTTGCTGCTCGGCGGGGCTCGCCTCGATCGGGGAGGCCGTGTCGTTCCGGTGCGTGGCGTCGCTCGTCCTCGGCGTCTGCGTATTCATCTCCGCCGTGTTTTGGCTGTCGCCGTTTGCGGCCCGCGCTCGCGGCCGATCCGGCCTGGACTCCTCCATCGCCGACTTGGGTGAGTGTACTAGGGTTTGGTTTTGATGATTTGGATTTGGACTAATTTGTTGCCGTGTATTCTGATTTTTAGGATTTTTGGGGTACCTTCATTGCCCCCGATGTGCAATTTTTATTGTCTGTCTACACTGAATACTTTTTCTTTGGCTTCATATAGGCAATATTTTGTATCATAGATTTTTAGGAGAGAAAAAAATTATATCTTTTCCCCTAAGGGCTTCCACATTTTGTGAAATATTTAAAATCTTATTAGCACATTATAGAGGTCTCAAAATTCTTTATTAGCCATACATTAAGAAGCAAAGGCACCGGGAATTCATATTTCGGTTCTCACTACTACAAAACTTTTTTTTTTTTGTTATGCTTTTCAATTGGCACAATAAAGATCATTCTTTTCTAACATTGAAGTAATCAGTGGTCTATCCCCGTCAGCCATGTCATGGGTTTGATACTTTGAACTCCTGTGTGCGTATAATTGGTGTTCTCTCTCAATCAAATAGAGTCCAAAAGTGTATGTTCTGCTTCATTCCATTGATCAACATCTGTAAATCTTTATTCATTACTCGAGCGAACTGTCAATTATTCTTGAACTTTTAGATGGTTACTAACTTTTATTTGAGAGTACAAGTCCCTTCTATGGTGTTTCTGGGTGTGTTGTTTGAGAATATAATATATATTTGCAGATATTACCGCAACTGTTTAATAATTAGACCTTGTTGTTGGGTACTTCATTTCCTTCAACTTTGTATATAAAATAGTCTCGTTTTTTTGTTAAATGTCAAATATGTAAATTTGGATGTAAACTTCGACTGGTAATTAACACTTGGATGGATATTTACGGCCAATTAAGGTCTTTGTTATCAACTGTCGTAGGTATCTGATCTTGATATAATGTTGGTTTATAAGGCATTAGGTGGTATTTATTATGTCTACCTATGAAAATCAAGTTTAAGTATTCAACAATCAAATTTCTTAAGCATTCAGCATAATTATTGTTTGAAGAAATATGATTAATGATGTACATTTCCTGTGCTGTTTTATGTTCATCATTCTCCTACCTATTTAATGTAAGTTTTTCATAGTTTTGTGAATCAAAACACTATGGAAATGATAAATGCCCTCCCAGGTGCCTAGGGGGATCCAGTGGCTGGCTTTGTTGTTATTCATTGGATTTGTGTTTAAGTCAAAGTTAGGAACATTTGGCCAAAATCTATGTATTCTTTTTTAAACCAATGGTCTAAGAGGGTGAAAACATATTGATGCAACTTCAGCAGAAGCTTCCAGTCTAACAGCACTTTACCAGCAGACTATAGTTCGTGTATAGTTTGACATGACTGAGGCCAAGCCTTGCTTCCATGGTTTGAATGGGATGTGCACCCTTTGGCTTTGAGAGGTCCTGCTTCATGATTTTATAATAAACAGAAGTTCCCTTTATTATATTTGTAGATATATGATAATTCTTGATCTCAGTACAAGGAACTTTTTCCCTTCTGGGGTACTCTTTTTTTAATGATTTTTCTCACTTGTATAATCTATCTTTAGTGTTATATCCTTTTTTTAATTCTGTCTCTGAATTTAACCCTTTTCTTTCTCAGCTTCCGTTCAAGCCTGCTTCAGACTGCAGAAGCCAATTTCTTCACTGATTGTAGAAACTGATAGACTGGCATATGATATTTTAGAAGAAATAGGTGTACCGCACACGAAGGTACTATTGCAAAATTCAATGTTTTTTTCTCATTGTAAGCCATTTAATGATGGACTTCTCTAATGGGCATTGTGCAACGTGTAAACAGGTTTCTATAATTTCTATGCGTTCTGTACCTGGATCAAAGTACACACATGTACAATTTGGTGTTCTTCCTGACCCAAAAGATGCTGTAATAAGTTCGGTGGCACTAAGCATTCTTAGATCCTCATTGATTGAACTGGTTCTTCAACAATTAAATCTTACTCTGACACCATCAATTTTTGGACAACCAACGTCCTTTGAGGTTTTGAAGTTTCCTGGGGGGATCACAGTAATCCCTGGGCAACTCTCCTCGATTTGGATGACACCGCAGATTCTCTTTAACTTCACCCTAAACAATTCTCTGACCCAGATACGGAAAAATATTGTCCAGCTGAAGGACCAATTAAAATATGGACTGGGTTTGAGACCCTATGAGGTAACAGTTATGGTTATGCACATCATTTATCTGTTTTAGATTTAAGTGGTGCAGCATACCTAGTAATGTTATATGTCTGCCTGCAGAATGTATATGTTCAGGTGACAAATGTGAACGGCTCAACGTTGGATCCTCCGGTTGTCATTCAGGCTTCAGTTTTCTCAGACAATGGGAACCGTGTTCCTCTACCTACAAGATTAAAGCAGCTAGTTCCAAAGATTAATCCATGGAAAAATCTTGGCTTGAATCACTCTGTCTTTGGTAGAGTGAAAGGTGTTCAATTCTCATCATTTCTAAATCAATCAATCACATCTGTAGGCTCCCCTAGTCCCTCCCCATCTCCATCAGAGGGACCTCCTTATTATCCACCTCCTAATTCTTACCATGCTTCCTCTCCTAATGCTCACTCTCCCCAAATCAACCAACATGACTTTCCACCTTGTTTCCACTGTGACACTTCCTCCCCATCCGTGAGCCCGTTGCCATATGCGCCACCTCCAGATAGCAAACCCCAAATTTCACCTCCTGTGCATTCTCCTCCACCTTCCCCTAGTCACAACCGCTGCCACTCTATTGCTCTTTCACCTCCTGTTACCTCTACGAGTTCTCCAGACTATTCCCCACATTCTGTGAGATCCAGCCCACAATTTGCCCCAGGTGTATCCCCATCAACAATGGTACATGGATCAATACATTGGCAGAAGCAAAGTAAAAAAATTTCTGTGTCGCCAGTGTTGGGACCATCTCTGATTTCGTCATCTCCCTCATGTGAGTTAGTCCTGCCAATTTGCAAAAATATTGCCATAGCTTTGGTAATGAAAAAAAATCTGCTTTCCATGTTTAATTTTTTTTCCCAGATTGTTTATCTTTCTTAGATTTCTCACCTTCATTATGTGATTTCTGTTAATCCTATGCACATTGATCATAATGTATGGTAATTTTTCCAATATGCATGCTTTAATCATTTTTTCTTCTTTTCAAGGTAACAAGATCTGTTTCATCATGTTGCTACCTGACTTTGGTGTGTTTGATAGTAATTATGTTAATAGATGGAATACTTTTAATTCACATCTCTATTAAATCCTTTTTTTTTTTTTTGTTAACTGTGAAGGAGTTTACAGATCTTATTCTTAAATAACATTGACACTCTTTAAACTCTAGTGGGAACTATAAAGAGAGCAAGATCTGTGGTGGGGGTCAGTGTTCTCTGTCAGCATGTTCATTTGAGCTATAACCTCTCGTCTTTCTATCTCAATCGAAATTCACTTAGACTGTAATAAATTACATGCATGTGTAGTTTTGTTTCTTTTTCCCCCTTCAACACAAATATTGGAGCATCTTAGGCACATCACCTGTCAATCTGTCATAGAGTAAGCATGTCAATGGAGCGGATACAGAGCACATATGCTTGTATCAAAACCTGAATATGATCCGGAAAAAAATATCCGGATTCAATATCTGATTGGAAATAAGTATCTGTATTTGATCTGAAAATACAGATGATTCGGATTCCGATAAATATCTGAAATATTTTTAATGTATACAAATATAATTCAAATATCTGATTCCGGAAAATAAAATATCTCCAATGCCAATTTAATCCAGAAATAAAAATTTCTTAAATAAAAATTAGTGTCACTGGTTGAATAGGGATATTAAAAGAAGGGTTCAATCGAGTTTACTCATAACTTTATTCCTTGATGATATTTTTAATGCCACTAGAAACATTTGAAATTTTCTGTCCATATCTCCAGAATGTGTCTAATGTCTAATTTAAAAAGACACCTCTTTTTGGGCAATTACCATCATTCAAAAAGTGGTCTTCTTTTTTATCATTGCCACTGAGTTTACATTTTGTTTGCTGCTCTGGTCAGCTAACTTTAAACCTCGGAACATTCCGTATATTCAACTAACTCTAACATCTGCATCTTCGAGCATTGTAGCCCAGGGTTAACATGCGGCAGGGGATGGATGAATTAAAAATTTCTCTCCATCTATCCGAATGACACCTATATTCTTTTAACAGAAAACAGTAGGAGAAACTTGGAAACTAACCAGTTATGGAGGATATATCATTGATCTTTTTATCTAAATACTGATGTAACTGATACAGAAAGCATAGCCTCAGCTCTTTTTTTTTTTTTTTTTGTTTAAATTCTAAGAGTTGTAAAGGTGAGTCCTTTCACCGTTCACTGTTTAAAGACAGTCAAAGTTTAGCATCATTTTTGTTTAGCTGCTTAGAGGGATTGTGTTCCATGTAATGTGGATTAAGAATGCCAGATCTTTGTGTGAGCCGGGAGATCTAAATTTGGCAACTCAGCAGAAAGACTGCAGATCATCTGTGTACACTGTATTTACTATTGTAACTCAGTGATTATACAATTCATTAGAATTGTTGCCCCATTCCTTACGACAAGTGCATCTTTTGCATTTCCACATCCCTTTTTTTCCTTTAGTGCTTTCATCCATTATGTTTTTGTGTTTTGGATAATCTGATTGCTGAGGCTGATAGATATTTTTCTTCCAGCAAATTTTGCAGGTAATTCTAACAGGGCGTTTTGTCTAAACTGGTTGGTGGGGTTCTTGACATTTCTTCTCATATATGGATCATATTGAAAGCAGTTGGTCCCTTATTTATTCATCAGTGCATTATCTCAAACCAGCAGATTCTGAAAGTTCGTCCTCACAACTCGCAAGCTTAAGGTTGCTTGTTGAATTCAAACATACAGTTTTGTTTTGAATCCTCTAGCCTCCTCTCCACACCAAAACCTTAAGAGGAAGTGTGTTGGCTGGGCTGGAGCAGCTTAATTGTATATACAAGTCAGTTTTAATAGGTCAAAGCCACAAAGGTGGTGAGCCTCTCGTATAGTAAGTTCTCTCAAAATAGAGAGGAATCTTTTTTTGGTTATTATCAAGAATGTTTTTTTCCCAGTTGTACAGAACACATCACGTTCAATATAAAGGGGGTTTATGAAAGTGTTGTGTTGGTTCTTTATTTTCACCCTAAAAATCTCAGCATATTGTTGGATGTTTCAATTTCTGGTGCTGTTAAACCTGTAATTTTGCCGGCCATTGGAAAATGCAACTTATTGTATTGTATGAACAGATATTTGATTATGGGAGCTATCCTGCTATCCAGTTCTGGATCAATTTCTAAGACATTTCCCAGAACAAATCATGCAGAGGGACCTCCACTCAAAGAGAGATCATGGGCAACGCTGAAAAGATAAAGGTCAGACATTAGTAGTGCCATCTCTGTTTTGCAAAGGCTTCCACACATTTGTTATAGCTTCAACAATCATTGATCAAAGTTATTGAGGCCAAGCATTTAACTGAATGACATTCAAAGTATACAGAAAATAAGTCACCACGAAGCTAATAACAAACTGTTTTAAAAACAGTACAATAGATTGGTCTGAAAAAAAAATTAAGGTTTTGCCTTCACTGGGATGAAGTGAGAGGCATCAACTTCAAAGTGGTCCTTCCAGTACATTGATCATCATCATAACAACGGGACCTCTGGAAATGGATGAGAGGAAGAGAAGCAGATTCTGGAAATGGATGAGAGGAAGAGAAGCAGAAGTTACTGTCTCAATGCAGCTGCAAGTTTCTTCTGGATGAGCTCAGCTCCAAGACGGGGTGACAATCTTGGAAGGATTTCCTGCAGCAGTGAAATCTTAGTCCCTAGACGATTATAAAAAAACTCAGCAATTTCAATGGTTATGCAGCTTCGTTTGATCGAGAAAGTTCCAGAGAACAAAAGCTTCAAATTCAACTTTTATATCAACCATTGTTTGACAATGGAAGAAAAATAAGAAATGAACTTCACGATATAATATCTCCCAGAAGAAAAAGAAACCATACAATACGAATTAGTTGGTGTGCAGAAAGTGATCCCCTTTAATAAAGTCACAATTGAATGCACTACATTTCTAATCCTCTGCTTATGATTGTATATAAAAAATTATTGACCCTGGACACCATCTAGAGATATAGTTCAAGATGGATCGGTCTTAACAATTTCGTGCATGATTGATTTCTTTTGTGCAGGATGATCAAAGGATCCTTGACACACTAGACTTGAACCCACAACCTTACAATCCATACATAGACAAAATGAAATAACCCACACCCTGGAGTCCTGGACCACCTCATCATGCAATGCATTGCTGAAGGAGCAAGAATTTCATTGGCAATATTGCTTGTAGTTTTCATGCATCTACTATTAGGATCCCATTGATTCATTAACCCAAACATATCCTGTAAGGAACATCATACAACAGAGCCATCATATAAAGTTCATGCAAGATGGCCTGTAAGCAGGACATACCACCTCTTTGCGAATTTGCCTAGATAAATGCCCACGGCGTATGTGGGAGGCCTTAAAAATAAACATATTTTAAACTGATGCATCTAAACACATGCTTGTACCGCACCACCTCTTAACATGTTAGTAGAATCATCCCCTCATCACCGAGGGTCTCGTGTTCAAATTTTACTCCTGTTGATAAGATAAGATAAGATTCAACCAACATGTTGCCAAAAACCAATTTATTCCCTCTCTCTATCAATGCCATTGGTTTATCAATCATATAACTCACAATCAATGAATGGACAACAAAATCAAGAAATGTAAATGCAGAGAGACTGAGATAAAGAAATCAAGACCTCGGAGCCATCGGGGAGGAGCCTGGAGAGGACGGGGATCTCGTACTGGTACCTCCGCTCCCACTCTGGGTTCTCAGTGATGTCCCTCATCTGAAGAACAACAACACAGAATACAAAATTCAAACAAATTGACATGAAGAAATCAAAGGACGCAAAAATAGCATTTTTTTTTTTGGGAGGGGGGGGACCTGGAGGTGGACGCCGTGGAGGGAGTCGGGACCGCCGAGGGAGAAAGCGACGCCGAGTTTCTCTTTGAGGCCGTCGCACAAGCAACACCCGGGCTTCGTGTATAGCACCAGTGAAGGGGCCGGTTGTGGTGGTGGTGGTGTGGGATCGGCGCGGGTGGAGGTGGCGGAGAAGGGGCGGCGGAAGGGCCACCGGAGAGTGGAGGATAAGAGAAGATGCGGCGGGCGCCGCCGCGTCAGGGACGCGACGGTGAGGGTTTGCGTCGCTGCCATTGATGCAGCCATGGTTTTGGTTTTTTGGGGATGACACGTGTGCGGTCTCTCGCAAAATTTAGTGACGGGCGAGCTCAGCCCGGCCCAACCCGATATATTGGCCCGACCTAAGATCGGGTTGGACTGTTTTTTGAAAAAAAAAGTAGAAATAGCTACCACAATTTCATTTCTGATTTCGAAGTACAATTCTGATGGGGTGAGAAGACATAGAGAAAGAAAGGAAAAAATATAAAGCGGAGGTCTTGACGGCCGAATCCTGGTTAAAGAGGAATTTAACCCGGATCATAGGCCGTCATCGCCATCCTGCTACTCCGTGATCATCATGCGCCTGTTTTGAAAATTCACCTCCCTCGCTTCGGCCATGAAACGCTCCCAGTCTCTGACGCAACAGCAGAAGTGCTCCCGCATGTTCTCCAAATATACTCGAGTTCTACGAAACAGAGCGGCATTCCTGATAAGCCAGATGGACCAAACCGCGGCTAGAACTATCGACTATGTAATGCGAGCAGTGCTGCTTTGTCTCTTATCGTGCTCAAGTCTTTCCCTGCTCGTCAAAGTTCCTCCGTTGAAACAAAATTGAAAGATAGCCCCCTGTTTGCGCACACCGCCGCCCATAACTATTTAGAGATCCTGCTGGACTGTTGTAGTTGGAAAATGTTTTACTCCATCATTTTTACTGTACAAAACTCACACTATCCATGTTTCTATGTTTTAAAAAATAATAAAAATCATCTAATGAGTTATATAAATTGTCTATTGAGGTATACGCTTTAATTGATTTTTAACGAGGTATATAGAACTGGATTTTGAACTATAAACAAAATTGAATGTAACAACGCCCTAATTAATTATACGTTGAAAAATGTTACGTCCAGACCATTGGACTGTCTAAATAAAGACCTCATTTGTTTTTATTTTTTAAAATATGAGATATATATTTTATAAAATATAAAACATATACTTCAATGAATTGAATGTTATAATTTATAGAAAATGAAAATTTTTTTTAATGAGATATATATATTTTATAAAAGATGAAGTATATACTTCAATAAAATATATAAGATTACATTCATGATTATAAAAAAAAAGTTGAGTATAATAGAATTCTTATATGTTTTCAAAATGGAAAGAGCATTGTCATATTCTTATTTATATACCATATGCAGTTTCATGTACTTTAATTAATCTCGCTGTCTCGTTATCCAACTAAACATTTTTAATAAATATCTCCATACAATTTATCTAATAACTCCATTAATCAGATAATATATATTATTTTTTTAAAAAAAAAAAAGCAAATGAAATTTGAATTTTCTTCAAAATTGTATACTTTCAATTGCATACATGTCTTTATATTTTCTAATATAGAATTTAGTATAAACTAGCATGAATGAAGTAATCAATTTAGAAGGTATATACATGAAACAAAGAAATATCTAAGAATCTCCATAATATTATTGATTAGTTGATTTTTAGTCATTTGATCAACTTAACGTTACTTTAGATGGTATATTCTTGAAGTCCCGTTTCCAAGAGAACTACTATGAAAAATTTAAAAAATCAAACATTTATTACACTGGACAAAATGCCCGTGACGCATAATTATATTTCTGACCCAAATGCAAATAAATGCTTACTGTTCATTAAAAAAAAAGGGAAAAATCCAAATAACCCCCTATAAACAATCTAAAATCATATAACTCTTTGAAAACACCCATGTAAATCCAAATAATCCACTGAGTTAAATTTTCATTGACAAATGAGAAATATTCTGTTTAATTATTCCTGACTGAAAACACAATATACTAAAAACCACTATAATTTGACAAAAAAACAAAAAAATCATCTATAAATGATAATTTTATCCATTCAGATCAATTATAAAATCCTTTTTTGAGAGATAAAATTGTTTTTTACATAAGATTTTTTGCATTTGCAACAAATTATAGTAGGTTTTCGATATAGTATGTTTTCAATCGAGATTAATCAAAACAGAATATTCACAAAATATTCTTCGTCTGTCAATAGAAATTTAACTCGTGGAGATATTTGAATTTATATGTGTGTTTTCATAGGATTATATGATTTTAAAAAAAGTCAGGGGTTATATAAATTTCAAACTGTTTACAAGGGGTTATTTGAATTTTCCCCTTGACAAAAAAATTCAATTATTAGCTGTTATTATTCTACACAACACTTCCTAGGAACACAAGTTTAGGCTGTTTAGCCCAACCAGGACCACCCCTCACTGAATACTCTGTTGGGGGTTTAACTGTGAAAATCCACAGTTGTATTCCCCAGATCTGTTGTCGGTGTAGAATTAATGGTTCCAAAATGGAGTGAGTGAGAGAGAGAGAGCGATAAATTTCTTTGTAATAATTTCTTCAGATGGGAAACCCTCCTGTATGGACTCTGATCTGCTGCCTCTTCCTCCTCCTCACCCTCGCCCAATCCAAAACCGTGAAACGTGACGGTAAAGTTTGAGCTTCATTGATCTTGATCGGGTGAAATCCGTGTTTATCATTACCAAACCTGTTTGTGTTTTCTGCAGTGAAAGCGTTGAATGAGATCAAGGCGTCGCTCGGATGGAGGGTGGTGTACCAATGGATCGGCGACGACCCATGTGGAGACGGCGACCACCCGCCGTGGAGCGGCGTCAACTGCTCCCAATTGGGGGATTACAGGGTTGTCACTGAATTGTAAGCACCCTTCGCTCTTTTATAGACTTCTAACATTGTCGCCCTTGTCGATCCATTTGTGTTGGTTTGAGAACATGAAATGCGTGTCTTTTTGGGCGTTATTACACTCAGACCTTTGTACAGTCCAAAATACTGTGCTATATGCATTGTTAGAAATTCAGTGAAGCATATCTATCGTTAAATTTTTTTTTTTTACATTTATTGGGTTCTTTCTATTCGAAATGGAGCAATATATGCTTTTCATCAAATCATATATATCGTTAGATGATGTTTACTATTTTTTAAAAAATAAAATAATATGTGGTTTGCGTTTTGGATGGTAAAAAAAGACTTGAGTCTAATATTTTCCTTTTTTTTTTTTATTTTATTGTCCGTGGTGTGGAAGCAATCCCCTGGGGGACCGATTTTTTTCTTTTTAAGGGTCAATTTGATAACCATTCTCGTTATATTTCTGTTGGAGCACCCCAGGTAAATGAAGTTTGGAATCCGGGATATGTCATAATTGGATTCCTCGGAAAGGAGGAATTATTATTTCTAGACTAGAGTTACCAAACTTGTCCAAAGATGAATGGGTTTTACTTGTTATCTTGTTTTATTGGGATTTTATGAATTTTTTTAATGGGGATGATAAAACTGATTTATGCATATAGGGAAGCAAATCCGTTCGAACCTTATCTTCGTTGTTGGTTCAAATCGAACATCCATTAGTATTAATTGGGAAAATTTATCTTCCTTGTTGGTTCAAATTGAACATTCGGACCAATCTATCTGTTTAAAAGATGAATGGATTTTACTTGTATCTTATTTTTACTGTGATTTTATGGATAAGTTGTTTAGTTTTTTTTTTATATATAAAATGAAAATGGGGATGATAGAGATGATTCATGTATATGGTTTCAGGTACTGATAGCTGTGTTGTCTAACTTTCTTGCAGGGAGGTTTATGGTGTGTCGATTGTTGGGCCTTTCCCTGTCGCTGTGACAAATCTTCTTGATTTGACGAGACTGTGAGAATCCTTTTCCATATGATGTGGTTATCATGTATAGTTTTCTTTTGTACAAGTAGAGCCTGGGAAATGTGTGCTCCTAGATGTTAGTTCCCCCTTTTACATTACTGTGGAGGAGGTTGTATAAATTTTCTGGTGTTATTTCTTGAATGGGCGAAATTGTTTGTCTAATTTACTTGCAAATCTATCGAGCCCACATGCTGATACAATTCGTAAGAGTTTCTGAGATTGTTTCTTTTGGCAATTAGATTTGAAGCTGTGTCCAGAAAGAGTGTACTTTGTGGGCCGGTTTTGTGGAATGAGATGTGGTATATTTGCAGAGCATATCAAGTCAATATGTATTAATCGATCTTTATGACTTGGAGTCATGTACTAGAGACCTGTGAATAAACTCGTGATAATCTCATAATGATTGGGACAGTCCTGTGAATAATCCTTGATATTATGGTTTTGTTTTTTTTGGAGTGTGTACAGTGTCAAAGTCGTAGAATATCCCCACCCTTGTAGCCTTGTGAGTTGGTTCTCATAACCTAATTTTAATCTGGTATATATTATTCACTATATAAAATAGAAATCTATAATTGCAGCCCCATAAATTGATTATCGATGCTTGCCTAAGCTCTTCAAGTTTCTCTATGTAGGGATCTTCACAATAACAAATTGACTGGGCCAATCCCTCCTCAAATCGGAAGGTTGCGACACCTCAAAATTCTGTATGTTTCTATTCTCGTACATGGACTTCGATATTCTTCTCTGTAGTGAGTTTTTTTAGTTTTCTTGTATTATTTATATGGCAAAGCAACTGCTCAGATAGTTACTTAGTTTCCGCTACTGTACCCCCCTTGATTCTTATTGATTTATGGGGATAGGGTACCAATCAATCTCCAAAAAAAAAAAGCTACTTAGCTTAAATATCAATGTTTTAGAATTTGGATTTAATATCAGCATCATCAGACCAAACACAATATGTGTATATTCGATGTATATGCAATAATATTAAGGATTTATTGATATTTGATACAGTTTTCTATATGTTTGTGATTCTTAGAAATCTTAGGTGGAACAAGCTACAAGATGTCATCCCTTCTGAAATTGGTGAACTGAAGAAATTGACCCACCTGTGAGTTCCTTTTTTTCTTTATGAATTGCTGCAGTACAATTTTGTAAACCATTTTGATGATAATTAATCAAACCTCTGCAGATATTTGAGTTTCAATAGTTTGAAAGGGGAAATTCCAAGGGAACTTGCTAATTTACCTGAACTTCGTTATCTGTACCTTCATGAGAATCGATTAACTGGGAAAATACCTCCAGAGTTAGGCACTATTCAGAACCTCCGATACCTGTATGGATATCTTCTCCACTATGATTCATTTTGTCTGGATCAACCAAATATTATCTGCTGAATTTTGTATCTGTTTCCAGGGATGTAGGTAACAATCATTTGGTGGGAACATTAAGGGAGCTTATTTCTAGAGAAGGCAGCTTTCCCTCTCTGCGCAATCTGTGAGTAAATGCCAGTGACATGATCTGAGAATTTGGGTATTCTCTGGCAGTTACATGTTATGAATGCAAAATACAATATGTCGCATTAATGAACTGTTCAATGGGTAGATAATATATAAGAAAATTCAATGTGCCACATTTTGCCACTTAGGAAACAACATTTGTTATCATGATATATTTGTGAACCCTCCTTTTTTGTCCCTACTGCTGACTACAGGTTTAATATGTTTTTGAGGGGGAAAACACATTTGATATGTTAATTCTGACATTCAGGTACTTAAATAACAATCAATTGTCTGGAGGAATACCTGCACAGCTTGCCAATTTGACAAACTTGGAAATTTTGTAAGGAGTAATTGAAGTTTTCTTTTATATGTATCATCTTATATTTTCTATGCAACTTTGGGGGTTTTCCCCTTAAATTTTCCTGATATTTTGGTTACAGATATCTATCATACAATAAGATGTCAGGATCAATACCTTCAGAGCTTGCCCGTATTCCAAAATTGACTTATCTGTGAGTTTTATTATCACTATTTTTCCTTTATTGTGATTTTTATTATGAAATGGTAGGCTCTCGCCTTTATATCCAGTAAGAGAGAAAGCCCAAAAGGGAATACAAACACAAAACAAACCACGACATGAGCCTCTGTAGAAGAGAACCCTACAGAAGAGCATCGAGTCGCCCACTAAATCACAAAAGACTCAAACTTGTATTACAATCCCCCCACCATCAACGAAATCGCACCTGCGCCCGCACAAAACCTCCCCCAATTCCTTCATTGTGATTACGCTGCGTCTATCTTTCATTCCTTCTAATTGTCTGCGTATCAGTGATTTGGAACCATAGTTTTATTGTACTAAAAAATTCATATAAATGTATTAGGTGTCTAGTGGTAGATGTTGCCCTTGGCATGACGGTCAGGTATTGTAGAATTGTTTCTGTACTTATTCTGTCCTGCTCAAACTGAATTAGAAATCGTGAAGAGATGGAAAAGAGAGAGAGAGAATAACATTTGCTAGTATTTGAAGAGTAACTCAGACAAACTGAAAAACTTCAGATTTCGAGCTTGTGATGCAAAATGATTGTATAACCTATCTAATACTGTGGTGCAAAGTTCTAGATAAGCATGAATGCTATTTTCTGCATGTTGCATTTTTTTTGTCCTGTTACAAGCTCATGTTGCTTTGTATGGTTACAGGTATTTGGATCACAACTTCTTTACAGGAGGGATTTCTGATGCCTTTTATAAACACCCTTTCTTGAAAGAATTGTGAGTTACCTTCAAAAACTGTCTTTCTTATTACCTGTGATGCTGAATCAAGGATATATACTCACATCCCATAAAATGTGTAGTATAACATATCTGAGTACATGAAAGATGATAATAAATATTTATTATAGTATATCTATGCTATATACATAATTGATACATAATTAATCTACTGACCATTCAATCATGTAAACATATATGTTTTGTGTATTATATATATAATAATTATATATATCATTCAGCTTGTCACTATTGCCTCCAATATATATAAAGTATCTCAACATCGGCATTATGGTATGATGTATCATTCTCTGACTTACTTATGGGACAGTATCAATAAGTGATGGACCATTGTATTGTTATCTTCCTTGAATCAATATTGGTATTGTCCTTGAATGACATCAAAACATTCTCATACTCCTGTCTGGCTATCAAGTTCACACAATAGGGACTATACATCAAGCTTATATTGACCATGAATGTATGAACACTTTTGTTGATATTAAATGTTAATTGTTGTTGAATATGGGATTTTTTCACAGAATTTCTTGAAGCAACGGAAAGTTTGAACCTGATTCATTACATGAAAACAATATCAAATAGAGACCCCAATATGTTTTTGTGATATGATATTAATCTCCAGCATTTTGTTTGTAAACTTTATACGATACTTGTGTGATATTATTTTCTGTGGACGCAGGTACATTGAAGGCAATCAATTTCGTCCCAGTGTGAAGCCCAAAGGCGTGCACAAGGTCTTTGAAGTGTCTGATGCCGAGTTGTTTTAGACTTTTAGTTTGTCTTAAAATTCTTTTATTCAAACAGGCTTTTGTTTCCTTTGGCAGTAGAGATAAGGTCTCCTTTTAATCTCTAAAATGTAATTGAAATGGGTTGGTAAGTGTAGAGTTTGTCTAGTTTTTACTGTGTTGAGTTTCGAAGTTCTCTTGAGGGCTTCAATTTGATTTCTATCATTCTATGTAAAAGATGCACCACTGACCAGTAAACCTGGTTACCTGATTCATGAACATGACGCTGTTGCAGTTGAATTTATATTGGTTGATAATCAAAGTATAATATCGTATTAGGCCTGCACATATCGACCAACTTCCAAGCAATGAAAACCAAAGTCACTGCAATCAGATCTTCTCAAATATTCCCTCTTTATGTTATAAAGGCTCATCATCCTCCATTTTAGGAAAATTTTGGCCAATCAACTACAAGAATAACAATGTTTAATAATGGAAATCAACATTCCTGGACTGCTTAAAGCTATCTACACCATATATGAGACTAACATCCAATGAGCTATACAAATTTTTTTGACTAAATCAAATTGGCCCCTGGTCCAAAACTCTGTTAGCATATCCAAATTCATGTTACCGTTGGGGGGCATATAAACCACGATACTGCTGCTCCGCCAAGGAGGCCTCCCAACTGAAAATTTAGTGCAAAAACAACAAATTAGCTAACCCAGTTATGTACGGAGAGAGCTTAAATGGCCAGAGTTATCAAAGGAGAGAATTTACATGAGCCCAGTTATTGATGCGCTGACTAACCAACCCGATTGCCTGCAAGACAGATGACCGTTTAGGACAACAGGAAACTAAATGACCATACTTGGTTTAATTGAAAGGGAGTTGTTCAAACCATGTTTAGATAAAGAGTATCAATTATCTGCTCTAATTGTTTGTCCCTCCCAGGAAGATTTCTATGCCTCATAACATATACTGCATGTGAACCAATCTGACATAGTCGCAGAGTAAAGAACCCGTCAGTAAGTGTTGGCACGCATTACTGTATTTATGTACATCAACAATGCCACAAAGGCATGATGAAGCTCATGTGACAAAAGATACATACAAAAAACTTGAATTATGATTTCCATATGCTGTGAAGAAAAAAGTATCAATTGTACTTCTTA